>CM012459.1:1761181-2193506 GCA_003999625.1 Oryzias javanicus
TATTCAACATAGTTTACTAAACTCGACAAAAATGGTACATACCCTATTTAGACGACCCCGAATTCAATGGTGACCACTCAATTGGCCAAATTCCTTACCGTTTTTTGAGATACTCGCAAGTTGCTAATGAGGTGGGTGTGGTCCCAGATTTTAAACATGCTCTAGATCCTACAAAGATAGTCAAAACTCACAAGTTTTAAATATCCCTTCATCCTCTCAGTGATAAAGCAGTATGAAAAGTTTTATGAAAATATTTCAATAGGTGGAGGCGCTATAATTTAGGAATTGTGTGTTTAAGCCTCTATCTCAAAAACTACTCAACCTAGCTAATAAATTCAACACATATGTTGAAAGAGGGGACTGTATATACATACTAGAACAAGGCTCTGCTGCGCCACCTGTGGTGACTTAAGAAGGATAAACTAACTTTGGATGGGTCCTGTTATCTTCCAATATAATGCATGTATCAATATGCAACCACTTGTATTTTGTTAAGTTGATCAAGGAGATGTTTGGTTTAGAATTTCGTACCATTTGGGTTACGGTTGATTTTATATGAATTTTTAAAATATGTTTTCCCCCTATCAAAATACATGGGAGAAACTTTAAATCCCTATTATCTTGAAAGAGTAGTTCATCAACTGGTATGAAACTTTGTAAGTACATACTACAGACCAATCTTTAAATGCTCAATCACTGTTGGCTCTATTGCGCCACCAGGTGGTCAGTTGGATTACTAAAGTGTATAGGCCTTATTCTCCAAGTGCATTTGTCTTAGGCCCTACCTTTTACTGCTTTGTGATTCATTGGATAGTAAAATAATAGCTCATATTCATCAACCATCTCTATTGTGTAAGGCTTTTTCGCAATTTAAGATTTTTCGCAAAACACTTTTTTGACTCCCTTTGTCACGTACTTTGACGAATCTTTGCAGTTTTCAACACATACCCTATTTGGACTACCACAAATCCATTGGTAATATCTGTTTCAACAGTTCCGTACAGTTTTTGAGTAACACGTTATGCAAATTAGACAAGCTTGTAATGTTTGCAACGCTGCAGCTCCTTAACAGTTTCACATAACTTCACCAAACTTACAAGACTTCTTCCACAGTGTAAGATGAGTAAGCTCAACAACTTTCACAGCGGTGCTCCCTTAGGTGGCGCTACAACGTATTCCTGTCGTTTCCTGTGATATCTCCAAAAGTACTTGACCTACGTGGACGAAACTGGCGTGCACGTGGACGGAAGGTCTTTAATGCTTGCGGCTGCAGAATGTTTCAGATCGGTATTGCTTTCAGCAATCAGACGCAATTTCTTCAGGGAATTGCAAATCTAGTTATTGTCTGATTGCTGAAAGCAATCAGAGTATGTTGTTGTACAACTTTATTATAGTTTATTATTATTATTATTATTATTATTATTCCGCCGGATTTTTGACGGCTTCTCTCTCGTAGTCTAAAGCAGCTATAAAGATGGAATCAAAAGTACTTATAAAGCTCCATTATAAGATTTTGTGCTATTACTTATGGTACCAAAAGCTTCAATGAGTGATTTATGATTAATATTTTTCTGACTAAAATTCCCATTGAAAATGCATTGACCAAGAATTTTCCCAGCATGCCACAAAAAGCTTCTTAAAACCTTGAGTGAGATGGGTGTCTGTACTTATGGTACTTCCCAAAAGGTCATAATAGTACTGTAGTACTATGAAGTTTATGTAAAGACTTCCTTGGAGTTTTCTAAACATATGAGATTTTTGAAGGTTTATTAAAACTTTGAAATGAAATGTTCAAAGGGTGATTAAAAACAAAACACCTAAACTCTACTCTACAGAAATGTTTTCAAAAAGTTTTAAGAAGGTTTAAGATACTTCTTCAGAGTTCCCAGACCTGTTTCCAACATTATTAAAGTAAAATAACAACATTTAAAGCTTTAAAAAGGTATTGGCTTCTCAAAACCTTTAGTGTGGTGTCTGTTTGTAGATCCCAAGAGCCTCTAAATGGTACAGAAATATTTGAAAAATATACTCAAGCTTAAAGAAGTCTTGTTAACTTCTATAAAAGCTTAAACATTGTGAAAGAAACTTAAAAAAGTAAAACTTCAACTTTAAAAAAACAGCTAATACTGCAAATAATGGAAAGTGGATCTAAAGCTTTAACCTTATGAGATAACATTTTGGAAGTGCTTGGAACCGTTTCCTGTAAGCGATTAACTAACACAAATAACATTTAAAGCTTAAATAGTAAGTATAAGTCCAAAATACTAACACCAAACAACTTCACATCATTCCTCAGTATGGTTTTCTGAAACACCCTGAGTGAAGGGCCAAGAGTTAGACCTCCTGATTGCTCATGATGAGTTCCACCTGTTGTACATGACAACAAAGAAGCTCGGTCTCTGCAGATGAAACAATTTCATTCTCAACCTTTAAGAATTTGCATTTAAAGACTTTAGATTTCTGTGAACAGTGTTAATGCAGCAAAGCTAAGTTCTCTGAAACTACAGGAGATAAAAGAAAAAATAAACGCTCTAATGTCTTGATCACTGAATTTTTTTTATCAAATATAAAGGTTTAAATATTTGGCGTCATCTAGTGGTGGTCTGATAAAAGTTTAAGAGACGATTTCTCTAGATCTGTGGAAACATCTTTCAAAGTAGGTATTTTTGGCTTTTGATAGCAACAGCTTTAAAAATGTTTCACTAGATGTTTGTTTGTAAATGAAACATACTGAAAGTGTTAAAACAATTACAGCTAATGAAAGCTATTTAAAAGACCTAATGAAAGAGACCCAAAAATTTCCCATGATGCAACATGGCGTCTGAAAACCTTAAGTGTGGTGTCTGTTTGTACTCATGGGGTTTCTCCATGAGGCTGTTCTTGGTATGGACACATGTGCAAACATGTGTTACAGGTGAGGCCCCCTGCAGGCAGGTGAGGCCCCCTGCAGGCAGGTGAGCCCCCTGCAGGCAGGTGAGGCCCCTGCAGGCAGGTGAGGCCCCCTTGCAGGCAGGTGAGGCCCCCTGCAGGCAGGTGAGGCCCCCTGCAGGCAGGTGAGGCCCCTGCAGGCAGGTGAGGCCCCCTGCAGGCAGGTGAGGCCCTGCAGGCAGGTGAGCCCCCTGCAGGCAGGTGAGGCCCCTGCAGGCAGGTGAGGCCCCCTGCAGGCAGGTGAGGCCCCCTGCAGGCAGGTGAGGCCCCTGCAGGCAGGTGAGGCCCCCTGCAGGCAGGTGAGGCCCTGCAGGCAGGTGAGGCCCCCTGCAGGCAGGTGAGGCCCCCTGCAGGCAGGTGAGGCCCCCTGCAGGCAGGTGAGGCCCCCTGCAGGCAGGTGAGGCCCCCTGCAGGCAGGTGAGGCCCCCTGCAGGCAGGTGAGGCCCCCTGCAGGCAGTCTCAATTGCTTCAAAATAAAAATGGTTATCTGAATAGCGCTGAGTCAAGTCAGACCTGCTGTTCAGTGAAAACAAAGAAGCTTGGTCTCATCTAATGAAATAATTCATCCTCAAACTTTAAGAATTTGCATTTAAAGACTTTAGGTTTCTGTGAACAGAGTTAATGCAGCATAGCTAAGTTCTCTGAAAACACAGGAGATAAAAGAAAAAAAACACTAAAGTCTTGAATTTGTTTTTTATAAAATGTAAAGTTTAAAATCTTTGGTGTCATCTAGTGGTGGTCTGATGAAAGTTTGAAAGGCGATTTCTCCAGATCTGGGGAAACTGACAAATGTGTACATCTATAAAGTGGGTATTTTTGGCTTTTGATAGTAACAGCTTTAAAATTGCTTTAATATGGTATTGCTTTCAGCAATCAGACGCAATTTCTTTATAGGAATTGCAAATCTAGTTATTATTATTAATTCCGCCGGATTTTTGACGGCTTCTCCTCGTAGTCTAAAGCAGCTATAAAGATGGGATCAAAAGTACTTTGTAAAGCTCCATTATAAGATTTGTGCTATTACTTATGGTACTAAAAGCTTCAATGGGTGATTTATGATTAATATTTTTCTGACTAAAATTTCCCATTGAAAATGCATTGACCAAGAAATTTCCCAGCATGCTTTGAAAAGCTTCTCTAAACCTTGAGTGAGATGGGTGTCTGTACTTATGGTACTTCCCAAAACGTCATAATAGTGCTGTAGTACTATAAAATATATGAAAAGACTTACTTAAAGTCTTCTAAACTTAAATGAATCTATGAGAATTTAAAATTGTTTAAACTTAAAAAATAAAACGTTAAGGTATTAAGAAACAAAGCACTTAAACTCTGCTCAAAAGAAATCAGTCAAAAGCTTTCAGTAAGGTTAAGATACTTCTTAAGAGTTCCAAGATCTGTTTCCAACATTCTCAAAGTAACTTAAATAAGATTTAAGCTTTGAAAAGATATTTGAAGTCAAGAGTCAGACCTCCTGATTGCTCATGAGTTCCACCTGTTGTACATGACTACAAAGAAGCTTGGTCTCTGCAGATGAAACAATTTCATTCTCAACCTTTAAGAATTTGCATTTAAAGACTTTAGGTTTCTGTGAACAGTGTTAATGCAGCAAAGCTAAGTTCTCTGAAACTACAGGAGATAAAAGAAAAAATAAACGCTCTAATGTCTTGATCACTGAAATTTGTTTTTTTATGAAATATAAAGTTTAAGATCTTTGGCGTCATCTAGTGGTGGTCTGATAAAAGTTTAAGAGACGATTTCTCTAGATCTGTGGAAACATCTTCAAAGTAGGTGTTTTGGCTTTTGATAGCAACAGCTTAAAAATGTTTCACTAGATGTTTGTTTTGTAAATGAAACATACTAAAAGTGTTAAAACAATTACAGCTAATAAAGCTATTTAAAAGACCTAATGAAAGAGACCCAAAATTTCCCAAGATGCAACATGGCCTCTGGAAACCTTAAGTGTGGTGTCTGTTTGTACTAATAGGTTTTCTCCCATGAGGTTGCATTTGGTATGGACACATGCGCAAACATGTGCTGCGGGTGAGGCCGGCCCCCTGCGGGAGAGGCCTCCATGTTGTAAAAAGTAAAATAGGAATTGTGTAAAAGAAACCAACAATAGCTTGCAAATACGAATGAATGTGAACACATAATAAATTGATAGGTTATTTAGGAAACAGTTTGTTGACTGTGTCTAACTGTTTCAAGTCATATTGAAAGCTTTTCAAAACCTATATGAAAGTCAAAGGAAAATGACCTAGAAATCCCCTTCTTGCCTCAAAATGGTTATCTGAAAAACGCTGAGTCAAGAGTCAGACCTGCTGTTCAGTGACAACAAAGAAGCTTGGTCACTGCTGAATAAACAATTTCATTCTCAACCTTTAAGAATTTGTAAAGACTTTAGGTTCCTGTGAACAGTGTTAATGCAGCAAAGCGAATTTCTCTGAAACTACAGGAGAGAAAAGAAAAAAAACACTCTAATGTCTTGAAAACTGAATTTGTTTTTTATAAAACGTAAAGTTTAAAATCTTTGGCGTCATCTAGTGGTGGTCTGATGAAAGTTTAAGAGACGATTTCTCTAGATCTGTGGAAACTGACATGTGTGTACATATTTAAAGTAGGTATTTTTGGCTTTTGATAGCAACAACTTTAATCATGTTTCACTAGATGTTTGTAAATGAAACATCCTGAAAGTGTTAAAGTAATAGAAAAAATAAACACAGCTAGTAAAAGCTATTTAAAAGTCCTAATGAAAGAGACCAAAAAATTTCCCATCATGCCTCATTAATGGCCTCCTTTAAAACCTTAAGTGTGGTGTCTGTTTGTACAGATGGGGTTTCTCCCATGAGGCTGCCATTGGCATGGAATCATGTGCAAACATGTGTTGCAGTGGGGCTCCCCTGCAGGCAGGTGGGGCTCCCTGCAGGCAGGTGGGGCTCCCTGCAGGCAGGTGGGGCTCCCTGCAGGCAGGTGGGGCTCCCTGCAGGCAGGTGGGGCTCCCTGCAGGCAGGTGGGGCTCCCTGCAGGCAGGTGGGGCTCCCTGCAGGCAGGTGGGGCTCCCTGCAGGCAGGTGGGGCTCCCTGCAGGCAGGTGGGGCTCCCTGCAGGCAGGTGAGGCTCCCTGCAGGCAGGTGAGGCTCCCTGCAGGCAGGTGACTTTCGTATTGTAAATTTTAGCATAGGATTAGAGTATGAAAAACTAATAACAGTTTGTAAATGTGAAAGAGGGTTAAAAAACAGAAAACGCTGAGTCAAGAGTCAGACCAGCTGTTCAGTAACAACAAAGAAGCTTGGTCTCTGCTGAATAAATAGTTTCATTCTCAACCTTTAAGAATTTGCATTTAAAGACTTTAGGTTTCTGTGAACAGAGTTAATGCAGCAAAGCTAAGTTCTCTGAAACAACAGGAGATAAAAGAAAAAAAACACTAATGTCTTGAATTTGTTTTTTAAAAATGTAAAGTTTAAAAATTTTGGCGTCATCTAGTGGTGGTCTGATGAAAGTTTGAAAGGCGATTTCTCCAGATCTGGGGAAACTGACAAATGTGTACATCTATAAAGTGGGTATTTTTGGCTTTTGATAGTAACAGCTTTAAAATTGCTTTAATATGGTATTGCTTTCAGCAATCAGACGCAATTTCTTTATAGGAATTGCAAATCTAGTTATTATTATATTTTATTCCGTCCCTTTTTTTGGATCGCTACTCCTCCTACAGTTTTAAAGATATCAAAATGCTTTCAAAAGTAGTTTGTAAAGCTCAATTGGGAGAAGTGTGCTATTACTTTTGGTATGCTTCAGAATTATGAATGATTTTATATTAATATTTTTATGAATTATTTTTCCCATTGACTTAACATTGAGAGCAACTTTAAATGCTTATATCTTAAAAAGTACTAAAGATAAACTCATGAAACTTTCCAATATTGTAGCCTATAGTAAACTACACGTTATATTAAAATTGTAGCTCAATGGTACTCTATAGCGCCACCAGGCGGTCGTTTAAGTAAGCAATTCGTTTTTGGCCTCTATCTCGAATACCGTAAGTCGGAATTTTGTGCTTTCTTTTTCTGTGTGTTCCTTGGATGTTAATGAACGTTTTTCAAATTGGGACCATGGACTTCCGTCTAACTAGATTTTTCGCAATTTGCGATTTTCGTAAAACACGATTTTTGCTCCCTATTCAACACAGTTTCACTAAACTCGACAAAAATTGGTATATACCCTATTTAGACTACCCGAATTCAATGGTACCACTCAATTGGCCAAATTCTTTACCGTTTTTGAAATAATCGTAAAAGCTAATGAGGTGGGTGTGGTCACAGATTTTTAACATCAGAAATCAACGTGCAACCACTTGTAGTTTGTTAAACTGACAAAGGAGATGTTAAGTCTAAAATTTCGTACCATTTGGTCTTATCGTTGATTTTATATGATTTTTTTTTAAATCCTTAGGATTCTGTAGAAGAGCAATGCTGCGTCTATTGGAATTAAAAAAAATGGCACACATTTGCATTGTGAGCATTTTTAAATGCTGATATCTTAAAAAATACTAAAGATAATTTCATGAAACTTTCCAATATCATAGGGTACAGTAAACTACAAGTTCTATTAAAATTACAGGTCAATGCTCCTCTATAGCGCCACCAGGCGGTCGTTTGAAAAACACAGTTTTTGGCCTCTATCTCTAATACCGTAAATCAGAATTTTGTGCTTTTTTTTCCTGTGTGTTCTTGGATGCTAATGGACGTTTTTCAAACTGGGACTATGGACTTCTGTCTAACTAGATTTTCGCTATTTGCATTTTTTTGGAAAACACATTTTTTGCTCCCTTTTCAACATAGTTTCTTCAAACTTGACAAAAATTGGTACATAGAATATTTGGACTACCCCGAATCAATGGTACCACTCAATTGGAGAAATTCCTTACCGTTTTCGTCATAATCGTAATGTTAATGAGGTGGGTGTGGTCCCAGATTTAACATGCTCTAGATCCTACAAAGATTGACAAAACTTAACAAATATTGAAATATAACTTCAATCCTACATTGATAAACACTCACCTAAAAATTGTAGAAATATTCCGATAGGTGGCGCTATAATTGAGGCAATTGTGTTTAAGGCTCTATCTCAAAAACTACTTAACCTAGCTAAATCAAATTTAACATATAGGTTGTAAGAGGTGTGTTGTATAACATACTAGAAATAGAGCATTGTTTCGCCACCTAGTGGTGACTTAAGAAGGATAAGCTAACTTTGGATGGGTCCTCGTATCTTGTAGATAATTGCAGATATCAAAATCCAACCACTTGTAGTTTGTTAGGCTGACCAAGGAGATGTTTGGTTTAAAATTTCGTACCATTTGGGTTTACGGTTGATTTTATATAAATTTTTAAAATATTTTTCCTCCTATACATGGGACAAACTTGAAATAATGCCACAGGATTCTTTTGAAAGAGCAATGCTGCCATCTAGTGGAAATAAAAAACCATGGCACACAGTTGCATTGAGAGCACCTTTAAATGCTGATATCCTAAAAAATACTAAAGATAATTTCATGAAACTTTCCAATATCATAGGGTACAGTAGACTACAAGTTCTATTAAAATTACAGGTCAATGCTCCTCTATAGCGCCACCAGGCGGTCGTTTGAAAAACACATTTGTTTTTGGCCCCTATCTCTTATACCGTAAATCAGAATTTTGTGCTTTCTTTTCTTGTGTGTTCCTTAGATGCTAATGGACGTTTTTCAAAGGGAACCATGGACTTCCGTCTTGCTAGATTTTTCGCTATTTGCATTTTTTCTTAAAACACATTTTTTGCTCCCTATTCAACATAGTTTCTTCAAACTTGACAAAAATTGGTACATACCCTATTTAGACTACCCCGAATTCAATGGTACCACTCAATTGGCCAAAGTCCTTACTGTTTTTGAAATAATCGTAATTTTATAGAGGTGGATGTGGTCACAGATTTTTAACATGCTCTAAATCCTTTCTTTGTGAACAATGTTTTAGATCGGTGTTGCTTTCAGCAATCAGACGCAATTTCTTAAGGGAATTGCAAATCTAGTTTTTGTTGTTTTCTTGTTAGTTGGAAAAAATGCTTCAAACAATCAAGTAGTGGAATCACTTATTACACTTTCATTCCCAGAGTCCAATGCGTTTCAAATAAAGTAATTGAACTGATGGACGCCCTCAGGCGTCCTGCTGATGCCTTAAAAAAAAACTAAGATTTGATTGAATTAAAGGCAGAATATGTCTTTTATTTGTAGTTTTGAACGCTGTTAGAAACCCCACAAGGAGGAAAGCGATTTTAATTTTGCTTTGGGACAGTAAATGAGTTTACTACAGCATCAACAACTACCTGAGAGCAGATTCCAGCCGAGCCGACCTAAAGTCCAGCTGGAACAAACTTCTACCTAAAACCTTTTTGTTACTCCTCACAAACACAACATGGAAAGTTTATGAGGAACAAAAAACGTAAAAGAAAAATAGAATTCCAGGAAAAATGTCAAATGGACAGCAGTGTTCTTTTTTCATTCTTGTTTTTTGGACTGCCTGGAAGCTGAAGCCACACAGACAGACTGAAGTACTATTACTGTCTGGATGACAACGTATGAAAAGGTCCCATCATGGAGCTGTGAGTCTGTCATGTTCCTCTAACAACACAAACTCTTCATATACATGATGCCCAGATGAGGAATCTGGGAATATCGCCTGGAATTGTTTTTGATATTTTAATTAAAAAACGAGTTGATTAGTTTGTTAAATAAATGTATTCTTGTAGTTTTTTTTTATAGAAATACATCTAAAACTTTCATTCTATGTTATAAAAACAGTTTGTTAAACATTTTTGGGGTTTCACAGCAAATTGAATCCCGTTTTTCTAGACAGAATTTTCTCTTTTTGCATGATTTCATGTCTGATGTGTGAATAGAACATGGAAAAATGACTAAAAAAAGGTAGTGTCACATTTTCCTGATTAAAATGATACCAAATAATCATGTTAAATTGAAAATCCAGAGGTAAATTCAAAAGTAAACAAAAACAGAGCTTTAGGCCCGACGTTCCACTTGCAAACATTTTGGCGTTAACCTCCTTTTCTCTCCCAAAAACTCGGCATGGTTCGGCCTTCTTCGTGTTTTTTACTTGATCTCTTGAGTTTCCTTTGCTCCCCCTAGTGGTGGAATTGTGCATTGTGGTCATTTCTTTAAAGAACCAGAAACTTGCTTTCTTTTTTGAAAATTTTTTTTTTTTTTTTCTTCATAACTGGGCCGGATTAAACCATACGGCGCATCGGATACAGATACGTATGTTTGACATCCCTGCTCTAGACCAGGTGAGCAGTGCTTGTAGGATGTCCACACATAATTTCCTAAAGTCCAACAGGCTGTCCTGTGTATCACATATCACTTAAACATCACCAAGACACTCCTTGTGCAATCCACAGGGTTTATTTTGGAGGGGGGAGGGGTTGAAAAAATGACAAATCCTACCAACATGGGTGTGTCTCACCTACTTCCCCATGTGGGATGTATCAGTGTTTGCCCTAAAAAAATATGTGCATGAACATGTTCCCTCTATGGGTTCATTGAGCGACCTATGTATGGAGCTAATTTAGGGCCAATATTATTTGAAACCCAAATAAAACAAATTGAAAAAAAATGTTGATGTTTGGCCCAAAAAAAGGTAAATGTCCAAAACGTTTGCTATTCTAAAATTAATGAAACTATTTTTAGCTTCAGATTTTCTGTTTTTTAGGTTTCAAAACTCAAAATTATGATTTCAACCTTTTTTTTCAGTTTTTTTTTATTCTGAGATTTTCAGTTTCTAAACTTTTTGCCAGAAGTCAGAAGAGAAACGGTCGTGAAGCTGAGTCGTCATCCATGAATGGTAGATAGAACGGAGGCCGCCGCCATTCAGCGTCTAGTCTATTTTGTGCGCTGCAAAGATCCACATCATTTCTGGTAGGAAGTTTGAGAATTGGATTTATTTTCAAATAAAACCAATTTTCCAACAAAACACAGCAGACATGTCTAAACAGACTGTGGAGACGAAAATGAACAAACAAACATTCAAAACAAACATTTTTAGGTTATTAATATGATGCCGAAAACATGACGACTCAACTGTCGCGGAAAAATGGGCATCTGGTGTGAACTGCAAGAGAGAATGAATGCTGCGTCCAGTTTGAACAGAGTTTAATGTGAAACTTTCAAATCTGAAAGAACTGAGAATTTTCCAGCAGGGAATCGCAGTCTGAGCGAGCCTGCATGGAGAAACGTGATCTACTCTGCATGTTTCTAGATTTAGGCACAGGCCGAGACAGACCGATTTCTTTATTTTCTAAATGATGAATATTGATTTTGTTTTTTTAAATCGTATTATTTATATTTAACCGATTTACAAAGAATAGTTCCATCCTTTATGAAGGTTTTAGAGTATCTGTGTCTCCTTCAACTACTATGTTGTTTCTCTAACCTTCCAGCTGAAGTGAGACCCTCTGGCAGTGCTCCAACTCATGTGGTTGTTTTTTCCACACAAACCCAGTGGACACCATAAGCCTGGTGGAAGCTCGAGCAGATCTTTCTAACCAAACTAACACGCTTTGTTTACCAGCTGAAACGGTCAGTCCGAGTTAACACTTGAAGCATTACTCAGTCACTCTGAGGTTGTGTGACTGCTCACATGGAGCGGACGGCTTCAAATGGACTTTCACTAACGGATTAATGCACCACATCAATGGTTTTGAGTCTCGCCACCAGACGGAGAGCTGGCGTGCAAATGAGCGCACTTCATCAGCTCGGAAATAAACAGTCTGCAGAGAGTGTTTACTGAGTCTGCAGATGGAAATCAGAACAGATGCAGACCTTTGGGTTCTGCATGAAAAAATCAAAGACTTTGATGGTTTGGTTTAGAAGACGCATGTGTGGAACGGAGAGAGGTGTTGCATGCAGCTGTTGGAGTATTTAACAAAATCCAAAACTGTCAGTTTGGAAGCCAAAACAAGCTCTAAAATACCAGAAATAAAGTGGAGAACATGCATTCTTAGCTAATTAAAAACATCAACAATTAGCCTGTCAAAGTAAATTAATACTCACTGTTTAGAAAACAAAGAATATTAACATTATGAAGTTAAAGGTTGGTAAAGAATAAACAGGTATCCCGATTGTCACACAGTAGACGTGACTCATTGACCATCATCATTTCTCTGAGTTCAGGTCAACTCAGTTCTCCCTTCAGAATAAAAGCAGTCAAAGAACTGAGAGTGACGAGATATGATGGAAACGCTTACTTTCTAACCTTCCTCGCCTTGTTCTTCACAAACATCAGTTGTACCTTAATGTAAGAACAAACAAATCTGAAGACTGAGCGTGTTCCTGTCGTCTGTTTGGACTCTGCAGGGAGGAGGTAACGGCGGTAGCGCACCTGGAGGTCTACGTTGATCCACCATCTCATTATTGATTATAGGAAATTGATCATTCTGTCTGAACTATTGGAAAAGTCTCAGAACTTGAGAAATCAGCACAATTTTGGATGTCTGGTGCATGTTGGGAGTCAGAGTTCTGCCTCCCCCTCAGATGCTTGCGCTGACGAGGTTCGGGGACGCTCAGTGACGGTCCATGGAGAGGATCAAGGATGACGGGAAATAGGCGGGACCGACAAGGAGCGAAAGGCGGAGCCTCAGTGATCGAGTCATTTTACTTCCTTGTATTTAAACAGTCTAGAAAAATGACTCATATTTCATAAATAATTAGTTTTTTAGTGTTCCGTATGTAATATATGATCATATATATGGATACAGTTTACTCTGAAAGGCTGAAGAAAATCATGGTAGGGCCCGCCCCTTTAAGATGTTCATGTCTACAACCCTAAAACCCACAGCCCCTGAACGGGTCACCTACATGTGATCAGGGTTATTATTATTACAAAGATGTCCCGACTCGCATTCAGTTTTTGATTTGAGGCTGCATTCCAGACATCCTGGAGGAACCAGAGGCTAGACGTTACTGGTGGATCTCAACCAGTGACCACGCCCCCCCGGCTACAGCACCAGTCACATTCTTCTCCAAAGAACCGACCTGGAGGACGCCCTCGGGGAAGCTAATAAACGAAAGAATCTGGAATATCTTGAACTGCCGGAGAAGCAGAAGAGAGAGGACAGAGGTCGGTCATGTCGTGGAGGGTCATCTGCATCCTGATGGAAGATCTGGGGATTAAAGGCCAAAGCAAGCCAGCAGCAGGTTATGAAACCGCTCTTCAGGGACGCAGAGGAAGCTCGTGGCTTGTTACGAACAAGGAGGACAGAGCAACAACTGATCGAGTGGAGTGGGGTGGGGGTGAGGTGAGGTGGGGGCGGTCCACCTGGCATGCCAGGTGTTGCTGATGAGCCCTCTGGAGGTGTAAGGGGTCAACCACGGACACGCCCAAAGGATGGATCCCACCTGATGACCACAGCAACCCCCCCGCTCCTCCCCCATAACCTCCATCACCAGCGTTCTCTATATATGATTGATTATTTAGTCTCATCACAGAACCTTAAGCTCAGGCTTTATCTCAGAGTTGTAATACATCATTTGTAAGTGTCCAGACTGGAGTCAGATGACGCAGTATTCCTCTTGTTAGTGGGAACCAAAGGATGAAGTGTTGAGAGGGCAAAAAATGACCAACTTAAAAAATCTGAAACCTCTTCAAACCTCGATGACATTCGACTGCTGTTCCTGAATAAAATCTGTCCTGCTCCATCTGGCAGCATTTTTACAGGAGGGTGAGGTCACAGTTACGGACCCTTCCCTTATGATCCTCTAGGTAAGGAGAGATCATCACTCAAACTGGACAACTTTTTTTTAATCTGAAAGCTACAAACTGACACCAGATTAATTGTTGATCATTGCTGTCACATTCACGCGTGCCACATGTTGGTACATGGAGGGAAGCCAGTGGCCTGTAGGACCCATCAGCTGTTGTTGCTGCAAACAGAGAAGACGAGAGACTGAAGAGACGGGGATCTTTCAGAGTTTGCAGGACTAAAACATTAAAAAAACAGTGATAGAAGATCGAAAAACCTGATGCAGAGATCCGGCTCTGCTCTGGTGCTGTAGTGTCTGTAGTGGAAGGGGGAGGATGTCAGGAGAACTGGAGCTCCTCGTCATCATCATCCTCTGAACAAGGAGCTCCTTTGGCCAGAGGCTTCAACACCTCGCTGCAGGAGGGAGCATGGACCATTAGACTCTACAACGCCTCATAGAGGGAGGATAATTATTGTTGATTTGAATTTTGTAAGTGTACTTTTAGTGTTGACCATAACCCTATGGTAAAGATCTCCTCTGTTTATTCAAGCCTCAACACATCAAAATCAGGAAGCCCAAAAACATTACAGTCTGATTTAAATCTTTGTTTTACTGAACATTTCACGTTATTATTTACTTCTTTACTTTATTATTATTTACTAACTTTATAACAGTGACATCCAGGAGCCACAACACAGCAGCAGGATCACTTTGACCTGAATGTTAGTTAGAGCAGTAACACATCCCAGCAGTTAGCTCAGGTCTTCATGCAGTAGTGCAGTTCAGCATCACTGATCACTTCCTGTTTCCAGAGTTTTCCTTCATCAGACCAAAACCTCGCAACAAAAACCATTATTCGGTCTCATGGTAATCATAACAAACTGGTTAATAAATACTGGAAATCTGAGTTTATCATGAAGTAATCTTCTCCGTGCATCTAAAATGATTGTTTAATAAAACGTTTCATTTACAGGTTACGCGTCTCTACATTTCATCTGATGTTTCCCACATGCTAATGTTGTGTACTGATAACAGAAATACTTCAGGTCCGACTCAGAGGGAATACAAATGACTGTGGTTCTGGAAACAATAAGCCTTAACTTCTATTAAGATCTGAAGAAAAAGGAAGTTTCTGAATGTGAAACACCAAACACTTCAGAGAGCCGGACAGCTAACAGAAGATCGCTAGTTATGAAGCTAGGCTGGAAAAGTCAAACAATTAACAAAAGTTCAGTGATTTGTTACCTTTAAAATTTTGGGTTGAGAGTTTACTCAACTCAAAAGTTTAATTTTATGAAAACTATTATTTTTAAGAGTAAGGAATAGAGTTTTTTCTATTAATTAAATGTTTTACTTTACAGTGTATGGATGGATGGATGGACGGATGATGGACGGACGGATGATGGATGGACAAATGGAAGGATGGATGGATGGATGTAAGGACAGACGGATGGATGATGAATGGATGGACGGACGGACAGACGGATGGATGGACGGATGATGGATGAATGGATGAATGGACAGATGGATGAATGGACGGACGAACGGACACGGACGGACCAGATGTTACACCATTTAACCAAATAGTTTGAACCGTCAATTGTTCCATTCCAGTACATTAAGGTTGAAAGATTTTCTTCATATCAGAGAAGTAAATCTTTATTTATGAATCACTTTTTCTCAGAGAGCGACTCTCAAAAGAGGTTTACAAAGTTAAATAAGATAAAACCAGAGAAATTACAGGCTGCATAAAACAACAAAGCACACTTAGAGTTTTTGAGTAAAAAAAAAACAAAAAAAAGTTTTTTAATGTTTTTCCTTTCATTGATGGTAAATGGCGTATACTTGTATAGCGCTTTCTACCCTCCTTCAAGGGCCCAAAGCGCTTCACAGTCACAGTCCCATTCACCCATTCACACACACATTCACACACTGGTGGTGGCTCCGCTGCCGAACACTGGCGCCAACCTCCCACCAGAGGCAATTTAGGGTTCAGTGTCTTGCCCAAGGACACTTCGACACATGGGCGGGCAGAGAATCGAACTCACCATCTTCCGATCATGAGACGACTGCCCTACCACTGCACCACGGCCGTGTGTATTATTGATGAGTAATACACAAAAACTACCTTCCTGTTTCTGTTTAATAGCAGCTTAAAATGTTTTTTTAACTACTCTGATGTTTGTTGTTGTTTTGTAAAATACTCAAATACATTTAGAATAGAAACAAATCCATGACCCAAAACTTGAACCAAACTGTGTGGAACATGAACTGTTGTGTCTATAAAAGATGGATAAAAAGTTAGAAGTTTTCACCAAAGTTTATGAATTTGCATTAAGTTAAAGTAAGTTTCATCTGAACCTGAAAGTTGTTCTGTCCTCACTCTGGACCTCAGCCTCCTCACACACTCAGTCCATTTGAACTCTTTCTTAACTCGTTTTTATCCCATCCTCCATCAATCGTTTACTCTAACTTTCAACCAATAAGTATCCAACCAAGCTCTCCTCATCCATTTCATTTACCTCTTAGACCTTTGAACTGATGAGGGTTGAACACATTACAAATGAGACGTGTGAATGCCGACACTTCGTCTCTAAAGGAAATGACTTAAAGACGCATCCGTTTAAAGCTGAAAATATCTGAAAATGTAAGTCTACATGTAGTCTATATATATATATATATATGACCATCGGTAGAAACAGAGGCTTGGAGTTACAAATATGCCCTAAAGAGAAGATGGCTCGCTTTGATTGGTCAGATCCAGAGAGATGGATCCAGCAGCTTTGAGTTTAGGATGATTGACAGATCCGGGACCGTCCCATTCACTCAACCATCCAGCCTCACTTCCTAACCAAAAGCCTCATTTAAACTCATCGTTAGGATTTTCATGCAGACAAAAAGGGGCGTGGCCTTTGGATGGACAGGCACCATCACGGCCTGAGCTGGGCGTGTTTCTGTGAACACGCATGTGACCGCGGTTAGAGCTGAGTGGAAACGACATTCCACACTGACGTGAGACTGATGGTCCTCTGTTGTCATGGCAGCGCCTGTCCCTCGCTGACCTGACACCCACTGGTCAAAAACGAGGCGTCGGCCTCCACACGCCTTCATTCCATGTCCATAAGGTTCTGTTCTGGAAAACTGCATGCTGGGAGTTATTCGGATGAATCTTCTGTATAAAAACCCTCAAACAGTTTTGTTTCCAAAATGCCAAATGTGTCCCTGCTGTGTGTGTGTGTGTGTGTGTGTGTGTGTGTGTGCGTGCAGTTCAAAAAATCTGATAAGCCTGGAGCTCTTGACAACACGCCAGAGTTGCATTTCCATGGAAATTAATCAGATTTTCCCTCCAGCTATGAAAGAAGCTTTGACAGAAAATGAAAAGTCATTGATCGAGTGTCGCTCTGGTGCCCGTCTGCTGGATTGGAGCAGTCTGCTTTAATGAACCTGAACTCTATTTAATGCAGAAATGTCAGAGCAAATGAGGTATCTAATGACAGAAATGCTAGCTCATGAGAACACTGCTCTTCAGTTGAAGTCAGGTACTTCATGTTCTGCCCGGACTGACAGCAACAGTTGAGGATGAAGGACTTCAGGTCTAAAAGTTTCTTAAAACGGGACATTTAATCAAGACCAAAGCGAGAACGAAAGAGCTAGAGAAGATGGAACATATATTGGTGATATACATTAAAACCGCGCACCTGCCCAACTGCTCAGTAATGCAGAAATCTAACCAGCCAATCACATGGCAGCAACTCAATACATGTAGGCATGTAGACACGATCAAGATGATCAAACCGAGAAGCAAAATGGAGAAAAAGATGATTGAAGTGGCTTTGAACGCTTGCAGGTATCAGACGTCATGTCAACATGTTTCCAGTACCGCGTTGAATCGATGCCACTAAAGTCATGAAGGGAAAAGGGTCCAAATAGCCAGGTGAACCGGATGGAACAGTCTACAGTGAACGTGTAAAACTGACTCCACACGTGTAACACAACATCCGATGACATTAACACGGTCAGATTTACTTTTTGAGTCGGTTTCCTGTTCAAAGTGTTTGGCATTTCCCGATCTCTCGCATCATGGAGCATTATTACTCATGTAATTACTAAAGATCTAACATTACTCGTGTTTCTTCAGTCGAGACATTTGTTTGCAAATATTTGCAACAAAAACGTTCTGAAGATCAGACCGTCCAATTAACTGCAGCTGGATAGGCTCCAGCAGCCATGTGCCCCCAAAAAGGATTGACCAGTTAAGAAATGAAACAATGCAATGATGCTGGAAGCTGAATTTGGTCACTAAAGATGCTAGCTGAAGTCAACAAAGCTAAAAGCTGAAAACAATGAAACTAAAATATCAGCTAAATGCTAAATTAGCCTAAAAAAACTAAAAAAAAAAAAAAAAAAAAAAACAGCCAAAACAGCTAGCATGTAGCTGAAAAAATAGCTTGTTGTTTTTATAAATTTAAATATTTTAACTGTAATTATTGCATTCTTATATAATTATAATCATAATAAACAATTATAATTGTATGTCTAGTGATTGAAGACAGCATGGAAACATGACGGGGGGGGGCGTCGGCCCGCGACCTGAGGTGTGTTTTGGATTCTGGCCCCGTGTGCGATTGAGTTTGATGTAAAGTGTATTCATGTATGAGATGTGATAATACTGTTGTACTGGTATGTCAATGCAGATTAAAGTAAAACATAGTTTTCCCCTTAATGTTATTAAAATAACAGAATCATAAAGTTTCCAACATGAATGATCTTTCTTTGTTAAATCAAGGAACGATCCTGTCTCCAAAGTGTTATTTTGATGCTATAAGCATAAATGCTGCTTTTATACTGCAGTATTTTGATTAAAGCACGCCTCTGATATTTGATCATTATCTCGCCAGATCTCTCAGGTGTTCTAATCAGAGCCAGGATTATCTGTCGTTGCATCAATTCCGGCTGTTTGTGTGTTTGTCAGCAAAGATCTCAGGACAAACATGAGCTGATGTCATTCACTGGAACGTTTGGCTTGCAGACTGGTGGAGTGTCCTGCTTCACCTTCCTGCTCTCCTCTAATGCCCGGAGTCTGTCTCCTTCCTGCTTCTCCCGCTCCAACTGCCGACGGGCCTGGAAAAAAACCAAAGAAATCTGCATTTTCCTGTGTCGTTTTCCCTTCCCAGAACCGGCACCTCTCTCGTTTCTCTTACCCTACTCTCCTTTTGTCTCTCCAGTTATCCTCCAGATCAGCCGATCCCTCTGTGGTTTCCCTCCTCCTGCTCTCTGACGTCCCCAGGAAGGCGTAGTCTTCCTCTTTACACAAGCTTCTCATGGACTACGAGCAGAAAAGCAGTTCATGTCAGGATCATTTGAGCATTTCTTTCTTTAAAAGGTCTGCAGGACAGGCATTTGGATGTTAGCTTTCATTATTTTATGCAGATTTAGATTTACTCAGTAAATAAATCAGTCAAAAACGTTAGCCTGTTGCTAAAAAAAAAACTTGAGCTCTAAATTAGTTTATAAAACCCAAAATAGCAAGTTAGCCTAAAATGTTAGCATGTTGCTAAAATAAAAGCTAAACTCCAAATTAGCCTATAGAACCCTGAATAGATTTCAAATTAGCCAAAAAGTTAGTATATTTATAAATATTAGGTAAACTCCAAATTAGCCCAATAAACCTCAGTAGATGCCAATTTATCCAAAAAAGCTAGCTCATTGCTTAAATAACAGCTAAATACCAAATTAGCTAAGAATTCCTCAGTAAACTAAATTAGCCAAAAATGTTAGCATGTTGCTAAAATAAGAGCTAAACTCTAAATTAGCCTAAAAAGCCCCAGTAAATTAGCCAAAAACGTTAGCTAGCATATTAGGTAAATCAATTTTTTTTTAAAAATAATTTACACAAAAGATTAAAACATTGTACATGAATATTACTTAAAATTTGGGAAATTTTAAGACTTTTTCATTCATATCCTATGTAGCATATGTTGCTCAATACTTCAAAAACTTTAAAGTATATGAATACCATAAATACAAGCAGTAATGTTCTGTTTTGATATCAAGATTACTATAATAGCTAAAAGTGTGATTAAGTTTTTAGGTGCTGAACAACATACAAAAAGGAGCAGAAGTAGCAGATTTAGTCAGCATTCACACAATAATAAATACATTTAAGAGTAAAGATTACAACAGGAAACCTCTTCATAAACTCAACACTGTCACAACAACTGCAAGATTCCTGGATTCTTAGATCCTAGAAGACTGAAGTCATTTTTTGTGGAGAGCAACCATAGAAAAAGCAACTTTTTCACCAATAAAGAATTCAACAATGACACTTTCAGCAGAGCGTTACTCACCCTTGACATGGGAATCTGCTGAAACTGCTTCCTGTGACTCATCTTCACTGAGGATGGATAATAAACATTTATTATTTAACTCAGAATAAAGCTTTTATTCTGAAAAGCAGATCATCTTAAAGGAGTTACAACCTCTTTTTAGCAGCGTTTCCTCACCTGTCAGTCGTGAGTTGTGTCCTCCACCGTGGTTGATCGATTATTGATCGGCCCGACTGGGATGTCCTGGCTCGACCCGACTGGGATGTCCTGGCTCGGCCCGACTGGGATGTCCTGGCTCGGCCCGAGTTCTGGAGGTTCTGAGCAGGGTGGCGTGCTGCTCCATCCTCCGCCGTTCCACAGTGCGGTGACAGAAGTGACACCTTTCTACTAATAAAGAGTCCAGGTCCAAACATGACAATCAAACTAATGGGTGCCAGTGACAGTACGCCAGGACAGTTGGTTTCATTGTTTTACATTATCCTCCAAAAAAGGTTTGGATCAGGTCAATTCAACTTTGATTGTAAAATTCCTCAAGCTCCTGAGATCAGTGAAGCTGACAGGATTAAATGTCCACATTTACTGCTCTGTCACATGGATCAGCAGGAGGGATCGGGAAATCTCACACCAGGGTGAGAATGTGGGTTTAAATTAAGACTTTGTTTAACAATTAAACACAATAAAAATATTTTTTGAATAAACTTCATTTAAATTCCCACTCCCACGATGGATCCACCTTCTGATCAATTTGTTCCTCAGACTGCTTCCACTGATCTCTAATTCAAACCATCGACTGTATAGGAGAACTGGACAGAGTGACCCCTCCCCCCTGGCGTCCCAAACAGCAAGTGCCTGCTGGCTTCAAGTCCCATACACTTCTATAGAGATATAAACAGCTGTTATTCAGTCATTCTATTGGTCAGAATCTTGATCTGATACATTTATGAACATGTACTTCTATATATTTTATATTTCTTTTTTTTCTTTTGTTTCTGTAGTGCAAGTTATAAACTGACCAATCAGATGCTTCAATAAAACTGTGTGCTCTAATGTCAAAACGTTTGATTGACAGATTTTGCCTTCAATTGTAAACTTTCATCATGCTCACTTCTGATTGGCCAGAGTGGTCACCTGATAAATGGTGACTCAAACCGGCTCAGACCAATCACTGCTTATTGACGATCTCTGGCTCCAACATGGCAGCATCCACGATGTAAAAACCCATCATCTGAACTAAACCGCGTTCCTGTAGGAGTCTATGGGATGTTGGACCTGACTCCGCCCACAATTTGATGTCTGCTTCAAATGAACTTCAAAGAAGAGAGTCCACTCACATGATCAGAAGGTGAACAGCTGAACTGAAATCTTTCATGCTTAAATTATGGCTGTGAACGACGACGTGTTAACACACACCATTAATAAAAAAAGAATTAACGGGTTAATATTAATTAATTAGAGGTCCCTCTCTTTAAACTAAAGCATCAGTTCAGAGAACATTCACCTCTTACTGCTTGTTTTTGTGCAGAGGATGAAGGAAAACTTTATTTTATGTTCATTTTACTTTGTAGCCGTGACTGAAACTTCTTTTTTTCTTTAGGTGTTCAAATCCATTTCTTCTGGTTTTACCGTATGTCAGCAAGTCTTTATAAATCTGCTCTTCTTACTGTTGATGTGTTTTGTGCTCACAAATTACACTTCATTTAAATTAATTTTAAAAATTTCAGACAAAAATAGTGAAGAAAAAGTGTTCTCTCTGGCCTGTATTTTTGTCCAAAAACTGCATTTTGTCTTCAAATTTACCCAGTAAGACATTGTGATTTACAGTGATTAATCTGGTATAGTTTTTATTTTTATTGTTGGTTGAAAACCATAAAAATAAATATTCTAATTATATAGTTTTATGCATAATTTCATTCTGTGATTATTGGCAGATATCAAGTGGTCAGCAAACACTGTAACTAAAAATAAAAATTTATCGTTTGCGATTCATTAGTCAATTTTGTTAATCGATTCCAGACCCTTGTTTAAATATACAGCGTTTTATTTAAATATTGTGTTTTCACAATAATGCACAATAGGTGAACTCTACATCTACAAATGTTTAAGGCTGTAAAAGTTCCTTATTGTAGAAAAGAAAAGAAAGATCTGATCTCAGTTAAAGTTCTAGGTCGATTTGGAGAGCTGGTCTTATCTGTAGAGGACACTCGGTATGGAGAAGATTGACTGAGGTCTCCACCCAATCAGGATGCAGAACACAAGTCCACTGTTTATAAAATAAAAGCATCCAAAATTACCCAAAAAAAAATCATCAAAACAGCAAAACCATGAAATCTTAACCATGGTTTAGCGGAGAAACAGAGAATGGTAGGGGGTCAAAGTCAATCCCACAAGGGACCAGAATCCAAAACAGTCCTTAGAACGCGGGCCAAACAGGATAAACATTTATTAAACACTCTAAAACTACACTTTTAAACCTTTAAAACCATAACTTTTTAACATAATTATGAACTAGATATATAACATAACTTGAGATGCTAGTGTGAATGCTGGAAGATGGACTTGACAGCTGAAAATGCTGAAGCTGATTGCTAGTGAAAATATTAGTTACATTTTAGCGAAGAAAGAAAAAACTAAAAGAAAAAAGAATTAGGTTAGCCAAAACATGGAGTATGTAGCTGTAAAAAATAGCTAAACTTCAAAACAGCCTGAAAAACTGAAAAAAACCTAAATAAGCTAAAACAACTAACATATAAACATCAGCCAAACTTCACAACAGTCTAGAAAAGTTAAAAAGAAAAGCCTAAATTAACCAGAACATCCAGCATGTGCCTGAAATACATTCTGATCTCCAAAATAGCCTCAAAATCTTATTAAATGTCAAAATAGGCTAAAAATCTAGCAGAATGTCAACTTTTAAAACTTTAAAACTGTAACCTTTTAACATAATTATGAATAATAAAAATGCAGGAATATTATTCCAGAATAAATTACTTTAAACCTTAAATAACTTTCAATATTTTTCTCTCCATAAAAATATATTTCGTTAAAATGATTAAGTTAGAAATGAGCGCAAGATAACATCGGGTCCTTAATAACAATAAAATAAAACGATCTGGAGGGCCGGATTCGGCCCCCGGTCCTTGACTTCTGGTTTTTCTTATCACTTGAATCTAATGTTACTCAAAAGTTCTCTGCAAAGATCTTAAACTACATGTATTCTATTTTACTGAAATATCCTATTTTTACTGTTTGAATGTTTGAGACTCTGACTATTGGAATAAATATTGTTCTTTTTACATACAGCCAGATGTGAACGGACAGAAGCCACGACCCTTTTTGCTGCAGCGTGCTAACGTGTTAGCATGGACATGTCCTGTAATGTCATCTATCCAACAGACAGTAATGTAATTGCAGCAGACTTCTGGAATGACACAATCCCTTGACCTCAATCACCTCAATCTCTCTGAGGGCAGGATGAGTATGAGGGCGATTTGTTTGTATGCTGGATACACAAGCCTAATGTCCCCCTAAATCTGGAATGGAGCCTAATCTGTAATCCCCAATTATCCCAACATGCATGTCTCTGGGCTGTGGGTTAAAGCATGGAGGGATCCACGGAATCCAAACACCACAAGTTTGGTTTTTCACTATCAAACCAGTGGATTAGAAATCAAAGGATTCAAACATTCTTCATAGTTTTTGACCAAAGAAACGTGTTTGTGTTCAATAAGTGCAAATGAATAAATGAAGGCCGATACATCTCTGAATCCTGAAGAGACAGATACATTCTAAGAGGTTTACATTGATGAAGAAAGTGATTGATCCAACCACATCTCCACTATTACCACAGACTCTGCTCTTCCTCCTCCAGCCTGAAAAACCTTCCTTGACTCTTGGTATGAACCCGCCTCAGGCAAAAGCCCAACATGAGGAGGAGTTCTGGCTCGAGTCTGCACAGATCCATCTGTCATTTCAGTTCAAGAGCCACATTTGATGTAAAAGACAAAACATTTGTTTTCTTTCAATGTTAAAAAAGATAAATGTACAAGTTTGACTCAACACTTCTTGATAAAAAAGAGACAAACTGGAACCAGGATGACGAGCATGTTGTACTGAGGGTCAGGCTGGGGTCAGCCAGACCTGGACGGCTCCTCTGAAGGCTGTCATTGGACACACATCTTACTTTAAAAAGACTTAAAGTAATCATTCAGCCAACATCCAAGTGTGTTAAAGTCTTCGTCTGACCCGAGGCAGAGGAGAGCTGCAGCTGTGGTCAAAGCAGGAAGTCTGACTTTTAGGGTCTTGGATCAACCAGGATCTCTCAATCTGAAAGCAACTGTCTGATTATGCTAGCTCTGTGTCTCGCTAGCATAAATCTTCACCGCTGCTACATAAAAACATCATCAATCTGGGTAATGTCCAGCCGTATGGTTCTGATTGGTCACATTTTCAACTTGAATTTCATGGTAAAAAAATTAGGATTAACAACAACAAGTTAAAAAAGATGCAGCAGAACAAGAATGATTATTTTGATAAATGTCTCCATAGAAGTTTAGGGTATTTCTGTTTATTTGGAACCAGCTGGTACTTCTATCTGGAACGCCGGGGGAGGGGGGGGGCACTCAGTCCAGTTCTCTATATACCGTCACTGAATTTTGTTAAAGCAATATGTCAGATTAAGGTCAGATTAACCCTCCAACACTCAGGCGTTCACATCTGTACGACCACAACAACTTTATGAGCTTAACCAAAATCCAACGGATGTCAAAGTGGAGAACAGAAGCTTCATGCTGATGATACATATCACAGAAGTGAAGAGTTTACATGCTAGATAAATCATCTGATTCAGTTACATCTTATTTAGGGATCATCGGTGGAGACTTGAATGAAAATATTCATGCAAATATTATTAAAAAGAAGTCAATTGTTTTGGCGGCCGAGCACACGTATGTGTCTGGTTTAAACACAAATGGCGTGTGATGCATGATGGGGATTTGCATGACCAGAACAGGACTTTCAGAGACTGATCTCTGCCTCAGACCAGATTTACTGTACATGTCTCTCCACATGTCAAACACCAGGATTTTCTGGTTTTGGAGGTCAGAGAGTTCACAGTGATGACGGGGGGTGAGGGCTGGGGGCTGGGGGGGCACCCGGGACGTTACACCCACTCGTGAAGCCAGGGGCCTGTCCTGCGCTCAAGTGTTCCAACTCTGTCACTGCTTAAATGAGTATTTTTGGCTCAATTACTTTAAGTTATTAAAGATATAAGGAAATGATCACAAAGGAAAATTCCCAAATTTGGGAGGTACATAACTGCTCAGTGAGCATTATATTTTATGTCACTCGCTCCAATTAACATTTAACCTATGTTAAAATGGACTTTTAAACTATTAATCTGTATTTTTTTTTTGCCAAAATGTATTAATTTGTCTGGATGCATCAGAACAGAGAGAATCATTGAGCTTGTAGCTTCTGCGTCACAGATACAAACTTTATCCAAGAACATGTTTGTGTTTCATCCAAATTATTTGAAAAAATAAATACTCAGAAATTATATATCTGTCTTAATTTTATCTATATGTCTCTCATGATGGGAAAAATGCCTCAAGAACCTGTCAAAAACACTATATAGAATTGTGGGACGTCTTCCATCCAACTAAAACTCAAAATGGTTCAGTCTCTATAAGTGCAACAATGAGACAGAATGTTCTAAAGGTTTTCACTTTCAAAACCTTTTAGTGACTAATAGAAGATGAAATTTAAAAGTAACGTTCTTGAAGCAGAGATGTTATTTGTCGTGTTAATTGAGGGTTGGTCTTTATGGAAAACTAATTCAGTTGATTCCCAGTGAAAGTTGGCTCATGTCACAGGGATTTTCTCTCATTACATCCATCACTTTCAATTTTAAAATTAAAACCGTTTAAAACCAAGAAGGTTATTATCTCTTGTTGTGAAATATGTATGACTGTAGGTAGGAGTATTACCTACAGCGTTAAATAAATGAAATGCATTTATGAATATAAAGTAATAAAAATTATGATTAAAAGTCCTAATTTCATGAGAAACAAGTTGTATTGTTATACAAGTTAAGTTGTAATTTTGCAAGAATAAAGTTATAAAATTATGAGTTAAAAACAATCTCAATTTCAAGCGAATAAAATAATAATTTACGTGAAACTAATTTTACAAGAATTCATTTGTAAAATTATCCTAAAATAAGTTTTAACTTTATTAGGATAAAGCAATAATTTAAAAAAAAGTATATTTACGATTAAACATTTGTAATTTTCACGAGAACACAAGAATAAAGTTATAAAATTATAAGAAACTTGTCGTTATTTAACAATAATAGTTGTTATTTTATGAAAAAATTGGTTTTTTTTTAGAATAAACTTCTACTTTCACAGGAAAGAAGTGTAAAAAAGACATGATTTTACGAAATAAAGTTGTAATTTAACAATAATAAAGTCAAAACCTGGTTGGAAATAAGATGTAACATTATGAGGAAGTAGTCATAATTTTGCAATAATTTTATGAGATAAAAGTTGTAATTTTACAAGAAATAACTTGTAAATTTATAAGGAAAAAAAATCACGATTCTTCAATTTATGTTTTATTTATCTAGCCCAAAATCACAAAGACAATTTGCCTCATTGGAGTTAATCAAAGAATAAAGTCCATACTTTGTCATAACATGAGATGCTGATTAAATCCATCAATGCAGCCATTCATGGTGACGCCATGAGGATTCAGCTTATAATAGGAGTGTGTGTTCTAGAGCATGTGGATCTATAATACTGACAGGGTAAACTGTTCACTTGCTAGTGATCTCCTCTTTCTGGGTCACGACTCGTCTTCTGAACAGGTCCAGCTCTTTTCCATTTATTTATTTATTTTATTTTTCACGGGACGGTTTGAATTACAATCACTGCGGTCCCTCACCATATCGCGGTTCGTCTTTCACGTTTTGTTTTTTTAACCAGCACGCTCTGTTCTGCGTTTTGATTGACTGTAAACGTTGTCCTCTGTGCTGTACATCCCGAACCGACACACGCCGCTGTCCAAATCTACATAAATGTCTATCAAATCTTTGTTTTCATTCTATAATCCTGGATCTATCTTTTTACGAAGGTTCGACCTTTGAGAGTTTAAACAACAAAGAAAACCGAACAAATATTCATGTCTGTCTGATAAATGTGTAGTGAGGAGTTTTACATCTACTTCCTGGATCGGGCCTATCGCGGTTTATGTATCCAGCACAATAAATCAGTTTTTGTCTATATTTGTATCATTTTAAAATACATATTTTAAACATTAGCTTAGATGTTTCTGGATAATAAAGATTATATAACTATATTGTACATTTAGACCAAATATAAATCTGTCTGGTGGCCTAAACTCAGTGACTGATGCTGCCTCTGCTGTGTGAACTGAAGATGAATGAAGGGCTTTTTCTGCCGCGATCCATCCGTCCACGGACCCCCGTCCTCATTCTGTGTTACTCACAGATAAACACTAAGTTTTTATGACCGATACCGGGGCGCCCGAGCTATGAGAGAGTCCAGCGAGGTGCTATTTACAGCCCGCGGGTTATGGCTCCGCTTCATCAGGGCCTGAAATAACATGATGTCAGAGGCTTGTGGGAACGGGGGGAATTGGACGAGAGCGCACAGCCGAGCCCTGACGTTCCCTCCGAGTGTCCTGTGTGAGGCGGGAAAACCACGTGGGAAAAAGGCCGCTCGTGGAGGGCTTGATATGAACTCAAGGTCTGTCATGTTTGACAGGTTCTCAGCAGCAGAGATTTAAAAACAACAAGCTCATCAATCTCCAGGTTTCACACGATGAATGCTGGGCCCTCATCAAAACAATCTCATGGAAATCTCACAACTAAAGGTTTAAGATATGCTGGATAAATAAGCTATTTTAAAGCAAATGTAAGGTGTTAATGATTAACATTGTCGTGTTAAAGAGGAAATACCCAATAAAAGTCACTTCATCACAGATCAAATGAAAGCTGAGTCCTTTACCTGCCACTTATAATCCTGTTAACTGTATTTTAAAAAGAGTGGGAGTTCTTTGGACAAAAAAATGAAAATAGTTGTTTTAAAATAGGTGCAGTGGTTTATATTAGACTCAGAATGTATCTGAGAATCTGGATCCATGTGGAGCTGCTGGAAAAATTCAGACTGTCTAAAACATTAAATACTTTTTGATCAGATTTTGCAATAAAAGAAAAACTTGAATATGAAATGTATAAAAACTGTATAAAAACTCAAAACATGTTTTGTTCAAAGGCCATCAGTTCTTTTGTCCTTTTTGACAGCAGACCATATGATGTCATTGAGCTTAAAAAGTCTACTGCGATGAAAATTGTTTTATTAACATTTTTCTGATGATGGAGACATAAATAAAACAAATTAAGAATTAATTTGGGTTTCTGAGTTTTTCTTTACTCAAATTGTTGTGAATCAAAAATTTAAAAAAATAATTAATTGTGGCGTAGAAACTGCAAACAGCGGCCATGAGCTCCATGCTCCGCCCCTTCCTGATCCATCCACCTGTAAACTAATAGATCCATGATCGTCTTTGTATTCCTGGTCTGAGCTGGAATCTGGATCAGAACTGGACGGCTGGATAGTCACCACTTTTGTTGGACCATTCATTTTAGGTTGGGGGTGTGGGGGAAGGGGTAAATGAGAGACAGTTTATCTGGATGTTTCTGCCACTCTGCAGAAACTATGTCCTAGAAAATGACATTTTGGTTTTGGCCAAAAACAGCAGAATCAAATCCAAAGACACTGGGAATAGTTTGAAAATCGATCAAAGGGTGATTGGAGCGAGTATTGAAAGGAAATCAATATTTAATGTTCAGCTCTAATTTAAAAGACCAAATAAGTCATTTCCAAGTTTCCCTCCGTCTCTCCTTTGAACGTAGAAGTACGATGAATCATCACTGCAACCAAAACAAAATGTCACATTAGCAGTTTAATATTTTGTCCATGAAGCTGTTTGTACGCATCTTTAATATAAATAAAAAAATGTACATAATACAGATAAACAGGTACCATGACTTGCTATACATCACATGTGTAGATCCAGCCTTACAGATCATTTTATTGTATTTTATTGTTGTTAATGACCCGATATTATCTTGCACTCCTTACCAAAATTTATTTTTATGAAGGTTAAAATACTAAAAGATATTTAAGGTTTAAGTTGATTCATTCTGGAATAATAGTCCTGTATTTTTCTACTCATGATTATGTTAAAAAGTTACAGTTTTAAAGTTTTAATGATGGCATTCAGCTAGCTTTTTGGATTATTTTGGCATTTACTAAGATTATTTTTTGTCCGTTTTGTAGTTTAGCTAATATTTCAGCTTTATGCTAGCTATTTTGGCTAAGTTTTTATTCTGTGTTGGAGATTAGTTAATATTTCAGACAAATGTAAGCCTTTTTTTTCTAATCTAGGGTTTTTTCTGTTTTTTAGGCTACTTTGTTAGCTATTTTTTCAGCTACATGCTAGCTGTTTTGCAAGCCAAAGTTTTTTTTTTTTTTTTTAGGCTAATTTGGTATTTGGCTAATATTTTAGCTGGCTATCAGCTTTAGCGTTTTTAGCTATTGATTTCAGCATCTTCAACTATCAGCACGAACATTTATCAGTCAAATTCAGCTTCCAGCATTCACACTAGCATTATCACAGGTAATGCTATATATCTAGTTCATAATTATGTTAAAAGTTACAGTTTTAAAGTTTTAAAAATGTATTTTTTTTAGTGTTCAATAAATGTTTATCCTCTATGCCTTGTGGGATTAAGTTTTAAATTGTATAAGACCATGTAAGACTGGAAACAATTGTTAAATAAATATCAAAACAAGGAACAAACTAATAAATACATTTGGCTTTTTGGTAGGAATCAGTCAATTTAAGTTAAATACCGAATTACTCGGATAAAATCTTTCTTCCAGAGCGACAGAACCTGACAACAGATCTAAATATTGTGCTTCTGTCTTTCAGAGATCAGCCAGAAATCTAGCAGGTTTACTTGACGTATTTCATAATTCATGGGGTCCTAGCTCCATCCTGATGCATCCACTTATAGATGAAGATCCATCTGCAACATGAAGGTTTATGATATTATTATGGTTAAAAAAAAAGATACGATTTAAAAATATTTAGTAGGACTGGGACTCTCAGGGTAACTCACGATACACGACTCACATTATGTATCTCAATATAGCAAACATTGCAATAATCAATATATTACCTTGGTAATATATGATATATAACTATTTTTAAAACAAATGTATCTTTTTATTTTCTTCAAAACATTTTTTAGAATGATTTAAAACACAGAATGTTCATTTAATGCTTTTTACAACATTAAAATAAAGCGATAATAGTAAATAATGATGTGTCTTTACAATAATTACATACATTTTAAGGTAACTAATAAACAAATCTCCAACTAAGAACTAAAATGCAGAGTATATCAAACGGCCTTCTTAATTTAAAGAACAAGAATGTGGAAATAAAAATTCACAATGCTGCATTTCAATTCATTTTACATTTTATGTCAGATAATTGATAATTATTGAGACACAATATGAATCTTTAGCTAGTTCTAATATTATATGATCATTGTTTTTTACAGAGCTGGGATCCACATTCATTTCCTCCGTCTTTTATTATAATTTCCTGAACTTTTCTTTGATAATCAACACTTAAGTCACGTGCTTCACGTGTGTACCGCTATTATACTCACCTGTTGGATCAATAACACCGCTAGGTCACTACTGGTTAGTGATCTGAACAAAGAAAAAACAAGATTAAAATACTAAAAACCAACTTAATATTAAAGTATTTTGTAAGTCACCATAGTATAATGAGATAATACCAGATGAAGTGCAGAAGCCTGAATCAGCGAGGCAAAGCAAAAAAACTGCTGCTTCACGAGATGTAACTAATTTGCATATTATATTAATGTGTTTTGGGTTTTTTTTTGTTAATACGTACAGTCTCACTATAAACCAAAATGTTAGATCAGGCATTTTAAAATTCTCATCAAACCTGCACAAGCATGAGATAACTTCAACTTAAGTTTCTCTCCAAACGTCTTTTGATCTCCTGTTAAAGTGTTCCCAGTGCTCTTTTAATCATGATTACTCCATTTATAGACAAAATAAAAAAAAACCTGTGTCATATTCTAGGACAAACTGACAGGAGTTCCTCAGAATTTCACTTCTAAGTTGTGGGTGGGACCACCGAGTAACCTCGATACCATTTCCCATCATCCATCTGTTTTCTCTCTCCCGCTCGCTTAGTTTTTCCAACTGACTGTTTGGATTAAAAAAAACAAACAATTTTAAGCATGTTCTTTATCACCATAAAAATGACAAAAGTAAATTTTTGAAAACATAATTTTCATTGGAGTGAGTCTTTAGGAGTTTTTAAAAATGGAATTATGCTTAAAAAAAAAAAAAAGGAAAATAAAACGTCGAGTCTGTCGAGCAGGTCAGCACACGCCTCAGATGAAAGAAAGAAATATGTTTCAGTTTTGTTTGTGATTCATTGGAATATTTACAACCATGAATATTAATAAGGTAATAAATATGTTTTGGATTGTGAAACAGATCTTCTTCTCCTATTTAATCTGCATTCATTAATTCCTTTTAAAATGTTTTTTAGGCTGGAGAAAATTTTGCCATTTAACTTTTTCTTTTGGTAAGATGCACTGCTATTAATTTACATTAAGTTTTATTGTGACTATTACCACTTAATTTTATAAATAAGTATACTAGTTAATATAAGTACATGCTTATTCTACTTGTTATTCAGTTTCATTGCACTGGGCTGCATGTAGCTGCATTTTGTCTTCAGAAACGGATAGAAATATAATGCAAATATTTACATCCATCCAACCTTTTGGCCTTTGTTCCTCACGTCACACATTTTCACCAAAAGAAGTCTCACGGGTCACACCCTGCCTCAGGTCTAGGACTGTATGACTCGGTCCACAAGGGCGCCCTTTCTACTCCCGAGTGGGATCTTTTTGAACGTCAACCAGGGAGTGGAGACAGACTGAAGATGGATCTGGGTTGCTCCTTTGTTATGCAACAGCTGCATAAAAGTGCTTTAGAATCCCGGCTCTGCTGTTTGCTGTCTCGGGTCGTGACCTCCTCACTCTTTCAACATGGAGCTGACTGTAAAAGCGGTTGAGATGAGCATCTTCAAATCCAACCCTCGGTTCTCAGTCTGAATGAAGTGGAACAGCTCTCTAGCTTAAGTAATGAGCCTTTAAACCTGGTGGAGGAGCTTTTTGGAGTATTTTGTTTGCAAGTGTAACAAGGTCAGAGTGGGGCATTGACTGATGGGATGGCCGGGTATCTACAGGAATGCAGGCGGCAAATTAGTCACTAAAGGTGAGAAGTTAGAAAGCAAAGCTCTTCATTTATCTCATCTATGGCATCTATGGTACATTTGATAGGTTTAAGAATGACCATTTAGCCCAGGGGTGGGCAAACTACGGCCCGGGGGCCACATGCGGCCCCTTAAGCTACTTAATGTGGCCCTCCAAATTAAAATACATTGAATCAAAAATCCTAATTATTGTTTTATTCTCATTGTATTTCTGGTTTCTTCCCATGAATGGTGTTGTTTCTCTGATGTTCGTGTGTGTTCCTTTCTGAGTCAGATGGTGATCTTTCGGATTATTCCTACACCACATAAATGCAGCATTTCTTTGAGTTCACATTTTCCTCTGAAGAACATCAACCCATTGGATCACCCAAAGGAGAACAAAAATCAAAATTTAGAAATTAAAACTCCCAATTTTTCTGTTTTTAAATGAATATATGTGAATTTTAATCCAAATTAAAGCGTTTTTCTCTAAATTCCATATTATTTTTTTAGTATATGAGGTTCATTACCAAATCACTCCTTCCATTTGCTCCTTGTCCGGCCCTTATGCGAAATTTTAGAACCCTTTGTGGCCCACGAGTCAAAACAATTGCCCACCCCTGATTTAGCCTATGGTGTTCACACTGGACAAGCAGGGAGGGGCTTCTTCTTCTCTATTGTTAACTAGTACATGTCCGACATCTTGGAAGAGGTTTGGTGTGAAATGTCAAAGTGGTAGAAATCTGGTAAATCTTGTTCCAGGCTTTTTCTTTCACAGCTCTATTCAGACAGGCTCAAATCACAATTTTTAATTTCTCCTTTATGGTCAATTATCAAACAGTTGGAACTTCTGTGAATAAAGAGGACCTCATCCATATAGTTGACCTGATTTCACTTGCAGAGCACATTCCAGAAGAAGGCTTATTGGCACCAACCTTCCCTCCAGATTCGGCTCAACTTTCCCAGAAGTCTTTGCAAAGAACTAGCGTGCATCGATGCTCACTAGATTAGCGAATATAGACCACAATGCATTGCAGTCAAATAATTTCAAACAAAATAAAGTTTTTTTTATAAACCATTGACATTTTCATCATCAGAACACCGTGGGGTCATAAATAAACGTAGTGACGTGTGTACTGATAAGATTTTGAATGAATGAATTAATGAATGAATGAATGAATGAATTAAATGGTTTATTTCAAGCAATCAGATCATAATACATGATATATCACATAATGAATCACAAGTAGATCTCTAGAAAGGGAGTGGAAGGAAGTGAACTTATATAATTTCACCCTGACTCGACCATTTTCTCTACATGAATTATCAATATCCGGTTCAGGACTTAATATCAAATATTAATAGATTCAGGTTATTAAGGATCATTAATATAATTGATGTAATCAAATTTCAAAGCATCCACAACAACTCATTTATATTAATCAGTAACCATAATCTAATATTTTCATTGAAAATACTTGTGCAGATTGTATTCAAAGAATTATAATAATTCAAGAAGTAATAAGTAAATCATCTTCATTTGCTAATGATCTGCTGTTGAGAAAAACTAAAGAAAAGTAGTGAGATGAAGTCTAAATTACCTTTAAAATCCAGTTTTTAGTGGTAAGTGGTCATGCTGCATTCACAGAGAGCGCGGCCGAGGCCTCAGATTTGCGTCTTCCGCCTCTCCTTCGACACCTGTCAACACCTTGACACTCCTGCAGCGGAGCTCCCGCCGAAGTTGTTCTGGAACTCATTCACTGTCACATAGTGGTCGATGTTGAACGAGTATTTAAATGTTTTGGTCTACAAAGGCACCGGCAGCACATGTCTGTGTTTGGTTTCACCGCGTCTCTCAGAGTCTCTCGGGTTCTGTGTGCTTCACTTGAGCAGTGACAGCTGCACCTCAGCGCCGTTTCAAACATTACTTTTGCCTGTCTGTGGCTCCGTGACTCAAGAAGGGGGGGGAAATAAAAATAAAACTGGGTCCCTGGGCTCCGCTGCCTGGACAGAAGACCTCGCAAGATCTACGGGGCGCCTGGACAGCAGCGATCGCCATCAGCTCTGCCGGCGCCGGGGGAGCGGAGCTCACTGGTTCGTTGAGTTATCCCTTGGCCGGCTGGCTAGCATAGCCGTCCATCCAGCTCCATGAACTCTGTGACGGGCCGACGATCTGTCCAGGGTGTACCCCGCCTTCACCCAACGGTAACCGTTTCTGGGAACTTGAGTTGGTTTCCAACTCAGGTTGAGAACATGAATGGACGTTCATGACCAAAATCTTCGCATCAAGCTGCCATCTTGAATATTTATTTCTACTCTTTGATCTAGTTGCTGAAAACATTCACGTGTACAAAAGCTGAGTTTCTCATTGGTTAGACGCCCCACACCCGCCGCTGAAATCGTGTCGCAGCAGATTGCGTCTTTACATTGAATGACCATTGAAACTAGCCGCGCCTGTCGTGTTTGGTGTGAATGCACCATTAGGAGTTACCAGGATATCGCGGCATTGGTAACAAAAATCTAAAATGATCTGGAGGGCCGGATATAATCACCGCCTTGACTTTGACACGAGTGTCTTAGATGAAGAAAAAGGGAAAGTGGGAGAAGTGGCAGGTTATGGACTGATGGATAAAGATGCACTGGTGACCCGTCCAGGGTGTACTCAGCCTTTGCTAGGATAGGCTCCAGCAAGCCTGCGACCCTAAAATAGATTCAGCCGATTTAGAAAATGGTTGGAGATGAAATAATACTGCTTATGATTTTGCTAAGCAGTAATCTAATACAAGGAACGTATGTGTCAGTCTGTCTAGAAACCTCTTGACCTGCATCCAGCATGTTTCCACATAGAGTTTCTCAGACTGTTCAGCTGGTGGACCTCTTGGTATGTGAAAGGTTGTAGCTCATAAATCTGGTGGGGTTTTTTTTAATGTTTTTTTTCCATTGTGCCTTCTGGTAAAAACTGTCCGTATGACAGATCCGACTGCTCAGTGACCCCGCACACATCTCTTCCCACTCAACTTTGTGCTCTTTCCAGCTGCAGACCCATGATCCAAACCTAAAAGAAAATCTCAAATAATACATGTGGAGGAGATTTACATTTTGCAGCAAAAGTTTATTAGATTAGATAGGCTTTACGTCTGGATTCCCATCAGTCCGTTTTCCTTGGATTTGACAGTTCAAAGCTGCAACACAAAGCCAGATTTCATAAAGGGAAAACTAGGGAGTGTATATTTGTGTTTGAGTGTGTGTACACACACCCTTCCTGCAGTAAGAGCTCATTATGACAGAAACAATGTTTCCTATGTAGTCAATGTGCTCTGAGAACAGAGCAAACAGACACATGCACAGGCCAAGTGGGTGGTCAATGGGGCTTTTAGCTCCAGATGTTCAATCCGCTGCAAAGCTACCTTCACACCTCAGAGCATTTCAGCTGCCAATCATCCTGGTGATTATTAACATCCCATTTCCTCCGCCTCTTTCTTTTTCCTTCATTTGTCCTTATGTTTATCCACATCGGGAAGCTCTCCGTCATTTCCACACGCTTCCCATTCTTGTTTAATTTCATGTCTTAATGTGGTGCGGCCTCTTACAACCATTGCCAACGTCAACAGCAACTGCAGCGCTGCACTTAAATCCTTTAAGACTTTGAGCTTTTTTTCCACCTTTAGATCTGGTCTTTGGCAGATGCTCTTTTTTTTTTTTTTTTTTTTAACCTTTCCGTGTCAGTCACTTCAGAAAACCAGTACTGCTGGACAAACACTGTGAAACAATCAGACAGTCCTTGATAACTGTTAAAACAAAGCTCGGCTTAAACTTGGCACAGGTATGGAGCCAAATTAGGGCCAATATTATTTGAAATCCAAATAAAACAAAAAAATATATATATATTGGTGTTGGGACAAAAAAAAAGTAAAATGTCCAGATTTTTTTTTTGCTATTTTAAAATAAATGTAATTGTTTCTAGTTTCAAATGTTCTGTTCTTTATGTTTCAAAATATCACCTTCAAACCTTCCTTTTTTTGTTGTTTTCAAATAGGAAAATTTCAGTTTTAAAACTTTTGGTCCCGGTGTGGCCAAAAGTTTTCAAAAATGGGTTGAAAGTGAAAAAAAAGATTTCAAGAAAAAAAAAGTTTTTGAAATTGAAATTTTGAGGTTTGAAACCTAAAATACAGAACATTTGAAGCTGAAAAATAATTACATTTATTTAAGAACAGCAAAAACTTGTAGACATTTTACATTTCACGTTCACCAAACAAACAAACAATATTTTATTCAGTTTGTTTTATTTGGACTTTAAAAAATATTGGCCCTAATCTGGCTCCATACACAGGCCGTCAAAGTTTTGTCTTCTCAGAAGCGGTTTAGCACTATTGTGAGAGTTCAGCACATCCAGGCTAACCAGACGGGGCCTTATTTAGAGTTGTGGAATCAGATCCAACCATCTTTGGATGGGAAGGTTTTTTAGCAGGTTGTAGGTGTCGTAAAGGCCTTGGTGGGTGACATTCAAAACCAGTAGTAGAGTTGTAATATTTTAGCAGGGGGTATGAGACTTTGGAAGTGAGTCAAATGAAAACAGCAAAATGGAAGGCTAATGCAAAAATATATATGTGTAAGATATCTAAAATTAGTAATTTCAGGGTCTAAAAATGTCTTTAAAACATTGCCTTTGCTGTTTTTTCATATGCTATATAATCTAGGACTGATGATTTCTTAATATTTTTTTTTTTTTTTTGCTGTTCCTGGGTCACGAGTAGACATGTGTTCCAAGCTCTCTCCATCTTTAGGCGATTATAATCTCGAAATACCACAGAATTACTACAAAAAAAGTAGCAAGTCTGCGTTTCAGAGAGCTAACCAGGTCCCCGAAGAAAAACCAAGAGTCATCTGAACTCGCAGAGCTGGAATAGGTATTTAAAGACCTCCATAAGTGTCATTTATGTAAAAAAAAGAAATGACTTTCAATTGAAAATAATCCCACATACTTTTAATTCTTGATACTTGATGTATGACATATATTTAATTTGTGCTACCTGATTTATTTAAAAGGAGCCGTACCATGATTTTCTTAATTCTTTCAGAGTGAACTATATCCATGTATATCAGGGGTCTCAAACTCAATTCAGCCGGGGGCCGCTGGAGGCAGAGTCTGGGTGAGGCCGGGCCGCATCAGGATTTCCACAAGAAAATCGCTGATAAAACATTCCAATGTTCTCAAATATCTTTATTTTTAACACTAAATAATGAATTAATTAATTAATTATAAAAAATGAATCATAAAATCAATCGTTAAAAATTAAAATAATAACAATGACAATACAGCACACACAGACGACTGCAGAAACCACATATGACTGACTGACTATAGCAGTGTTTCTCAAATGGTGGGGCGCGCCCCCCTGGAGGGAATGCGAATAAAAACATGTTTACATTAGTGATGGATATTGTACATAATCCTACATAGTGTTGATAATAAATTAAATATAGCAAAAACAACCTAAAAATCAATTTGGTAGAAGAAAGAGCCGCTGTTTACAGTGAACCAATGCAAAAGAACTGAATCTCTGAGAAAAGACAGAATTCCATCACTACTGTGGAGGGAAACAAGGAAAGATTGTTTTTACTTTTTCTGGAAGTTTTGGAAGTGTTCTAAAAAAGAAAAAGAACTATTAATAAAACAGATTATGTAGAAGTTTATTTTTTATTATTCTTTAATGATAACAAAAGTACAATATTTTGAGGAGATATACGCTTGACTTGAGCAAATTAACTGATATTAAAGATGTTAGCAGCTGAAAGTTGTGTGTGTGTGTGTGGGGGGGGGGGTCTAAGAGAAAATATCTGAGAAACACTGAACAAGAGAAAAATATTTTTATTCAGTTTCAAACGTCTGTATTTCCAGAACCTCCTTCATTTCTGAGCTGAGAGCAGCGCGCTCACTCAAAGGTTGGAGCGCGCGCTGCTACGCAAGTTTTTAAATCTGATCTCAAGCTCTGCGCACAAATCGTGCACGCGCTGAGCGCGCGCTGAGTCTTCAACCCGGTTCAATATTTCACGCACAGTCGCAGCAGCGTTAATGAACGGTAAAAACACCATAGAAGAAGAATCTCCTCTCTGCTGCTGCGTGCGTGACCACGCTGCTCAACCCGCGCAGACATGCGGCCGGTGTGGAAGCACCTTTGAAGATTCTACTCGCTCGCGGGCATCACTCACGCACGCGGAAGTGGTCAGACTCTCTCGCGAGGACTTTCTCTGCTCGTGGAGGAGGAAAAAGCGATCGCGAGGGTCGGATTTGTCCGCGCGGAATGTTTGATGCGTGCGCGGCAACAGGAACACGCTTTTTGACAAGCGGCAGGCTGTGTATCACGTGTTGTCACGTGGAGAAAGAGGAGCGGGGCCCGCGAATCCCGTTCAGTGAGAAAGCACTTCCAGCAGCTTCATGGCTCCTCCTCCACCCAGCTGATTGGAGGAATGAATTAAAGAGTGAGGAGGCTCGGACAGCCCGCCGATGTCCCGCCCTCCAGAACCATATACCTTACCGTGATTGGTTCGTTTAGCTCCGCACACAACAACTGTCATTCATATCAGCCTTGCGGGCCGCACTAACAGTAATCTTTCATATAAAGGCGGGGGCTGCAAATTATCATCCCGCGGGCCGCAGATTGCCCGCGGGCCGCGAGTTTGAGACCCCTGATGTATATGATCATATATTATCTTTGGAACAATAAAAAACAAAGTATTTATGAAATATTAGTTATATTTTGCTCGATTCCTGAATATCCCCGCTGAGTGCAGCTGCCGTCCACTCCATGACGTCATCCTAGAGTATGTGGCAGCATCTCTGTAGTTCTCCCATTAAAATAATCCAAACTTCTTCAAAGATGAATGCACATATGCAGGCCCGGCCATCGCTAGACCGCTTCACAGACACATACGCGGCTTCTGCACGGCTCTGCGGGACCGGGTGTTGGGGGTGGGGGTGGGGTAGTCAAGGGAGCACCGCGGAAAAAGTAACTAACACCTGTTTGAGCTGGAATTTATTGAAGACAGGACAGAACTGGAAAATATAAAGTATTCTGCATCTAAAATGAACGTTATTTTTTTTTTGTCACTGGTAAGGGGATAAATTGAGTGTTGTGTTAGTCTGGGGGTGGAGCTTGCAGCACAGACTCTTCCTGGAGGGAGCTGTTGGCATTGATCTTGCGTCAGCACGTTTCCAACCGCTCGCTTTTGTGGGTATGGGAGGGGCTGCTCCAGACTGTGCAGGTTGAACGGATCAAAATGCCGTTTTGGGTTTTTTTATAGTGAGGAATGAACAGTAAAATGCAAAATTTAAAACCTCAAAAAGTAGAATTTTCATGGTAGGGCAATGACTCACATTAATGACTCTTCCAATGGAAAATAATCTATATACATATATATTATTGTGGATATTTGATGTATATTCATGATTTTTTTCTAAAGAAAAATAATCAGAAGATTTCAGAATTTTGATAATAGATCTGTATATGCAATGACAAAGTCTGAAATAGTGTTATATCTACTTACACAGTCGTGTGATTTACTGAGGATTCTTAACAACCCGAATCTCTATATCTGATCTTAAGTTCTGAACCGGATAATGATAAAACACATAAAGGAAATTGTGAGGTTGATCCTGGGTGGGATTATTGAAATGTACTTCCTCCCACTCCCTTTTATGCGATCTCTTAATGTAGTTATCCTGTGTTTGAAGTCTTTATGAATTTAAACTTCTGATTACTGACTGTTTTGCACAGGAATTATCTTTTCCTGATTGCGTGAAATAAACCATTTCTAATCTAATCTTTGTCAGAAGTAATACTATATTTGACTCAAAAATGGGGGGGAGACCACCCCACCCCCCACCCCCGCAGCTGTGCCCGTGTTCTAAACCTTTTCATAAATTATTGTTTATTTTTTTCTATTATATGAGCTTAACTTTCAGATAATGCATTGCCAATCCTTCCTCAGCATACTGAGAAATTCAGGAAATGCATAGAAATGACCGTAATCTGCATAGGAGATCAAGTTTAAAGCCTTTATGTCTTCCATCTCCACAAACATACCAGACCATAATGTCATGGTGTTCTTTTGGCCTCACATACCTAGCTAACACAGCCAACCCAAACCACGTGTAGATGTCAACTAAGGACAGAGGAATAACGTCTTGGCAATTAGTATGTAGTCTTTACATCTACGTCACTCTAGATAATGATGCAGAAAGCTAAGAATCCTATTTCGTGCAGTAATCCTGGTTTTTCTCTGTTTATCCGGCATGCTAGAAGAATTCCCAGGTTTTCCCTTCATTCTCTGCAGTCGTACAACTGTCATTCCATTGTTTCCATCCTCCTATAAAATAAAGTTAAATATAGCGTTTTGGCTGCCCTTGTGCTTACCTTTGACATAATCCCTTAGTAATACCGCCTAAAGCTTAATGCTGTTTCCACGTCACCCATTTTAAAACATGTGATTCATGCACTTTTGGAACAACCTCCAGAAGCAAAAACTCCTGCAAATCTGTAACATACAAACAAGTTTCTAAACCCCGTTTGTCATTGTGTCCATCTGAACTAATCAGTTTTAATCTTGACAAAAAGAGTTGCTGTTCATGTGTATGTGTGGTCCTTGTACTAGTACTTGCACTAGTGTCTTTCTTTATAATTAATTCAACTGTCCTGTACAATCCTTTTAAATGTAGGCACACATCTAGTCAACTCATTGGAAGTGTTGCTTATCTGCTTTCCTCAGTAGCCTGACAAGTGTTAATCTGCTTTCATAATAGGGGATTATCACTCCTGATCCAGGCTCTGAGTGAGCATTTCCTTAAAACTGCTTTGTGAAATCCCTAGGTCACTTGAAGCAACAGGCTTCCCTGATCCATTCCAGCCTTCTCCCAACAGTCCCTGGAAGTGCAACAAACCCCACCTGCAGAGGGGCTTTAGAGAACCATGATGGGTTTTAGATACACCATCAAGTCAGTGGATAACAGCAGGATTTATTACTCGATGGAACTGCTGTCACAGGATTGTGCTGTTTATATTATAAAAACTGACATCCCTTTGATACTGGAGATTTGGGCAGTGGATTCTGGTGGCGATCTGAATTGATTAATGAATTAAGCTCAACTATTCACAAATGAAAACTACATTCTTACTATGTAATCTACATATGTCTTAATGGTTACTATTGGCTATGTCTGTTCTGCAACTGAATGTATTGAAACTTTTATCTTAATCAATAAAAGATAACAGATAAAAAACACAGAAGATTTCCAAAAAAGAAGGATATTTATCACTTTAAACAACTCAAAAGTTTCTCTGTGACTTCCTGGTGAACTTTAGCAGGGAACCAAAACTAAATGCCACTGTTCTTTAGACGATCATGAATAACACTTTACTTTGAAGTTCTTTTCTGTTTGTTTGGTTCATTCTGAGCAAGCTATTCTAAGCTAAGCAAGCTATAACTTTGTCATATTTAATTATCATAGTAGCTGTTTACACACTAGTTGTTTAAGGTAATTTAGGTGTTTTCCGGTTTTTTATGATATTTTGAAGTTTTCACCCACAAACTAGCTGTTTTGGCTAACCAAAGTTTGAACTTTGTATTTGCTGTGTATTCTACCGATCAAATCTTCCACAAGTCAGTGCTGTAAAAAGAGATTGTGGCAACTTATTTGTTATTGAGCTGGACCACTGACTCAAGTACTGCTGGTTCACAGGACCAGCTGCATCAATCCTGGGTTGGACAGAAGCCAAGCAATGTTTGTCCCACCCTCATTACCCTTACTGTGGTGCCCTTGAGCAAGGCCATTGACCCCAATTGCTCTGGTGGAACTCCAGAGGTCACAGGTGTGTCTGGCTTATTTAAGTAGCTCCGAGGCCTGTGGGTAAAACTGCACATGTCAACCTTGTTAAACACTAGTGCTGCCACAAACAACTACTTTAATAGTCAAATAATCACTGATTGTTTTTCCGATTAGACTGGATGTAAAGCACACATCTTAACCACCATTAGCTTTAAACTAGCTAAAAACTAGAAATATAGCATTACCTGCAGGAATGCTAGTGTGAATATAAAGCTGAATTTGGCCACTGAAGATGCTGAAATTGATAACTAAAAACACTGAAGCTAATCGCTAGAAGACACTGTAGCTGATAACCTGCTAAAATATTAGTTAAATGCCAAATTAGCCTAAAAAACTGGAAAAAAAAATCCTAAATTTGCCAAAATAGCTAGCATGTAGCTCAAATATTAGCAAAACCCCCAAAGTAGCCTAAAAAATGAAAAAAAAAAGAAATCATAAATTAGCCAAAATGGCTAGCATGTAGCTGAAATACTAGCTAAACACCAAATTAGCCTAAAAAATTGAATAATCCTAAATTAGCCAAAACAGCTAGCATACAGCTGAAATATTGGATAAAATCCAAAATAAACTAGAAAACCTAAATAAATGCTTTAAGGTAAAGGTACCATTTAAATTTTCCACTCTATTTTTCAACCATTTTGACACCCCACACCAACAAACAAACAAATATCTACTTACAACGCTCACATTAGCTGCTAAAAAAGCAATAACAAGACGTTGGCTGCTTCCTGAGCCCCCCATGGAATCAGACTGGGTAAATATTGTAAATGACATATACTTTATGGAAGCAATCACCTTTTCTATTCGTCTCAGAAAATGTATGTTTATTAAACTATGGACCAAATGGGTTGACCATATTAAGCCTTTAAGGCCGGACTTTGTTGAAATAAGTTAAAATTAATTTAACTTTTCTTTTTCTTTTACTGGTAATAACAGTGGTTGACAGACTTCTTTAATGTGCACTGGGTAAAACCCTCCTCTTCTTTTTATGTTTTTTTTTTTTATTTCTCCTCGTTATCTTTACTCTCCCTCCCTTGTTAATGTTCCATGTGTTTACCTTCCCTGGTAAAAAAAAAAATTAAAGAGTGGATTATGTATGTAATTTGTTCTAAGAATGTAACTCCTACTTACATGCCTCTTTCTGAAAATAAAGAATTGAAAAAAAAAGAAAACCTAAAAAAAAGCCAAAATAGTCCAAAAGAGCTAGCATAAGGCCATTATAACTTTCAAATATCATATAAAGTAATGACTAATCGACTAATGAATTAGTGATCCACTATTTTGAGTTGATTAGTTGTCAATTTGTCATCTAATCGTGGCAGTCCTACTCGTCACAGCCTTCAGCTGGGGCTTGTCTTCTGTTTCTTGATATACGATACATGATGATTAGCATTTAAGACAAGAGGATCAAAGAGAGAGAAGTTAAAATCACTCAGAGTAAATATTTGATAAATGTGTACACAACTCTATCAAGAGCTCATCAGGAATTTTTCAGCAGCCATAACTTGACCAGTGGACTAGAGCTGGACGGTCCGTGAAGGAGCATTACAGGCTCTTGTAGGCTCCTCGCTGTGGGAGGGGCCACAGGCTTTAGATAGATAGATAGATAGATATACTTTATTAATCCTTCTGGAAATTAAGTGGCTGTCCTTGCTCCATACACACAACACAGTTCAAACAGTGACAGACACAAAGTAAAAACTAATAAGTTACATACCATAAAAGCAGCTAAAAGTCAGATAAAAATTCAGAGATAAAATAAAATAAAACGTAGTAAAATCCTCATTTAGTTGAGATATAGATCTGAAGGAAGATGCTTTGCTGTTTCTATTCCAATTATATAAATAATTGGTTTTCCACCATCAATCTTCTGGACTTGCTGAATCCCTTTTTAGTTCATGGTGCCAACCCAAGGATTGATAGCAAAGGCAGGAAACAGGATGCTAGTCTGTTGCAAGACCATAAACACACTCACATGTGTGGACGGTTCAAGATGAGCAATTACCCTATGAAGTAAGTTTTTGGACTGCAGAGGGAAGCTAGAGAAAACTCACACATGCACAAAGAGAGTATGCAACTTCTGCACTGAAACGTCCTGGTTGGGGTTAGAACTAGTGAGGCAAGTGTACCGACCACTGGGCAGTCCCTAAGGTGTGTGTTTGTTCATGTGTAAAAATGAACTACTCAGCACATCCAAACTGTCATTCTTTCTTTCATATTTTTAAGGTAGTACCTTCATGTTTGTGTTTAGTTTTATCTTTTGTTGTTGCCCGCCACAGTTTTCTCTGTCATTGTAATCACACTCAGAATCAGACTCACACTCCATCTGTGCTGTAACTGAAGTGTAAAAAATCTGATCAGGAAGCAAAATAAATGACTATTGATTCACCATCTAATTAGATATTGCTGTCGGGCTATGTCTATTAAACTGTGTACACTCAACCTACCATTGAGTCCTCCGCATTGATACATTTCCAACTTAGTAGAAAACTGTTCAAGGAAGGACGGTTTCAAGTCCAGCATGACTGAGCTTTTCCACTCAAAGCAAGAAGCTACGTAAAGACATAATGCTGGATCTGCTGGCAGAAGGAGATGTTTACTGGTGCATGAAGAAGCTTTATCTCCTGTCAAATTTCTTCTTTCAATGTCAAACCCATATATATATATACAGTGAGGGAAAAAACTATTTGAACCCCAGCTGATTTAGTAAGTTTGCCCACTAACAAAGAAATGATCAGTCTATGATTTCAATGGGAGGTTCATTTGAACAATGAGAGAAAACAATGACAAAAAAATCCAGAAGAATGTGTTTCAAAAAGAGTTATAAATTAATTTGCATTTCCTTGAAGGAAATAAGTATTTGATCCCTTTGAAAAACGTGCTTCAGTTCTTGGTGGCAAAACCTTTGTTGGGAATCACAGAGGTCAGCTGTTTTTTGTAGTTGGCCACAGGGTTTGAACACATCTCAGGGGGATTTTGGCCCACTCCTCTTTGCAGATCTCTCCAAGTCATTAATGTTTTGTGGCCGATGTTTGGCAACTCAAACCTTCAGCTCCCGCCACAGATTTTTTGTGTTTGGAGGAGGAGGATGACTCCATAAAACACTGTCCCCACTGTCAAACATGGAGGTGGAAACTTTATGCTTTGGGGGTGTTTTTCTGTCAAAGGGACTGGACAATTGCACCGCATCAAAGGGAGGATGGATGGGGCCATGTATGGTCAAGTGTTGGGTTAGAACCTCCTTCCCTCAGTCAGGGCATTGAAAATGGGTCGTAGTTGGGTATTCCAGCATGACAATGATCCACACGGCCAAGGCAACGAAAGATTGGCTCAAGAAGAAACATATTAAGGTCATGGAGTGGCCGAGTCAGTCTCCAGACCTTAATCTCATAGAAAATCTGTGGCGGGAGCTGAAGGTTCCAGTTGCCAAACATCAGCCACGAAACATTAATGACTTGGAGAAGATCTGCAAAGAGGAGTGGGCCAAAATCCCCCCTGAGATGTGTTCAAACCCTGTGGCCAACTACAAAAAACAGCTGACCTCTGTGATTCCCAACAAAGGTTTTGCCACCAAGAACTGAAGCACGTTTTTTAAAAAATACTTATTTTCTTCATGGAAATGCAAATTAATTTATAACTCTTTTTGAAACGCATTTTTCTAGATTTTTTTTTGTCATTGTTGTCTCTGTTCAAATGAACCTCCCATTGAAATCATAGACTGATCATTTCTTTGTTTGTGGGCAAACTTACTAAATCAGCTGGGGTTCAAATATTTTTTTCCCTCACTGTATGTATATATATGTGTGTATGTATATATATAAATATATATATATGCCTGTATGTATATATTTATGTATGTGTATATATATATATATATATATATATATATATATATATATATATATATATATATATATATATATATAACCCATAAATAAATATTTGAAACCCCAAATATGTAAGCATAAGGATGTTTGGATGTCTGTATGTAACACAACAAGATGGCGCTTGGAACGGGCTAGAACAGCATTTTGGACGTGCATTTTGAGGGCAATACATGAAATAAAATTCTGCTTTTTATACCCACCTTGGAACAACATCAGAGTATGATGGTACAAATCCCACAGTCATTTTCTGACTGTAATTACCACAGTTCTCAGAGTCAGAGAATGCACTGGGACTGAAGTTACCACCCTCATTAATTTTCACCGCCCCAACGTGCCATAATGTAGCCAACATTTTTGAAAGTAAAATTTTCACATTAGAAAAAAGGTTTGAAAGAAGAAAAAAATTACATGAAATTTAAATTTTGAGTTCTGAAATCTAAAAATTTGAAGCTCAAAATAATTAAGTTTATTTTAGAATAGCAAATGGATTTTTGACATTTTTTTTGACCAGACACCAACTTTTTTTTTCATTTGTTTTATTTGGGTTTCAAATAATACTGTCCCTATCTACATACCTCTGGGGTTCATTTTATCTTTGGGAAGATCCGGTCATGGATCTGGGGAGGCTCCTTATGCGCAATACCATTAAAATAGAAAATACTTCTAGATAAAATTATGAAATATAGATTTTTATTAGAAGGAAGAAACAAAAATAGCTCATGACATTAGGTGAAAGTAATAGGACAAATCCAGGCGATGAATGGAATAGTCAAAGAATTGCATTTTCCTGAAATCCACCAATCACCAGCAACAAACTCCACGAGAGGAATCTGGATCTTTTGGTCAAACCTGTCTCCCAATGGAGGGAAGCGACTGTGCGAAACACCATAAAGGCGTCATGAGCTGTGAAAACAGTGAAATTGCATTGCAAGACAGTTTTTTTTTTGCATTTGGTTGTACAAGTCTGGCAACTTTCGATCCAGTCCCACGTCTTCTTAATGCTTGGGCTTTGGGCTTCACGTTGGTCAAAGGAACACTTTTTAGGTTCACTACCAAAACATTTATGGCAACAGTTTTTCTTACCATACAACCTTACCTCTTAAGGCACATGTAAATGAAAACTGTGAAAGCCAACTTTCGTTTTTACAGTCTGTTTCATTAACGTCTTTGCTTTCATTCCACTTTTTTTCTATACATTTTACCAACAGTTTTTGACCATACAATTATTTCAATAAATTAACAAATTATAATCACCAACACAATATAAGCCAGTCATAATAGTATCGCATCGACCGTAAAACTACATGCATTTCATATAATTTAAATAATTTATATGTACACTTCTCCCTCACATGCTCAGCCCCTCTCAGGTAAGTTCGTCCTCAACAGCCTTTGAAAAGAAATTTGAAATGGACCGAAGGTTATTTTAGCAGCAGAGTGTTGCTGTTAACCGCATTATCCTGTACAGAGAACAGGAAATGGAATTCCTGACAGAGTGGTAGTCCTCGTCGCCGTTTGTCCTGGTCCATTACGTCCTGCGACGTTTCTTTGACAGTGCACAGACGCAGGACGTATTGATGCGTATCCAAGTCCAGGAGGGTTTGTTGTCCGTCTGCGTAAATGCTCGGACGAATGTCTGTGTGGTCTTGCACTGTGAGTTCCAGTTCTTGTAATCAATTCCTCTGCACCCCCTGTGCCTGGAAGGGTTGCAGTACGTCTCATAAAAGTACTGACTGAAAATCTGTCCTTTAGTGCCTGTAAAAGTGCGTAGAACAGTTACAGGTTCTCCTTTCATGTTCACGGCTTTGGTTTTATTCCACACCCACTCGCTTTTGCTGTCACAGACAGAAAACTCGGCGCTGTAGCTCTTGTGCGCAGCCTGACGCTTCTTTCGCGTCTTGTTTGATGGCGGGCTGTCCCTGTCCGCGATCCCGCTCACAAAATCATCCGAGGGGTACAGAGGCGGCGGGTGCAGCGGCGGGTGTTCGCTCAGCAGAACCCGGGACGAACTGTACCGCCGGTGCTTCCTGAGGAGTTCTGAGTTCAGCAGCATCACCAGCTGCTCGTCGCTCTCCAGCGTCTCCACGTCGACGCGCTCTTCTGAGGGGAAGTTTTGGTCCTGCAGGTGAGGTAGAGTGTCTGGCAGATCCATTTCTCTGCTTTTGTCCTGCTGGCTCTGGTTGGCCCTGCTCTTCCCTCTGGTCAGATCTGCCTGCAGCAGCTGAGTGATGAGAGAGTTCACAGGGTCGGGATTCGCCTGCTGCTGCTCCTGCCGACTGCTGTCCATGTTGTTTGCCTGGATACCATATAGGTATACTAGGACCATCACATAGAGCAGGATGGACATCACTAGATTCACCTGTAAGATCTGCAAAGAGAGAAACACAAACTTTTAAGATTCATGCACAAGTCGCATGATTTTATGGTCTCCTGATTATGATTATATCATTTTGGTCAAAGTAAAAAAAATCCTAATCCAATCCCAATTCTTCCCATCCCCTCCATTTCCAGAGGCAGTTTCAGTGTAAGTGTGTCCAGGAAATGTATTGTTTTAATCCGACCCTCCAAACAGACAGAAGTCCTCCCCCGTGAGGCTAAACCGAGCGGCACTGAGACAAACATTTACATTTAAATGTCTTCTTGTTGAAGTTATAAAACCGCTCCTGTCATGTGTCTTCAAACGCTGGAAGCTCTGCGCTAAAGCTAGCTGACTGGTGATTATTCATGATATCCTTGACAAAAGTGACATCAGAAATATGAGACACTATTTTGTCATAACTCTCTGTTTGGAAGACCAAATGAAGGGAAAGGAGAAGGGAAGAATTCAGAGTGGGACATAGTTTCTGTAGGGCGGCAGTAGATCCCTTAAAATTTACTTTAGAGTTGTGGGGGGTAGAGACGGGTCAACGTCGAAAGCATCGATTCTAAGAATCACTGTCCAGTAAGGAGTCGGGAGTTGAATCTCTAATGATGGGAGTTGATTCTTTACTTTCTTTTAATTTTTTTTTTGCTGCATGCTCTCTGCCTGCTCACTCACACCATAAGCTTTTTATGTGAGACTCAGACGCCAGCTGACGTCCTGCTGCACCCTTTTAGCGCTGGATGTGGCCCATTGGTCCGGCAGCAATTTAAGCGGCCCGAGTTCAAATATCAAAAGATTGGTGAGGTGGTGTATGTGTGGAGTACATCCAATTTGTTCTCATCCTGAACTTCCATTCATTTTCCAGAGCAGTTTTTACATGATTTCCAACATATTGCATTTTTCTGAGTGTCATGGGTCTCTGGGTAAAGTCATACATGTCCAAGGAATGGGTGGACCAAAGACCATGTGTCCAGTATCATTATTTAATTTTTTGGGAATTCTTTGTTCTCAAATTCCTAATTTTTCTGTCATTTTGAAGCATTTTAGGATCTTCCTATGCTTATATTTTCCATTTTCTTGTATAAACCAAAGTTGAAAATAAAAGAAAGCTATTATAATAGATCCTGTTGTCATATTTTTATGAATTTTCTAATGACAAATACTTTTTATTGGGTATTTTATATTGGGTAAAAATTCTTTAAACCAATAAATAAAAACCTTCATAAATGAAAAATGAACACATTAAAAGAACCAGCATGTCAACATTTGATTGATATTTAAAAAAGAATGATTTGTAATGTAATAAATTCTCCCAAAAATGGCACTTCTAAGTGTTCTCGTGTACACCTCACATTAAAGCATTTTCAACACACAAACCATTCGTTTTTTTGCAAAATTACTGTAAAATAAAGCCCCACAAAAACTCTTTTCAGGGAATTGAATGCAAAGAATCGACTCCTGAAAAAGAAGTCTGTGGTTACTGGATTTAACCCCTTAAGGCCCGTCGTCACAAATGTGAGACAAACCATAAAATTACTTAAATGTAGCATGTATTTAAAAGCAAAAACATAAGTGAATATCTTTTTTCATAGCTGTTAAGGGTTTGGCATCGTCCGACTTTAGAGAGGGAGAACTTCTCTCCGTCTGAAACCCAACATGCACTGTTTATGAACTAACTTGTTGGAGCTCGAACAACATACCTTCCTTCCAGAGAAGACCAATGACTGTACAAGTTTGAAACTGTCTGAGAGATGAAGGTGACAAGAACACTTTCCTGTTCTGTACAACTTGTTGACACTGTTGGTTTCACTATTTTAACAACTCTCAGAGGCTCTCTCCCCTGCGGGTTGTTTACCATCCAGCCTCAGCCTGTAGCCCTTCTTCAGAAATTCCTTTTTGAAGTATCACAATTTATTATCTCTACAACAGAGCCTTATTTCTCATACGTTTGAATAATGAAACTCCAACGACCTGCTAGCTTCAGTTTACATCCGTGTGATGTTTTCTGCCCCTCCAAAATAAACATTCTTTAAACTAAAATGTTGATGTATTTGTGGAGTCGTTTGATCTGCAGACAGATGCTGTTTTGCTTGCCGGCACATGTCAGGATGATCCTGAGAAACGCACGCCCTTCTTTCACTGCTCAATTAGCTCAATTAAAGGGAAACGTAAAGTTGACATTTTCTGCTGAAGATTTATCGTCACAAAGAGACATACAGAGAATATTATTCAGGAAAAAAATAATTATTATACATGAAAGAGCAAATTTGTTTCACTTTTCCAACTTTTATTAATTCCTAATGAAAAGCATTCTAAATAGAAAGGTCATCACATTTCCTTTTAAGTAAAAAAAAAACTTTTCATAAAAAACAATAAATATCTGGGAGTTTCTGAACAGACATTAGTCCTTTGATATTTGTACAAATATGTTTCATTCTACCTGAAAAATAAAACTGATTTATTAAGACGTAAAAATATGAATAACTTGCTCAATTTTCTGTCTAGTGAGTCATTTTATTTATTTTTGTGTTCAAATGAATGAAAGTTCTATCATTTGTGGTAAAAAAAAATGGACATATATAAAAAAAAAGCAAAATATCACCATAAAATAATTTCAATAGATCATGATATTTCATTTGCTGATACTTATCGATGTAAAATGCTGACAAGACGATATTTATTAGATTATTTCTGAGCTTCCTTCAGCGTTTTAGATTTGTTTTCCACCTTAGCCTCCGACCGCTAGTTGGCAGCACACTGAACTTCTCCGAGCTGCTCTTGACCGCGACTAAACTACAACAAGATCTCACCAGAACCGGCTTGTGTCAAATATTCAGTTTTTGTTATTTTGAAACATGCTGTACTTTGTTTTAACTTGGGATGGATACTGAACCGAAACTCTGTACCTCGTTACTGCCAGTACCCTATATAGAGTGAGATTGCGGCTTTTCCCCTTTGTTTTTGAATCCCCCGTTCAAGCACCATTCAGGCTCCTGAACCATTTAAATGCTAAATCTAGCATTTAAACTGCATTTTATCTCCTCAATATTACTTGCAGATCCTTATTTGTTAAGGTACATTGATTTTATTTTTTTTCTTTTACTAAAAAATATTTTGTTGTGGAAATCAGGCAATATTGCCTATTCCCTTCAAAAACAAATATTTCCTAATTTACCAAAAGAAAAACTCAATTTGTGGGTAAAAGTAACTTGTGTGAGATACAGGAGCAGTGCTTCCAGAAAGGAATTTTACAATTTTATTACCATGAAAGGTGTATTAACATTCAGTTAGTGTTTTTTTTTTTTTCCTCTTGTGATTAAATTGTGATATGTATCGTATCATAAGCAGGGGTGAAAGTAGATTTTTTGTTATGCCGGTACTATGCTGCTGCCCCCCCCCCCCCCCCCCCCGCACACACACCCAAACACACCCAATACCTTTACTTGTACCCATATGGCAATTTTTACTTTTATTTAAAAAGAAAAACGTTCTCAGGATTGTTTTATTTATGTTTATGTTGTTTTTAACCAAAATCCCAGACCCTTAATGTCTTAAAAAGTCATTTTTTAATGTTGGTCTGTGAAAACTCCTCTGTGGGGGCGTGGCTTCTGGAGCTGAACGAAGCTGACCTGCTCGTCTTGGACCCTCCCCTGTCTGATTATGGTGGCTCTGAGTCTTCACCGCTGCACCACAAAAATGTCCAGCAGTTTTGTTTTGAGCTGGACATCAGATCGGACAAAGAAGAGCTTCATGGACCGAACGTTCACAGATCCTTTACAGCTGCGGTCAAACGAGCCGCCTTTCACATTTCTGTGGTCACATCAAGAAGCTCCGTGGAGTCTGGTGGAGATTTTCCAGCGTTCTCAGACCTGCTACCGTCAGTATTGGATGAAACTCACACCAAAAATCCAGTGATGCTGATTTGACCACAGAAATGTGAACGGCGGCTGATTTGACTGCAGACAATGTGAAGATAGCATCTTCTCTTCTCCAGAAGCTGAACTAGACACGCTAGCCGGACCAGATGAGGGTTTAGTGCATGTGCAGCAGAGCTGTTGTGATGGAAAGAACATCATTCATTCACACTGAGTCTGTCTGTGATAGTTTGATTAACAGAGATGAAAAGGAAATGCAAAAACAAAATGATTACATTTGTTCTCTTTCAGAAGAAGAATGACACACAGGCATGTTAAAAACTCCAAAAAATGTTTTTCTTTTTTTGGAGGAGGACTTTAAACAGATCATTGTCCAGATTGAAGAATAATCTGGCAACATAGAAGATTCATCTGTGATTGATGGACCTGGTGTCTCAATGGCATTTTCCATTCAACTTCCATCTCTCCTTTTCTCTTCTTCATCCTCTCCTTTAGAAGATTTGTTCTGCACATCGTCATCCTCACTTTTGGATCTTCCTCTTAAAAATCTGATTCACTTTTCTCTGCATCTTTCTTGTTTACTTTTTCATTTAAATAATTTAATTATTTATTATTAGTATCATCAGCTGCAGTTCTCTGGTGCGTCTGCTGTTCACAAAGTCGGGGGTCCGCAGCGCTCAGTACGCACAAGCCAGACTTGGCGCACGCAAGAGAGCGCAGACCAAGAGGAAGAGAGAGAGAGAGAGAGAGGGGGGGGGGGGGGGGGGGCGGATTTTAATAACTGTCTGATGCGCCGCAAAAACGATGCAAACAGCCAAATAAAGCGCTGCCTGCTTTCAGCTCGAACGTCAATTTTCTTATTTTTCTTCCATAAGAGCGACCGCAGCTTCTGTCATGTGTTATATAGTGAAAACTGGCCGCACAGCTGATCTCTCCAGCCGGAGCGGCGTTCCGTCTTCAAATCATTTACCGGAACGCCGCTCCGGACCGTTCCGGCTTACTTTCACCCCTGATCATAAGTCACGTATCGCGATACAGACTCTTGCCATCACACCCCCTACAAAGTTGTGTGGTTTGTACCTGCAGTACATTTAAAAACTGAATGATCTCATGAACCCAGACATGGAGACGTGATTACTGATGGGAGTATTCTGTGGTTTGGTTTGGATCTTGTTCTATTTGGTCATATTCTAAGTTGTCAGTCACACCAGTGTCAGCTGTTTCCAGTAAGTCTTGTCACGTCATCTGGTCCGTTCTACTCTGTCAGCCTTTATGTTTCTCCATAAAAGGTGTCATGTTTTTGTTAATGTATTAAATATTCAGTCTAGTGTCCTGCGTTTGGATTCTACACCACCTATTCCTGAAAACTAATGCTCTTGTAGAACTCTTCAAACTAAATAAACTTGATCTCTCAACGTCTTCTGTTGTTTACACTTTACGGCCCCTTTCATTGAAAAGTGAACGCAAACGCTCACGCTCCAGATTTCCTGGCGTCTGCGTCTGGAACGCCCGTTGCAGGCGCGCTCTGAACGGTCAACCTGGTTTAATATTTCACTGTGACCAATCAGGGGCTCAGATTTGGGAGTGGCGTGTGGGTGGCGTCCTCTTCAAAGCACGGAAGAGTCCAGCATGATCACAAAAGAGACAATAATCATTGCGGTTGGATTAATGTGACATTAAAGGAACAGAGTCGCAAAAACAAAAAAGCTTGAAGCAAGATTTGGGGGATTTGCTTTGATTGGTTTTATTCCGAGGTGGAGGAGCGCTAACAAACATTAAATAAACAACAGAAGAAGATTCTCCTCCTGGTGCTACCGGCGTGAGCGTGCTGCTCCGGTGCGCTGAGCGGCGTAGAGCGCGTCTTGAACGCATCACAGGCGCCTTGAGTCCTCCATGCTTTGTATATAACAGGGGGTCAAACTCAATCGCACAGAAAATCAAAACACACTTTAGATCGCGGACCAAACAAAATAAACATTTATTGAGCACTTGAAAACTTTTAAACTTTAAAAGCTTAAATTTAACATGTATTTGAATAAAAAGAGGCAGAAATATTATAATATAATAATATCACATATTATAATTTTATATATATTAGAAGAAATCAATGTAAAACTTTCAATATTTCATCCTCCATAATAATATATTCTGTCAAAATTATACAAGTTAGAAACAAAGTGAATTCCTCATTTCTTTACTTATGTTATTTTATTTTATATATAAATAATAGTTTGTAAATATCCCAAAAGAGTTTTCTCTCCAGAAAATGTTCTGTCAATATTATATTTCATAAAAGAGATTCGCTAATCTGGCAACACTGGCGTTCAGCAAAGCAGCTGACGCACTGTATGATGGGATTTGTAGTTAAACTAGTAGTGATGGTCACAGACACATTAAGGCTTCTGGCGGTGCAAAGAATTGTGGGATGACATTCCCTTTGCCTGTCTGGATGGATTGGGGTTTCAAAAATGGTTTTGTCAAAGTGTTTTATTGTCTGGTTGTTTTAGTCCTAGTTGTTTTATCCTCTGATGTTAGAAATCATTCTAAAATGATCTGGATTTAATTACCTTGACTTTGACGCATTTGGTATATTAGAGATGCAGTCTGGACTTCCATGTATCAATAAAGCTCCTCCCACATGTGTTTATGAACACGTTAGGATAACCATTGAACATTGAATTTGAGAATGTTGAAATAGACATGTTTATATATGAATCACATTTGATGCTTATATTACCCGTAAACTTGGTGGATTTGTTGAGAAGCATCACACTTTTGTCCTAAAAGTGTGACTTGTACTCCATGGTGACATATATGACTCCTTTCTTCTTTATCATGCTTTTTTTTTTGGCTTCTACGACTTAAACTCCAAAAAAAAAACAAAAACGGCCGTTAATTCTGCTGAATTCTGTGACTACTTGTGTAGAGGGTTACCTTAAATATTAGCTTGTGATGCGACTGAAAAATATTAGTTTAAAAACACGTATTCCTAACTTAAATTGAACAGCTTCATTTCAGTCTTTCTTCCCTTAGCAAAAAGGAAGCGAGCTCTTCCCCCTGAACATCATCTGAGGAGACAAATGATTTCCTCACTCTCGCTGTGATAATCTGCCATTTATGTCAGTCTTGATAGGAAACAAGACAAAGCGACCAAACGGTTTTTACAAGGGTGTTTCAAACTGTTTTTATTGAGCGTTGCCCTGTAATTACTCGTATTATCCAAGGAAAACGCCAACTTCGTTACTTCATGCCGTTGCTTGAAAAGAGATCCGGGAATGTCCTCGTAATTAGTCAGCAACTAACTCATCTCTCTGGTTTCCACATAATATTACCGGATGGTCGCGTGATGGCACAATAGCTCGTAAAACTGTCAGATATTGTAACTGATTGAGTGTCTTTGGTAAAAGCAGCACAAAAGCATCGCCGCCTTTAGGCAATCTATTAAACTGTCGCGGTGGAAGCTATTACCAAAATTCAAAATGTTTAAAAAGACCATCAGGTGAGTCTTAGAGTTCAAGGCAGCAGTTTTACCAGAATATTATCCTGTAAAATGAAGAAGTGTCCGTTCTGATTTAAGATGTTTGTTTATGTCATACTGAAGGCTTAAAAAAAATCACATTTGAAAATGTAGTTCTGACACTTTTAGATTAATCTGAAAACAACAAATCCAGTCTTTATTGGAGGTTTAATCTGTTGATTTCAGATTTTATTATTATTTTTGTTCTTATTATTATTTTGTCAGTTTTTTGCTGATTACCAAGATTGTTATAGGTCCTGTTTATAGTCTTAACGTGAAGTAATGCACAATAAAAAGGTTAAAATAAAATATTTTATTCATTTGCAATAAACTGAGTGGTGAACGATGAACTCCAATGACTGTTGGATGTTACAGACAGCTTCTCTCTGCCTCTATATGCATTTTTTATATCTATAATCATATTTTTGACTCATGTGGACCTATCATTATTTGACTGAGTAGTTTTGATCATTATTGTAAGAATGCTTTCTGGAAAAAAAACTTCTTCACTTCTTCTTCACACTTGTTTTTGTGTAAACTTTTCTGTCCAGCAGCTGAGCAAACAGAAACTGAAGAATTTTTGTGTCCGACAGATTCGACAGATTTTACTCACACAGGAGCACAAACAGTGCAAACCCCCCCACCAGGCTTGGGACCAGCATAACCCCGGGCTCACACCGCTAGCGTTAAAGCTCCGATGCGTTGCGGGAGCGTTCTAGCTACAACCTAGCAGCTGGTCGGCTGCAGCCACAGGCTCTGCTGCCGACCAGCTGCTAGACTCACACATGTTCACACTAAACTTGCGGTTCAGCTGCATCGTCCATCGAAATTTGTACCGAGCGAAACGGATTCGCAGCGACGCAGAGCCTGACCGTAGACGCGGTGAGCATGCACTGAGATTTTCTTTTGCACTTTTAAAGTTACGTAAAGACTGCGGCGCTCGCAACGGAGCCATAATGCTAGCGGTGTGGGTAAGCCTCAACCCACCAAAAATAACTGTTTTGTTCTTTGTCCTCAGCAGTCTTACACTGCTGGGTTTTGTTATTTTAGTTTGGTAGTCTTAGTTTGCTGTCTTTGTTTATTTGTTTTCTTTAATGTAGTTTTGGTTAAGCAGCCATTATCAGAGATCTGCTGACTCCATGAATTATTTTATGTTTGACCAAAGAGCCACAATGGAGATAAAAGAGACACATGTGGATCTGGAGCCGATGGTTGCAGACTCCTGGTCTAGCCAGAGACCTCAGGGATCCCCCTCCTTCAGTGTCCTAGAGTCAGAAGAGGAGGGATCCCAGCCCCAGATGGGCAGCCCACCAGTCACAGATGGGGTCTCTACAAAATGGCTCCACTGCCATTGCATGCAAAAAGAGCAGTCCCTGTACAGGCCACACCCCCAGAATACTCTGTAGCACTATAAGAATCAAAGAGGAACCTCCTAGTGGAAAAAAGAACAAAGTGTGAGATCAAATCCTTTTTAAATAGTAACATTTCACAATGAAAAAAGCTTGAATGAAAACAATCTGGAAGTACCTAGAAGAACCTTCTATTTCAGCTTTTCTGGCTAGATTGATTTCACAAATATTCAATGGGGTTGCTCTAATGTCTATTGATCTATTTTCAAAGTGGTCTTTTAGTGATGATGATGTTGTTTTGTAGAACATAGTTTCTGCAGAGCAACAGGAGTTCATTAGAAAATCCTCTCTGAGTTATGAACATGACTGTTGGTGCAGAGCAACCCCACCTCCCCTTCCCCTTCATTTTGATGAGAGCTTGAAGCTAAAGGATCTCTTTATTTCTGTCTCAATGAAGAAAAAAACATGTGTGTATATATATATATATATATATATATATATATATATATATATATATAATACTATATATATATATATATAATATACATATATACATATATACTGCAGCTCAGAGCATGGTGACGTAACATTTCTGGGGCTTGCACCAGTTGACCAATCACGAAATTCAACTATAATACCTCGTTTTAAGCTGTAGGGGGCAGTACAGAGGACGGCTTTAGGCCATAATTTTAGGAATTAAACAAGTGTGTTATAAATTGTCAAACTATTGGCAACAACCAACAGGCGGCATTCTTAAAGTCCCATTTATAAAGGGTCAACAGCCAAAAAAAAAAGTTGATTTAGTGTTTGGTTACCCTTTAATTGAGACTATGGCGCTCCAAACCAACATGGTGCCAACATCAAAGATGCTACCCCACCGGTGCAGCAATCAGCACAGAGTTCTCATGCTCCCAAGTGTTGACAGTCAGGTTCCACTCTCAGAGCCTGGAGGTACACAAAGCTCAAAACAAGAGTCAGGAGCAACAGCAGAGGTTTGACAGAAGCACGTCCGCATGTGTTTCTCACAAACGGCGTGTATTTATATAACGCTTCTCTACTTTCTTTGAAGGCCCAAAGTGCCACACAGACACAGTCGCATTCACCTATGAACACACACATTCACACACTGTGCTGGTGTCTAACACTGCCACCAATGTGGGGGTCAGTTTCTTGCTCAAGGACACTTCAACGATCCAGACATGTGGACCGTCTGAGTCAGCAGCTTCCTGCTAATGGCAGACAAACCAAATGAAGACAAATAAACAAAGACCACAAACCAAGACTACCAAGGTCCAACTCCAAACTAAAATAACAAAACCCAGCAGTGGAAGACTGCTGAGGACAAAGAGGAGAAGAAGAACAAAAAAAAAGTTGTTTGGGCTTTTGTCGCACATAAAATAAATAATTTAGAGATGCTAGGGTTTTTTTTTATATATTTTTGCTTTTGTTCGTGTCAAAAAATAGATATTTATTATTAAGAAAAAGAAGGTCATGAATGAAAATCCAAATTTCTTAAAGGTTAAAGTAAGACTGTGCAGCTCCTTCTAGGTTTTAATCAAAAGAAATCGAGCCCAAATGGCTCTTTAACTGGTAAAGGTTCCTGACCCCTGCTCCACATCTCAATCCACATTCCAAAAAAACAGAAAAAGTTATGCTTGTGAAAAGGTTTTAGCTAAGAAACACAACAAAATTGACATTTTGGTGCCAAAGCACCAAAAAGAGTGATTGGTGAGACGTTGCCCTGCCATGATGTCCATTAAATACCCGCCGTGTGGCTTCAATACAGAACCAGCAGCTCGTAGCTCCAGTTCAGGATCTTGGCACGGTCGGGGTCAATAACTGACAGATAGAAATTTATAAACAGTCTAATGTGCCAAAGATATCAGAGCCGCTTCTCACCACACCGGGGCTTTGTTGTGACAATTATCAAAGCGCTGGCTCTGACTCAAAGCTCTCTGGGTACCTTCAGGAGGAACGGCTCTGCTGCTCGTAGAGTAAGTTATTACGCCAGCAGGTCAGGGCAAGACGAAGCATCCAAAGCCTCAGGGAGCCACCAAGAGCTTCCTCACTCACACGAGTCATGAGATACGCTGCGTCCTTTTGTGTAAGACAGGAAATTGTCAACTCTTGTTAGGCCTAATTAAAGTAATTACTATGTGACATCAACATGTTTACAACAATCTCCCAGTGAGCCTCAGATCACTGTCCTTATGCAGAACTGGATAATTATTCTGGGGAAATGTGCTTCTCATGTGATGTGTATGAAATAAAGTGCATTTTTATGAGCTTCGTCACACAGTAAAATACTGCACATGACTGCATTTAATGTGACGCTCGATGTTGGTTAGATGTCTATGATCCTGTTGAACATGACTTACAACACGATTAATGATTGTTTGGGGAAATTTCTAAAACCACAAGTTTAACTGACAAAATTTCAGAGAAATGTTGTCATACGTGTGACACACGTCCAAAAGAACTCTGCAGGCGTTCAAATCTGTACACATCTGTGAAGAATAGAAAAACCTGATTTGTGTTGTGTCTCTTGTTTTTGTGCTACGTTCACAATGATCCGTCTGCCAACTCCTTCCAATGAAAAGTCCATGTTAACATGTGTGGATATGTGTTTCAGGCTTCCACATTTGAGACGTAGTGGTGGCAGCAATCTATAACCCCAATTTATTTAAACTCCTCCCACCAGAGGACAAACTTTCTTGTTGCTTAAAAGTTTAACCAGTTGAACTTTGATCAATCAAGGACTTGGATTTGGTTGTGATGTATGGATGCCATCCTTCCACCATTTGAAAATTGAACATGGAGAAGAATTTAATAATTGCTGTTTGTGTCCGGCTGGAATTTTATGACACCAAGTATTTCATAAATCGGAATTGGGATGTGAAAGAAAAAGCCTGGAGCAAGATTTACCAGATTTTCCACTTTTTTTCCAGATTTTGGTACAGGTGCTCGAGTTTGCTGTCGACAGACCTGTGTGAACACCATTTGTCAAAAACTCACGTTCAACATGTTCTCACAATGTGCTATTAGCTTTAGAGAAAAAAGGCAACACTAGATCAAGTTCTCACAACTGATTGATCAACTACACTCTTTGATTTCATATTATGAAAGAGTGTAGGTGTAAGAAACAAAGAGCAACCTCAGACACTAAAGCTGAACTTCATCAACAAGTCCCTTCAGTTCTGACGTCTTCATCATTCCAGCTCTGAAACTCTAGACGCGGTTTGTCCTCTAAGCAACTCGAGCCAGAACTTTACAGGAAGTGGCCGATGCTTGCTAAATTTAGCTTTCTTCATCACGGCTCCATTTACAAAACGCTGATGCAAAACATTTCTGCTGCCAATCTCTAACTATTAGATTCAATTAGGGGGAACTTGTCTTGACAGAGATCTTCTTGACCCAGTTAAAGTCTGCAGACATCAACTTTTAGCCAGACATACTTTAGTTCAAATTGACGTAAAACAGTCATAAGTGACTCATTAACCACAAAGAACTCAGAAAAAAGACATCTATATAGTGAAGGGTTTATAAAGAACCCCAAAACCCAAGAACACGAGATATCTGACCAACATGTTTGACAACAGTAACATTATTTTTACCTTCGTGGTGTAAAAACATTCAAGCAGCACTGTAGGGTTGATATGTTTAGCTAAAAGAACAACCAAAAAAAAAAAGGAAAAAGGTCACTTTACTGTACATACACAACATTTATTCTGAAATGTACCTGTTCAATTTGCACATCAACAGTATCAAAAGGTGCTTCCAAAACAAAATACTGGGGCAAACTGAGCTGTCATGTGACACCTTCATTTGGATTGTTTTTCTTTTACGCTGAGTGGACTGAATCCAGACAGAGCAAAAACAGGCCGTTACAGCTCCTTCTTCAACCTATTTGGCAGTTTTTAGTCCTCTGAAGAGCTGTAAGCTAAAACGAGTGTACTTCCACTACATTTGCATCTATTTTCAAAGGTTTTTCCATTACGATTATACCTTTTTTAGCCAAAATCAGAAATCCTGTCTTGTTATTGGGGACATATTTTTTTGGCAGAATAGATCAGAAATTCAACTTTGAGTTATGGGCGGGAGTGTTGGCGAGGAAGTAACCCTCAGCTGATATCCCATCATTCCTTCGTTCACACGCTCCTTCGCTAGCTTACAGTCCCTCACAACCTTGAGATAACATCAGCACTGCAACAAAAAAGCAATATCTGAGCTGTCACGCTGATCCAGACTCCAGTTCAGACGAGAAGAACAAGAATGTTTTTAAATCTGTTTCTCTGTAAGTTGATGCATTAGAATGAAGACTTTGATCTGCTCCAGATCATCCCGATTTGATGAAAGAAATACTCAAACACAGTTATATTTCTAAATTATATTGTGATCTGAAAACTTTCACAAGATCATAATAGAAGCATGGTTTGTTCCAGATTTCCATTGAGCTCTTATCCTGTCCCATAACAGAAGTTTTATGAAGGGAAACAAACGTTGGAGCAGACTCGACGGTCCAGTGTGAACGTGGCCTCAGACCACAGCTGAAAAATCGCTGGACTTGCTAGAGCAGAAGTCAGGAAACAAGCAGGACAATCCCCCCTAAGAACTGTAGCTTCTTGTGTTTCTTATTTAATCTGGTTGTTTTGCATAATGTATTGTATCTTTTTGGCAGTTTTAGTGCATGAAAAGAAAATACAATGGCATGCTAAATCAGCCGCAGCCACAACAAGAAAAAAAAATGTTGTAAGTTATTTTATTTAAAATAAATTCTAAAATGGTTCATCCAGACCAATTAACTTTAACTGTTCCTATGTGTTTAAGCTCCAATCAACCAGGAAGTATCAAATGTTGAACCACTGGAAACTGCTGACAGAAAGGAGTAATTTCCCAGAGGAAGGTCACAGTTTGTACAAAATATGAATTTAAACCAGAAAGTAGCTCCTGCATAAATAACTTCAAATAAGCATATTTTCCCCAGGAACTTTAACAAATGGTATGAACCATTTTGATCTCTTCAAGACTATGAGAATGGACAGGACTAAGAAGTGGAAGCAAAGCTCTTGAGGAAAGTCTTTGGATTTCAACTGAAGAATGAGGTCAAACTTTGAACTTGGAAAAGTTTTTGCAGAACATTCTAAACAGGCGTACGTAATGATCAATGATTCGTTCAACAGCTAGAATGGAAAAGCCTTTTCACAGCAATGCAGCTTCAATGATTATCTTAGTGATTCATTAAAAATCGGTTTCATTAAACTTTCCAGTCAGGAACCTTTCAATGTCATCATGTTACAGTTTTACTTTAAAAAAAGAAAACATGAAAATGATCTTTTTTATTCATCCAATTATTTTAAATGCTCACATGAAAACACTTGTTTAGTTTTTTCCACATTAAATTGACATCAAAGAGATCATGTGTTTATTTGTGTGAATTCACTTTAAAAAAGGTTGTAGAAGAATTTGTTGACAATTTTGACTCATTTGAAGCACATTTTCTGTTTCATGGTTCACATCTGCACCTGTAACGCTCTTCTGTTGCTCCACATTTGTATCACTCTCTTTGATGCGCATGTATTTTTGTTTATTTGTTTTTTTTTTTTCCAGTCTTTGATGTTTGACACTACAACACCTTTGAATTGGCTTTAAACATTTGCTCAGCTGGCCGACAGCTTTCAGTTTCAGAGATTCCAGATGAAACGATTGTATTCTTTCAAACTGAAAGGATTTCAACCTTTGAACCACCGTGCTCTCTTATGGGGTCCAGATGACCCGACCCTTATATTGATGTGTGATTCTTACCATGACAAAAGGTGGACAGGATTTTACGACACCAGTGAAGATTAAAGATCCTTGAAAAGAAAAGTTCAGTCTTGTGGGGTCCAGATGACCCCACTTTTACGTAAACAAGTCACTGATAGCTCGAGGGGTTCACGTCAGATCTTTAGCTATGCTGTCTTATCACATATGCACAAAACTTTATCAAATGTCAAAAGATTATGAAATGTCGAAAAAACGCAATTTCACAAATACACTTTTTCCATTAAATCATAATTATGCAAATAAACACAAACCAACTCACGCAATAGGTCATTCAAAATCACAACGACAGATGTGAACAACACTCAGATTTCTGCTACGGCAGTATCACTCATCATCATCTATCAAAGGAGACGTCGGCGTCTCATTTAGGCCATGGAGTGGTGAACTACAGGAGCGGATGAAGAGATTTTGGGGAACAGAGGTTGGTGGTTTCACAGAGGAGATGTGACACACTCAACTTTTGATGAGCCTCTCGTGGCGTTGCGTGGTATCCGGTTCTTCGGTATCATTTAATTTGAGAAGTGCAGTTTTGTGAATGAAGTCCATTTTGATATGCCTCAAAAACCACCTCCTCCAAGCACAAAAACTCCTCATATGTTTACCCAACTAATGTATTTCAAACAAATTCTGAGAAAAGCTACGTTCACACCAGGCATGTGACGCGTTCTTGAACACGTCTAGTACATCATGTTCACACTGGACTGGCAATACCCGACACAAGCGCATACTCCTTCTACTGTTGGAGGAGGTTTAGTATGAAATGTTGATGTGGTGTAAATCTGATTACTATTTATGGAGAGAAGAAGTATCACCCTGATTTATGCATGCACAATTCTTGATTTGTAACTCATATATACAGTATGTGAATAAGTACAAAAATTATGAAATATGCTGATGACCCCTCTCCCCCCTGTAGATGTTTAGAAGGTGCTGCTATCGCCCCGTTCTGCCCCCGCGTTCATGCGTGGGAAGCTCCGCAGGGAGACCAGACCAGATTTTGTCATTTTTTACTTATGCACGTAATGTATTATGAGCTCTAAACCAAGAATTACTTACACACAAATCAAGAACACGCATGTGCAAATCCTAATTAATGCACAAATCCCAATTTCACCAATCAGAGGGAGTCTGATTTTTTCGCTATAAATCTTGTTTTTTCACAGCTCTGATCTGATTTACAAAAAACTTGATGTCATAGAATTTTGCTTAGCCTCAAACCACAACTATTAATTTCTCCTCCATGATCAATTTTCATATAGTTGATACTTCAGTGAATTAAAAAGGTCAACATCCATACGTCACTACCAAAGCCGAGTCCCTGATTGGTCAGAGTTCAACCTGGTTTAACTCTCCACGTGCGTTTAGAAAGTAAAACCTGAAAATGGTTGAAGACAGATCCCAGAACACACATACACGCCTGCAGAAACTATTTCTTTAAAGCGGTCGGTGTGAACACAGCTTTATACAACACTTGGAGCCAGTAATGTGATGCAGGTCAGTGCAAAGCCGATATGAAAAGCTGCTTTTCTCCGCGTCACAATCAGCTGATTGACACTGATGGCATACAGTAGTAGATCATAGCGTTTGTGAGATGGGACACGGAAACATGTCCTATGTTACAGGGTTAATGAAATGCAAGATGTCATTTCCTCTGTGAGCAACACGAGGGAGGGTCTGGTAGCATTTGGTCTGAGTGGATCAGCAGTCTCCTGCATGCTTTCTGGGAGAGGATTGAGCTTACATCTTCTGGGCTTATCACACCTGAGGGATTGATGCAGGTAATCCGCCTCAGGGTAGTAGATTCTTAACAGGAACGCACACAGGTGCACCGGCTGGCTGACCTCCATGTGTCAACACGATGTGATCACACTGAAGTATGGCGTGGTGTGGTGTCTTCAAAGGGTTCAGGTGGATGGAGGTTTCAAGACAGTTCAAAGACTTGAAAACAAAAGTTCTTATAGACTCTCCTCTGGAAGTGTTTGTACATTAAATCTAGATCATTTCCTATGAACTTTACTATGATTACATTTCAGAGAAATGGCAGATTTCACGATAAATTCAGGAAGAAAAGATCATCAGCCTCGCGCAGTGAGTGGCGTCTGTGGCAACAAGACGTCACGCCACATTGACTTGTCTGTATTTTTGTTTGCTTTGCCTGTGATCTGTACCTGTGAGACTGAGCCAAGATAACCAGAGTCTGGTCAACAGATGAGCCGCTCTGTTTGTTTTGGGCTTCATGCATGTGAATGCACGGCTGCTTGTCACTGGATGTTTGTGTGCACGCACTGGATTATGACTGACACGAAGCGCAACCGCAGCCAACTTCAACAAACGGGAAACCAAAACACCAGCCGGGATGCTAGAAGGGAACGGATCAAATGACGTAACAAAGGAACAGTTGGTTCATATGAGGGCATTTTATGCTTTATATTAAAGTCCCATCAGTTGTCACACATCGAGATGTGAAGAAAACTTGTTCTCCACATTTGACCCATCCCCTGGGAGAGCAGTGAGTTGGAGCTTTAACATCCCAACCCCTTCATGCTGGGCGTCGAATAGGGAGACACTGGGTCAGGGTGGACATTCTCCCACAAGGCCACAGAGCTGGTCTATCGGCATGTGTCAACTATTTAATAAAATAAAAAATATAAATATAAAAGTCTAAACCATTTCTTAAAGTCACAAGCTTTTATGATGAAAAAAAGAACAAAAATCCAAATAATTTTATAACGTTTTTCTATTGTCTGTTCAATGCAAGCAATGAAACAAACTTTGTTAGAAAGTTTGTGAGAAAGAATAGAAAATACATTTTTCTATTACATTACTCTTTTGGTGTAGGAGTCTACCAGCCTGGCATATCTTAATGCAGCAGTATTTTCCCACAGAACCGCTCCACCTCTGGCAGATTATGAGGGCATCTCCTGTGCACAGCCCTCTTCTGATGTTTGATTGGATCCAGATCAGGACTCCGGCAGGACGATTCCAAAAGTTGTGTTTTTAGTTCAGGGATAGGCAGCTCCAGGTCCACAGTGTCTGCATGATTTCCAGTTATCCCAGCCATACTCGTAACTGATTACCTGGTTCAGGTGTGTCCAGCTTAGTAGAACATGCCAGCGCAGGGGATGTTGGCCCTAGAGGCCTAGAGCAGGGGTGTCAAACTCCAGTCCTCGAGGGCCGTCCTCCTGCTGGTTTTTAAGAAATCCCGCCTCATCTGTTGCTGATTACCTGGATCAGGTGTGTATAGCCAATGAAGTGCTTCCATAGAAAGGGTAGTTAGAAAACATGTAGGACACCGGCCCTTGAGGACTGGATCTTGACACCCCTGCCCTAGAGGCCTGGAGTCGCCTATCCCTGATATGGATGAAAGAGGAAGTTTCTCTTCTTCTACAGCCGATATGGGCTGGCATTTGGAACTGTTCATAATTCCCTCCACCCTGACTAAAGCCCCACTTAAAGCTGAAAAAACAGTCCCAAAGCATGACGCTGCCACCACCGTGCTTGACTGTTGGCGTGGTGCCAAATACACCTTTGAGTCCAAAAAGTGAGTCTTGGTTTCATCAGACCATAACACATTTTTCTACATGCGTTGGGGAGATTTCAGATATCATTTGACAAAGTAAGCCGGGCTTAGATGGTTTTCTATGCAAGATTCAATTTTATTTACAGTATATAGCCCAAAATAAATATCACAAAAACAGAAGCAGAAAATCGGTCATAAAATATAAACAATAGCTAATTTTTAAACTAAATAGACAAAATAAAAGGTTATCCCTGCCCTTAGACCCTCCCCCCGGTAAGGAAAAACTCCAAAAAAAACTTGATTCAGGAAAAAAGAAGAAACCCCCGGGGGGTGCCCACATGAGGGAGAGATCCTCTCCCAGGTTGGACAGAAGATTTACCAGGACAGTTTTATCATCTTGGCTTATCAACTCTACAACTACATGTTTAAATAGTGCAGCAGATGGGCTTCATCCAGATGGGACAGCTGAGGATGCGAAACATGCCCGAGGCGAGGTCCAGAACAGGCCACCCTACCCCACAGTCCAGACAGATGAACAGTGGTCAGAAATTCCTGCAGCTCCTTCAGTGATGCTCTCGGCCCTCATGCAGCCTCCCTGACTAGCTTTTCTTCTCGTCTTTTCATCAATTTGAATGAAGTTCGTGTTTTTATGGTAACATCACTGTTGAGACCAACACATTCTCACGCACAAGTCGTCACAAATTGACGTTTGGTGAAGGACCTCTCCGCGTCACTCTGACGTTTTGGGTGTCCCCAAGTCATCATTTTTTTCATGTACTGGCTGTTCCCTTTAAAACATACATCTCCAACCTCTGGGCCGGGAACCAGAACTGGTCCAGTTCTGCGATGTGGTATCCAAACCTGGTATTGGTACCCTAACCCAACATCGGACCAGATACCAACCGGTACCAGGTTAAGGTTAGAGTACCAGTACAGGGTTAGGGTACTGGTACTGGACGCGTTCAGTGGACCAGTACTGCATCCAGTGCTGAATCCAGTACCGTGTCTCGAGGGGTTACAGACCCTTGATTTCTTCAAACACCCAGCACGCAAAACAAGGACTAGTTGGGGACATCCAAAACGACAAAATGTCACCCAAACCTAGAATCGGGCATGAACTGGTACCAGGTTAAGGTCAGGGTACTGGTAATGGACGGGTTGCGGTGGCCGGTGTGCATCTGATACCGCATCTTGAAAGTTGCTAAACCTTGATTTTACAAACAGCCAGCACGTCAAAAAGCGACATGTTGGGGACACCCAAAACGTCAAAAAGTGACGTGGAGGGGTATTTTTACCAAACGGCGACTCTGGAATGAGAATGTGTTGTTGAGACACATTTTCTCACTGTGTTTAATTGTGTATTTAAAGCCTTGAAGCCTTTGCCTGACTGATGCATTTAAAGGATGAGGTCCCTCTGATGCGTCGACAGCTCTCTGCAGACCAACGGTCCAGATGGAGGATGTGGCTGCAAGAATGTCAGTAAAAACACGCCACATCTGCCGAATGTTATTTGCATATCATCAAAGGCCCTAAAATGGTGACAGGTGTGTCTGACTCCAGTTTAACACGACTTTGAATGTCATCCAACACATACTTTCCCAGTTATAAAAGGAAGTGCGCACTAATCAAACTACAATATTTCAGCTATTTCAATGTAATCGACCTTCCTGAAGGATTTCTGCTTGTTGTTTCACTTTCATTTCACTGGTAATGGATCATACTAAAGATAGAGGACGTTTTGAAACTATTTTCTGTCTTTTTTTCACGAAAATTTGGCATTTCAACATGGGTGTTTGGACTGTAAATCAAATTGTTTTCACCAGATTCTTTAAGAAATAATTACATGTAACATTTCACAAGAATGAAGAAAGTGTGTGACAACATCTGCATGATTATACGAGCAAACTCATGATATATAGAGATGGACCGATCCGAAAACAAGACGCAGCAAAACATGTTTTCAAACTGGAGATAATGTAAAAGAAAGAGGTCTTGAATAACATTTACTGGATTCTTATATCTCAAAATACTTAAAGTAGGACAATATTTACACAATCTTTCACAAACTGGTAAAAAAAATAATAATTTAGGATTTACAGTTGCACTAAAAATATGTGAACCCATGGGGAGTGCCTCTATTTCAATGGGAAATGGACACATGATGTGTTTGTTTTTTTATCTCAATCTGAATCCCAACAATGGAGAGAAACATTGCTCGCTTAAATCACACCAGAACATGTTTTTATTGAACACAACCGTCTGTCCAGTTTATGATAATAAAAGGTTAATCCGTTTTATCCTGCAACTGTATCTGTGAACGCCTGGAGACATCTCTGCTAAGAAATTCAGCTTTAATGATCACAAATCTTTTTCAGGAGTTTTTTTTGTTTATGTATCATAAAGGTTCTAGTAGTGTTGACACTAGAACAGTTCTCATGGGCCCTACTCTTTTGGTACAGAACAGCAAGAAAAAAACAAACTTTTTATTAAAAAATTTGAAAAAATATTCCTTCAAAAATGTTTACAAGATTGTTGTACTTGATCCAAAACCGAAATGTTTCAGGGATAATGGGGATGGGTTTATCCCTGATGTGATCTTTCTGAAGCATTTCTCTCAGATTCCTTCTCAGCCAACAGCTATTTAAAACCAGTTTAATAACAGATGCGACCACAACTCCAAGCCCTTTCTGTCGCCAGTCTGACATTTCAATTAAACAAGAGTCGCCAAAATGCCACGAGTGCAAAAGCGGGTTTGACACACATCCCGTCTGACAGACATATGCTAAAATCAGGACGTAAAGTCATCACAAAGCAGCAGGCTCGGTTATATCAAGTTAAAGAGGTAATTAACTCGTGACACTGAGGTAATGGCATTACAGAGAAATTTTAAGTATGGCTGTTCAATAGGAACGAGTAAAAGAGGATTAAGGGATTTCAAGATGCTGGGATGAAAAGAAGTGGGACCAAGAAAACACTTTAATTCCCAGCCAACCTGGCAGCGTCCTGTCAGCCTGCCTGACGCCTACAGCGCCATCTACTGTGAGGGGTGTTCTATGGCCTGCAGAGCTGCTTCAGGCCCTTCACTCTCACTCTCCACCAGTCTAGTCAGAGCTAAACCTGACAAATTCATGAAAAAAAAAAGCAAAACTCTTTTTTTCATGGATTTGTCTCCATAGCAACAAGTTTATGTTTTGGTCCCTTAAAGGTGACAATCAGGTCTGTGTAGTTTTTAATAGGATTGGCAAAGGTAAACTTTTGGATTTGCTTGGGAACTGCGGTTCTATGGTAACCACGCCCACATTCCTGGTATGTTCATTTTATATCATGATTTCCCTCAACTTGAACAATCAATTCATGTAGTACATTTTCACAATATTCCAGGAAAAAATGTGGTGCACCCAAAAATGTGCATCCACATTTGGTATTTTATTTTGAAAGTCATTCATTTTTAGCAATTAAAATATAATTTTATTTTATACATTGATTAAAGGTAGCCTGTAGGGAAAAAAAAAATAATTCAGTTCTGAGACTTGAAAGCGGAACCTTCGACACTCTGAGACTCTGTTTATTTTTCCAGACACAACATTCTGTTTGTTATTGTGGTTGCCGCATGCCGGACCCGTAACACGCAGAAAGAGAACGCCACTTTTGCAAGGTCAACACGCCAAAATGTATAACTTTTCTTAGAAAGCTTTCCAATGATGCTCAGGGATGAATTAAAGGGAGAAATTTAAATCTGTAGCTTATACTTAACGTAATTTATTTGTAATTTTTTTTATTCAAGATGGCGCCCTCTTACCAAGGTCAAACTTTGGTTGTGGTTGAACATTTAACTTTGTGGTGTATGAGGACAATTTAGAGGAATCGCTCAAACAAAAGTTTTTTTTTTTTTTTTTTTTTTTGTAATAATATGCAAAAATGTGAAAATTGTCAAATTTTACAATTTGCAACAAAATGGCTGCTAAGCTGTTGGTCCTGTGGTCATCCCATAATAATACCAAATCTTCATTTGGACGTCCCTGAAACTTGTGTTCTGGTTTTGTTAGTGGAATTTGAGCTACTACTCTTTTTTTTTTTTTGATAAATATAAAATAAATAAGTAAAATAATTTTCTCCATATACTAAGTATATGCAAATTTTGATTTGTTTTTGGTCATGTGGGAAAATGTTTGCTAAAAGGCTCAGAAAGGAAGAGGAAATGTAAAAACTATCTGGTCCTTGCAGTGCAGGAATGCTGCAGGTTTTGGGTACTGAAGTATTTTTAGTGCATCATTTTTAACAGGAATTTAATGCTGTTTACCACCGTAAATGGGAAGAAGAAATCTCTACCTTAGTCCTTTCCAATGTCGACGTCACTTTCTGCCTGTCAGCAGATGGCTACAGAGGCTCCGCCCCAACCGTCCCGGTCCCTTTTTCTATGGATCTACAGCCGATTAGGGCCGGAACTGTTTAATGGGTTTATTTTACAATGGAAACGCTCAAAATAGCATTCCTGACCAGACCGACCATAGCGGACTCCATAACGGCATGAATGTCCCTGAATCCGGTGGAGAAAATGTCACAAATCTTATCACCGCCATGTCAAACTTGGACACCTCAAAGTTTCATCAGCAGAAATCCTAAGAATCATGGGAAAGACAAGATCAGTACTTTTAATGATTTAACTTTTTGATTGTTGTTTCTGTTGTTTATAGATCTTATTGTTGGACTTTAGTCATGCTGAGGCGCCATATAAATGAATCAAATATAAGTATAACTTTGGTGAAAACCAATCACGCCTCATTTTTGTTGTTGAGTTCTATAATGATCGATGATGATTTCTCTGTTTTTATCCTAAATCTGTAAGTATGTTCACACCTTCTACCCGCCGTTTATTATTTCACCAATTATTTCTAATATTTCAACTTGGCACCACAGCTCGACTCTTCAAAGTCTGAGTTGAAATTTTAAGTTTGTTTGTCCTTTATTTTTAACCTTACATAGAAGAAGAAACAAAAAAGAAAATAACAAAGTAAAAACCCCTAAAATTATACCTTTATCTTATACAGTATAATGTATATCAAACGTAATCTTTTGTTTTCCTCAAACATCCACCCACACAATCAAACACAAACGTGTACAAGTTGCATCAAATGTTGGATGAAAAAATCTCCCAAACAGCAGCAAAAGTCCACCAGGCGAGTCTTCCATAAACGCCTGTTGAGTCATCATGACTGAAAGAATGTCAGAGGAGATGACTGAGGCGGATTCCTGACACGTCCGTCATGATTAAAATGTTCAGAATGGTTTTATAAGCTGCTTTTATGGTCTGCGTCACTTTCAGATGTTTGTTCAGATCTTACATGTGAAAGTTCTCAGTCCAGGTGACCTGATCCTCTCTGTGTTTCCACTGTCACCTTTCTGCTTCATCATACATTATTGATCATATTATGAACATTGAAGCTCCTACATTTGTTTTGGTCTGAAATAATAATCTAGAAACAGACAGGTAAACAGTAACACATCTACATCTCAATGCAAATCTACACTCACCGGCCACGTTCTACCGTGTTAGTACTAAATTGGACCTCCGTATGACTCAATCTTTGGTGTTATAGGTTCAACAAGGTTCTGGAAACAGAGCGGTTATTTTAGTTACTGTTGTCTTTATATCAGCTGGAACCAGTCTGACAATTTTGTATAAAAAACTACATTTTTTAATCACTGTCTCTAGTGGAAAACCAAACGCTGTGTTACAGGGAGCCAAGTTAAAAATTGAGTTTTATGAGGCTCTAAATGAAAAAATGTCATGAGGAGTAAAACTGTCCTGGGCCAAGTCATTCTTCTTTATCATCAACCAATATTAATATTATTGAACATTTAACCACATTCTGCTTTTCTCTGTTTGGGACCAAATAAAAGACTAGAGCATGATGAGAATGTGAGAAGTTTCATAGAAACCAGAGTGGTAAAGTGTTCGGGGGGGGGGCTTAGTGACAGGCTTACTGGAGCAGTGTGCCAAAGCGGCAAATCCTCTGGAGGGATTTTCACCCACTGATGTCTGAGCCCTAATGCTGTCCAATTGACTCCAGATGTTTCAGGGGAGGCAGAGAAAGACATCCAGATCAGGGTGAATGGTTTTTAGTCAAACATTTGAATTTGATTTATATACACGGCAACAAAAAGTACTTCAGAGTACGACTTCTTTCCAAGCTCTAAGTCTTAGGCACTGGACTGTAAGAAGACTTTAGCTGTACAATAAATGAGTTCCTGTGAATACTCTCCTGTCTGTTTGTGGCCACTTCGTGGTCCACAAATGTGTAGAAAAATGACAAAAGACTAAAAAGTTTTTGTTTACAGAAGTCTAGATAAAAACTGAGAAAGTGTTCAGTGACAGCTCTGGTAGAGCTACTCTCTCTGGACAAGTGGCTACAGACAAGAAGATAACACCTCGACATCATCGACCAGAACTGCCCAGGAAGCAAGGGTAAACGGGTCCATGTGGTTTAAAAGTGGGCAGAAAGTATGGGCCCGATTGGGTTTGTCTGCAATTTTTGTGGTGGCTCTACCTGTGTTTGTTCACATTGGCTTAAGTAGACTCTCAGAGGACTGGCTGGCTATGCTAGTTAGCCGCCCGCTGGACAACGGAGCTCGCTAGATCACTACAGTGGAGTACTAGCTCGATACACTGGAGCTTGCTAGCTTGATAAACCAGAGCTCGCTAGCTTGATAAACTAGAGCTCCGTAGCTAGCTTGCTACAGTGGAACTCGCTACGGCAGGGCTTACTAGCTCGATACAGAGGAGCTTGCAAGCTCAATGGAGTGGAGCTCGCTGGCTCGATACAACAGAGCTCATTAGCTTGATGCAGCGGAGCTTGCTAGCCCGATACGGTGTACTAGCTAGCATGCTACGCCGTCCACCAGAAGGCCGGCTTTTGTAGTGAGTCACCCCACTGAGTGCCCACCAAAGCCAGCGTGGTCAAACAGAAGTGGCGCCACTACAAAAAATGTTGGACAAACCAAATTGGGGGTCTACATTTTTTGCCAACGTTTAAACCACATGGGGCCCACTTTGACTGTGCTGGCTGAGTGGAAGTCAGTGACCAGCTAGAAAAAAATGTAATTTCAACTGCCGACTCTAGGTTACAGATTAAGCTTTAATAAAAGTTTTTACAATTCTAAACATTTTTTGTTTACTTCAATGTAAGCTTATCATGTTTACTAAAACTTTAGTCTGTACTGGAGAATGTGACTGTTTATTTACGTTCTAAAGTTTCAGTAACAGGTGCTAGAATTCTAAAAACGTTTTAAATGTTAATTTTAAAAGAGTTAAAGTTATCATTTTCCCTCCATTAGGTTTTATTGAAAGTGTTCCAATTCTGAACAATGTGCTTTAAATATTGATTTTAAAATGTGATGAATTTAAGTAGCACAGGACAAGAGAAAAGACGGCTGCTGAAAATCATTAGCTGGAAGGAAGTCCAAGACGGGAACGTCAGCCAAGCCAAAACTTCAACCAGTGTGACTCAGATGCAGAACTGGTACGGAACCACTTTCATTTCAAACCCTCAAAATGAAGCATGTGGTCATTAAGAAGAGGAAACAATGTGACCCTCTTTTGGGACACTCAGTCTGACTAAAAGACGGCCTGTTCTGTTTCATACAAACCTAAATCACTTGGATACTTGAGCAGAAAACATTTTGGATTCTTTGTAAAGTTATGCAATTTCTGCTCAGGCGCCATCTTGTTGTCTGCAGATCCCTCTTCATCTGGCATGTCTCAGTGTAAACCACACAGGTGCCCACCCATCACCTGTTGATGCGCTGTCATTTCTAGTTAGATAACATAAAAACAGAGACAGCAGAGCATTTTTGTCGTGATTAAAGTGGTTCCGTTTTGCTGCAATGTAAATCAGTCTCAGTTGGGTATACTTATCCAGAGTACAGGGTAGGAGGGCCTGTCTTTGAACCCCGCGGGTGTCAGAGGTGGGAAGGGCAGAATTCCAGTCATGACAGTGAGTAACCCTCTGAATGCTTCTGCGCCTGCAGCTCACTGACTCATTTGTATTCAGAGCCATAATTGCTTGAGAAAACGAGTTTATTGCCCACGGATGCGTTGACAGAACGGAATCCATGCAATGGGGACACGAGGTGGAGAACGTTTGACGCTAACAGACGCGTCAAAGTTAAGGCCCGGGGGCCGGATCCGGCCCTCCAGATAATTCTATTTTTTCTGCTACATGCTAGCTGTTTTGGCTAACCCCAGTTTTTTTTGTATGTTTTTAGGCTAATTTGAAGTTAAGCTAATATATCGAAAACATGCTAGCTGTTTTGGCTAATTTAGGCAATTTTTTTTTTTTTTAATGAATTTTATGGCTATTTTGAAGTATAGCTAATATATATATTTTTTTAGCTACATGCTAGCTGTTTTGGCTAACATGAGTCTCTTTTTTTATTTTCAAGCTAATTTAGCTAATATTTCACAACGCCCTGGCTGTTTTTTTCTAACGTAGGTAGTTTTCTAACGTAGTTTTTTTTTTTTTTTTTTTGCTATTTTGAAGTTAAGCTATTTTTTTTAGCTACATGCTGTTTTGGCTAACCCATTTTTTAAAATTATCTGGCATTTAGCTAATATTTTAGCTGGCTATCTGCTTCAGCATTCACACTAGCATTCTCACAGGTAATGCTATTGATCTAGTTCATAATTATGTTAAAAATGTGTGTTTTTAAAAATGTAGTTTTAGCGTGTTCAATAAAAGTTTATCCTGTTCGGCCCACAACCTATGGTGTGTTTTGGATTTTGGCCTCTTGTGCGGTTGAGTTGACACCCCCGGTCTAAGAGTTCCTAACATTGTACAGTGTGCAGGACAGGTAAAGGAAAAACCAACAAGCAAGACGCAGACGGAGTGGAACTACAAGTTGGAGTTCCTGGCTTCTGTTTTGTGTCCATCAGCAAGACCTCCATTAGCAGAACTCCACCGTGGAGTGTGACAGCCGAGCTCTGATTTTATACACAAACATCACAGGACAAAAACACAAGAGCTGAACAGTCATTTGTTCTCATGAAGTGGGCCAACTGTACATAACAATTACAGCAGATGTGTGCTTCCTAGTTATTCTCATGACTGTGATATCAGTCAAATGTGCAGAACCACTAACAGGACTATGATTACAGGTTCAGTATGGAGGCCCCTTCAGGGCCCCTGTTGGAGATGAATGGCTTCATGCCTGAGGAGAACACATTCCTGTCTGCACCTCCACGCAGATATGATGATGTAGTCCATGGACTGGAGCGTCTCAAGCCCGAGACAGCTCATTGATCTCATGACAGACTTCTGTGGTCATAAACTGTCACCATGGCAACAACAAAAACTGACTGCTGCTGAAACAAGCCGTGCAGATGCAAAATGACAGCGTCTGTAATGACCCAAAAGTATTCGTTTTTTATAACAACCATTCAAGCTCGTGTTATTGCATGAAAGCCAAAGACATAAAGCATAAACAACACATTTATCATATTTATCACATTTTCTTGAACTTTATCTGAAAGAATTAAATTTAATGTATTTTCCACACTATAAGACGCTCCAGATTATAAGGTGCACTGTCAATGAATGGTCCATTTTGAAACTTATATCATAAGGTTCATTGATTACTATCATTACTATTATTAGGCATAACAAGAATCAGGGATAAGTCCATGTGCTCATAGTAACTCTAGAACTTGTTGTCAGGCGACCCGTTAGCCATGTAGGAAGTGTTAGCTGCATTAGCATATTCATAGCACTTGTAACTCTCAACTTTATTTGCAAAATCTAAAAAAACAGACTGATATCGTTAAAAATAACCTGTCAAATACCGTGATACATTGGCCATGTTAGCGTATTTACAATAACATGCAAACTTGTTAGAAAACACATAAACAAACAGACTGATCTGCTAAAATAAATGTTGCTGTGACTGTGCTAATTCCCATTCTTGTTTGTAACACATAAAAAAACTGTCTAATGTGCCATACATTAACTCCGTTAGTCTGTTCACAATAACACCTAACCTTGTTTGCAACATGTAAAAAAACAAACTAATACGATAAAAACAAACATAATAAAGTATAGTGCACATTAGGCAAGGCAAAAGTCAAAGATAAATGTGTCAGCCATACTTTATTTACTGCATTCACAGTCTCTCTAGAACTTGTTTGTAAGATGCTACACGTTAGCCACGTTAGAACAATTAGCCACGATAGAAGCATTAGCCATGTCAGAAGTGTAGCCACATTAGGAGTGTTAGCCATGTTAGAAGGAATGTTGGAATAATTGTAGGGAAGATATTAAAAATTGTCAAACATTACATAAATTAAAAATACTCATCAAATGTAATAAAATTAAAAAATATGAAGACAATGGTAAAGATATGTTGAATTTTATATGAACATTAGTATATATAAATGTTGTGATTGTTTTCCCTGTTCTTTTCATTAATGAAATTTAATCAATTTTTTTTTTCTTCATGTAGCTCATAGTGAATAAGAAATTGTATATTTAATTTGGACTGAAAAAGAAAAAAAAAAAAAAAAAAGAGGTCAAAGGGGCTTGGAGTTGATAAGCTATTAGCTTCATCCAAAGCCCTTTTTCGAACTATGAACATCTCTTGTTGCTTTCAAGAATGATTGTGAGAGAAATTGCTTTGTTTACTTCGTTTCTTGTTTGTTTGTTTTTGCTCTTTTCATTTCTTTCTGTTTGTATCGTTGTTCTTGTTCGAAAATAAACTTAAAAAAAAAAAAAAAAAAAAAAAAGAAGCCTTAGCCTCATTAGAGGCTTTAGCCACCTTAAAAGAATAATCCATGTTAAAAGCGTTAGCCGGGTAGGAGCCATTAGCCACAGTAGAACCGTTAGCCATGTTAGAAGCGTCAGGCACGTTAGAAGCGTTAGCCATGTTGGAGTATTCACAAAAACTGTAGTTCTCAACTTTGTTTGCAACATTTTTGAAAGAATATCACAAAAAAAAACCTTTCCACCACCTATACATGTTAGCCACGTTAGTGTATTAACATTAACATGTAACATTGTCTGTAGCATGTAAAAAAAACATTCTAACACAGCACTTGTGTTGAATATTAATATTAATTCATATACACGGCGCATTATAAGGCTCACTGTGATTAAAAAATATAAGGCTTTTAGGAGTAGCACAGACAGTATACTAACTCTACCATTTAATAGACATTTTCTCAATGTAAAGAGGATGTAAACACTCCCAGGATGCAGAACACATGAAAGTCATTTAGACTCTGCAGTCAGAGACCACAACCCTTGATTAGAGTATTTCCAATTCACAGGAAAAATGTTGTTTTTGCTGATTAACACTCAGTGTTCCCTTAAAACTCTGCCTTTAAACTTAGTAATGAATTCTTCCTAATGAATGTGAATACGTGGAGTTTTGCCTCCATCTCTACGATCCTGACAGGATTTGAGTTCTTAAACTCTGGCCTTTCTACTGCAGTTAGGCTGAAAAGGCCTGCAGTCATGGAGCGGGGCCAGAACATCTGACAACCACCAGCGAATTAAAAAAATGTTCTGTGTTTGTGTGCTACTATAGGTCAGATTTAAAGGGAAATGAGGAAACACTTTGCTGGAGGCCGGAAAAGTTTTTCTTCTGTCTTTTCCTGTACGTTTGGATCATTGACACGAACAGGAGATTTCAATAAGAAACTTCTTGTGATTGTTTGGTTTAAGTTTAATGCAGTCACTCTAACTGATGTATTTTTTTAAGAGCTTCAACCTGCTTTCTTATTTATTTTTCTGTTCCTTTTGTCCATAGAACTTCTTTTGTTAGCTGTCATTTTTCCTAACTCTGAATGCAGTTTTATGTCAGCATGACTTTAAAGAAAAAAATTAGGGTTTACTTTCTTTTACTGTTTTCTCAATTATTGCTATTAACAGTCCGATGTTATCTTGCGCTTATTTCTAACTTCTATAATTTTAACAAAAATATTTTTATAGAGGGTAAAATATTGAAAGTTATTTAGGGTTTAAGTTGATTTATTCTGAAATAATATTCCAGTCTATTTGTTATTCATAATAATGTTAAAAAGTTAAAGTTTTAAAATTTCGCATTTTTCTAGATTTTTGGACTATTTTAGCATTTACTAAGATTTTTTTAGGCTATTTTGAGTTTAACTAACATTTTTAGCTAAATGCTAACTGTTTTGGCTAATTTAGGCTTTTCATTTTTAGTTTTTTAGACTTTTTTAGAGTTAGACTAATATTTACATGATAGCTGTTTTTGCTAATTTAGGGTTTTTTTCAGTTTTTTAAGCTATTTTGGAGATTAGCTAATATTTCAGCAACATGCTAGCTGTTTTTTAGCTGAGGTTTTTATTTTGTATTTTAGGCTAATTTGGCATTTAGCTAACATTTTAGCTGGCTGTCAGCTTCAGCATTTTCAGCTATCAGCTTTAGCATTTTTAACCATCAATTTCAGCATCTTCAGTGACCAAATTCATCTTACAGCACTCACACTAGCATTATCAGGTAATGCTGATATCTAGTTGATAATTTTGTCAAAAAGTTACAGTTTTAAGGTTTTAGGATCCACATGCACGGAGGCGTTGAACCTTCAGGCTGGTTTATGCTTCCAAGCGATTCTCAATCACTCGCACCGCAGTGGTCGCACAGCCATCGAAGCCGAATCGCTTCCATCGCATCAGAACGCCGCACCTGCTGGTGATGTCCGAAATGTTACACCCGGAGTGCAATCGCAGGCAAATCGTGTCATTTAACTTGAATTTATTTCAGCGATTAGAGGACGCAGAAAACCCTGTCCAGAAAAATACATTCTAACTCTGAAAATGATGAAAGTCACTGAAGAAGTTATGAAATTCACAGAGAGAGAGAGACAGAGAGAGAGAAAGAGAGAGAGAAAGAGAGAGAGAGAGAGAGAGTGGACAACTAGATAAATATGTCTCTTTCTCATATCTTTCAGCACTACAGAATTCAATTTGTTCCTTTTTCAGTTTAATTTTGTCGTCTTCTTATTCCCTGCTTCTGTTTAGCAGACAATCTCATCACTTCCTCACAGATGCTGCAAGTGTCTGAGCGGATGAGCGAGATGCTGATCATGTTAAAAAGAAACGCAGAACACGATCGCGTTGCTTGACAAACATAAACACCAGTCAGAAGTAAATCGAACCGCTCAGAAGTGTGAAGCTGCCTCTCCAGGTGCCGGGGTTTTGTGGGTCATTTGGGCCGTGCAGGTCGCAGCCACATCTTAAAGGGAGTACAGGTGAATGCTCACAAAAACTGTATTCTGATTGGTTCATTTCTCCATGCTGCGTTCAAGGACTGTGTGAAGAGTGTGTACATTTCACATGAACAAGACTTCCTGTTCAGAGTGCAGGGTTTAGTAGGTGTTTTATAGGGGTTCAATTTGACCTGTGGCCCGCAGCACGCCCATAGATCTTAGTATTTCATGAGGGCTACCTACATGCCCCCTACAGGATTTCTTAAAAATCCAGGAACTTAAAATCAGAGCTGAAGTAATCTAGATTCTAACTCCTGTGATCTCAGATTTGAACAACCGAATTGTTTTCCTGTCATGTTGCATGTTTAGATGTTCTCAACAAAACTGTGAGAAAAATCTCTTTGCAAATGAATCCTGAACGTATGCTGCAGCACCAGCTGCTGACAACAGTCACTTCCTTGTTTTTTTACATCCCTGCAGCATTTTGTTGCTTTTTTATTTTAAAATATTTGTTACTATACCATTCAATCTTCTGCAGTGCAAATGCAGATACCAGAGAAATTATAGAAATACAAGATCTACTTCCTGTTCTCAAACATACTCTTACAGCCACATTCATCAGTGTAAAATATTTTACTTTGTTTTATAAAAAAGTCTAAATGAATTAATGTCTTTTACTTTTCTGTCTGTGCTCGATAATCTCTGGTGTCTTTGATTTCTCCTCCCAGAACCTTTTGTAATGTGTCGGCAGAAGTTTGAACTCCTCCGTGAGAAGGTGGGAATCGGTTCTGGAATCAAAGGTCCGATCCAGTCGTCTGTATGAACAAGTTCCTGCTGCCTCCAGTGTCAGCCTCCAGTGGTCTCATGCATGTGCACCAAGGACCACTGACAACAACAGAATTAGTATGTTTCAACCTTTTCAAAAAGAAAAGAAATCTGACAGAAAAAGATGTAAAATTTGCTCTTTTGAAAGCAAACTGTTTTTTGTTCCTGCATAGATGTGTTTCATCCAGAAACTATCACTCTTCCTTTCTAAACTAATGCAAACTGCAGCTGAAATGTATTCATATCCCAGAGTCTAATCAAAAATCTGATGATTAAATTCAAACTTTCAGAAAATTCACATCATTCTTATAGTTGTAACAGAGAAGAATTTCATTAAGGTACGTTTTGTCCTTGTAGCTTCTGGTTGACTTAAACGTTTCTGTTGTGAAAGTTTATGATTATAGAGCTGATGTCAAACATCATATTTGAAGGAGGTTTAAACAAACACTTTAAGGTCAGAAGAATGCTGTAAATGTTCAAAGCTGTACCTGTTTAGGACAAATCTCATTTAATCAAAAGTAACTGATTTCAATTTTAAGATTATTTAAAAATAAGGGATTATTTATTTCTAAAGAAGGAAGAAAACATGATGTCGTGTTTGTCAGAATTTGAGACATTTCCTGTAGGTTAAAAGTCAGCAGAGCAATGTCTGACTTTATCAAATCAAAAAACAAAGAAAAATGTATGAAACACTTGTGTTATAATAAATGAAGACACTCAGTTTAACTTTTGTTCCTTCATTTCTGGATGTGAGGATAAAGATCAAGGATTCAGGAGGAAGAGACTTGTTTCTTTTTCGGGATCTGGGCAGCCGCGCCTCTGGAATCACCTGTGAACCCTGAAGTGGGTCACATCGACCCGTCCATTGACTGTATGTGAGAACTGGACAGAGTCAGAGTCACCAACAGAAAATGACTCATTTCCGGTTTCAACCTAATGAGGTTAATTAAGGAGCTTAAAAAACCATGAATTAAATCAAATGAATTTAAAATGATAAATAAAAATCAACTGTTATAATCACTGAAAACTACATTAAAAAGTATTACTTCAAATATGAGGATTATCAAGATCAGGTTGAAAAATAACATCAGATCAAGAATGATTATTCTGAGCAATAGAATGAACGTAGAAGTCACTGGAGCAGTGGTGGGAGGAGTCACTCAGTCCAGTTCTCTATAAACAGTCAGTTGACCCACCTCAACAACGTTCAGACGAGGGGCGGGACAAAGTACAGCTTAGGCTTTCTAGGTCCACCCACCTGTCAATCAAAGGAATCCACCTCAACAATGAACAAGAGATTCAAAAAACACTGAAGTTTCCATGAAGAGGAAATCAACAGAAACATTTCAAAAAGCTTTTTGACACGAGGACATACATGAGGTGTGCTGTTTGACCTCCTAACCCCTTCATTTAGAGTATTAGAGGAGGTCCAACATTTGGTACCGCAGGGTCGATTCAGAACCCAGAAAGCATGGGAAGACTTCCACTTCTGAGGTAGCTGCTGGACGGCTCGGTCGGACCGGGGTGAAGGAAACCTGGATTCATGATCTTAATCCATGTGGGTCTTTAGGGAAGACCCTTCACGCTACTGCCAAACTATGGAGCCAAAAGGGACCAAGCCTGTGCCGAACTGTCCCCAACCCGGAGAAAAGACAGGGTTGTGTCAGGAAGGGCATCCAGGATCCAAAACTCTGCCAGTTCTGTGACCCAGAACTCCAATGGAAAGACTGGAAATCTCCATGGAGAAGCTGACTTTGCATAAATAAAGAGTTTTGGTCAGATACGCACTCGCTGTTGAGAAACACATAGGGACACTTTCATCTTTAATCCAGAAGAACATGTGTTCTTCTGTTCTAATCTGGGTCACTGACAGCCGGTTTTATTTATTCCTTCATGGAATTTTGTTTATTATCTTCCATAATTAAATCAGTAAACTCATAACTTGCTTTTTCTGGTTGCTGGCATGAAAGAATGCGGTGAATTTGCTCTGTGAGAGAGCTTTGTCTTCCTCCTCATGGCTCTGGTTTGTTTTCAAACCGGCGTCTTAATTGCATAACCGAGCGTGAACATGACTATCACACATGGATCTGGACGAGAATAGGACGTTTTCTGCTGGAAGACATTTAGGAACATCCTTTTCCATTCAGATGGTTTTATATTTTTCTGAGGTTGACAGGTAAGTGTCTGATAGTTTATCGGTCTGCAGCTGGTCGGAGAACAGGTGACCTCCTCATTCCTAACGTCTGGACTCAGATGAGGAGGATGGAGGTAAAGAGTGAGTGTGCTGACTCTCAGTGGTGAAAGCTGGCCTCTGCCCGGTCTGCAGGCTAAACTACTGCTGCGCACATAAACTTTAGAAGGATGAATCTGTGGTTTGTCTTTTGATTTGTTGGCTGCAGAACTCCTGAGAACGACCGAACACGGAGCTCAGAGGAACACCGACATGCTCTGCAGAGCATCAGATGCTGAATGTGGAGCATACAGTTCATTCAGACACAGATCCAAGGTCTTAATCCGGTTTAAAACTAATTCAGTCACTAAAACAGGAATAGATGGGAGGGACCGTTCAGGGTCGGGGAGTTCTGTGCAGAGTGGAAACAGAAATGGAGCTGAAATGAGGACAACTGTTGATCTCTGATCTACATGAAACCATGAATGAGCGATTTATACGGGTAAAAATTCTACTTTTGGTGCAAAAGAAGCCCTGCCTGCATCAGACTGGTGAGCTGTCCGGGGTGCACCCCGCCTTTACCCAGCAGGTTAAAAAAAGAACAGATTTACATACTTTAAAAATGTAAAATGTTGTAATAAAAACAATAGACATATTTTTAAGAAATTTTCCCATTTTTAGATCACGTGTCAGAGTCATTCAATGCCCTCCAGATCATTTTATTTCATTGTCTTTAATGACCCGATGTTATCTTGTTTTTATTATATTTTTATAGAGTACGGTGGCCGAGACGGCTCACATGATTGCAAAAGCCACAACACAACGGCAAAAGCCAAAACACAACGACAAAAGCCGAAACACGAAGACAAACGCCGAAACACGACGGCAAAAGCCGAAGCACAACGGCGAAAGCCGAAACACGAAGACAAACGCCGAAACACGACGGCAAAAGCCGAAGCACAACGGCGAAAGCCGAAACACGGCGGCAAAAGCCGAAGCACAACGGCGAAAGCCGAAACACGACGGCAAAAGCCGAAGCACGACGGCAAAAGCCGAAGCACGACGGCAAAAGCCGAAACACGACGGCAAAAGCCGAAGTACACCGACGAAAGCCAAAACACAACGGCAAAAGCCACAGCACTCCAGCAAAAGCCAACACAGAACGGAAACGAATCAGAGCGGAAGTGAATAATGGACTTTTTTTCTTAACCTTTCATTCAGTTTCGAGCTATTGGTGATTCTTGAGAGATACGTGATTTTGATAAGGGATAGGTGAGGGTGGACGTTCGGTGTTGCCGCTTTTATTTTCTTCTTCAAAGCCTTCACGGAGAGCTTTTCGGGGAGAAAAAGGAGGGCGGAGGAGGGAAAACGGGATCTGGTTTTTTTGTCAGCCATTCTTTCTTTTTACCTATTTTTTATTTTTAAATACCTTCCACGTAATCGTCAGTGTAAACCCTAATCTGGGGGATTATATTATTGAGTTTAAACGTTTGGATACGCAAGCTGTGTGGTGGCCTAATGGGTAGCACATTGGTTAGTGTCCAAAGGGTTGGGGTTCGAGGCTTGCGGGAGTCATTTATGTATTGGTATGTTTTTTTTCTGTAAGAAAAAAAAAGTATCATACTGGTTCTTACGTACATTTTAAGAATCAAAATAAATAAATACTTCTTGCAACATAATTCCAGGTAGTTTAGTCATTTTTGTTGCATGGGGTGCATGGCGAAAAGGGAATTTTGGCGCTGCGTGCCACAACCCCACCATCCTGAACTGAAACGACGTAACTGCCTGGAATTATGTTGCAAGAAGTATTTATTTATTTTGATTCTCAAAATGTACGTAAGAACCACGTATGATACTTTTTTTTTTTTTTACAGAAAAAAATGTATACATACTAAATGACTCCTGCGAGCCTCGAACCCCAACCCATTGGGACACTAACCAAGTGTGCTACCCATTAGGCCACCACACAGCTTGCGTATCCAAACGTTTAAACTCAATATATAGATCCCCAGTATTAGGGTTTACACTAACGATTACGTGGAAGGTATTTAAAAGTAATAAAAAATAGGTAAAAAAGAAAGAATTGCTGACAAAAAACCAGATCCCGTTTTCCCTCCTCCGCCCTCCTTTTTTCTCCCCGAAAGCTCTCCGTGAAGGCTTTGAAAGAAGAAATAAAAGCGGCAACACCGAAGGTCCACCCTCACCTATCCCTTATCAAAATCACGTATCTCTCAAGAATCACCAATAGCTCGAAACTGAATGAAAGGTTAAGAAAAAAAGTCCATTATTCACTTCCGCTCTGATTCGTTTCCGTTCTGTGTTGGCTTTTGCTGGAGTGCTGTGGCTTTTGCCGTTGTGTTTTGGCTTTCGTCGGTGTACTTCGGCTTTTGCCGTCGTGTTTCGGCTTTTGCCGTCGTGTTTCGGCTTTTGCCGTCGTGCTAAGGCTTTTGCCGTCGTGCTTCGGCTTTTGCCGTCGTGTTTCGGCTTTCGCCGTTGTGCTTCGGCTTTTGCCGCCGTGTTTCGGCTTTCGCCGTTGTGCTTCGGCTTTTGCCGTTGTGTTTCGGCGTTTGTCTTCGTGTTTCGGCTTTTGTCGTTGTGTTTTGGCTTTTGCCGTTGTGTTGTGGCTTTTGCAATCATGTGAGCCGTCTCGGCCACCGTAATAGAGAGTAAAATATTGAGAGTTATTTAAGGTTTAAATTGATTTATTCTTTAATGATATTCCTGCCTTTTTATTATTCAGCATTTTGTTTAAAAAGTTATGGTTTATAATTTTTAAGTATTGACATTCTTCTTGCTTTTTTGGACTATTTTGGCATATTTTGGAGTTTAGCTCATATTTCAGCTACATGCTAACTGTTTTAGCTATTTTTTCAATTTGATTTTTAGGGGAAAAAAGTTATTTGCATTTTTTGAAAAAAAAATGTAACTTCAGTTATTAGATTTTTCTTGTTACTATGTAGTACGCACCAGTTAGTAAACAGAAATATTTGTTGTGCTTCAGTTTTTGGAAAAACATTTATCTCCTTCAATTTTTGGGGAATAAATACACTATCTGGTGCGCACCAGTTAGTAACTAGAAAAATACTAGAAAAAAATATTTTTTTTACTTTCACGATTTTTTTTTTCAACTTTGATGTCTCTTTATGGGCTCCATGCGTTACAGATCAAATCTGGAACAGCAGACAGTTTCCTTTGAAAATAAAACTCAAACAAAGTCTGACAACATTTTTGAATCCCAGTAATATTTGCAGTAGATTCATTTCACTATTACAATTACACGGTTTTATTGTCTGTTTTGAACAAATACTGATCCAGTCAGTACAACTGAGGAGTTTTTGCTGCTGCGCATGTTCAGTTCTGTCCTAAACAAATTAAAAAAGTTGCAAATATGGAGATTATTATTAAGAATATTTACTTCTAAAAGATTGATGTGAAGGATGACCTTACAGTTTGGATAAAGCTTGTTGACAAGAAGATCAGCTGGTGACGCCGTTGATAACCAGCTATGAGTCTTTCTACACATGAACATACAGTTCAGGTGACTCTACCGTCATCTTTATCTTCACACGTTCAATCCCTCTCAGGGTCACACGCTTGCCAGAGTTCGTCCCGGCTCCTGACGGTTGAGGCCCGGGGGCCGGATCCGGCCCGCTGGTTGAAAATATCCGGCCCTCCAGATCATTTTATATTTTTAAGTTATCTTGCGCTGGAAACATATTGCATCACATTCTCATCACGTACTGATGTCTGGTTCAGGACCGCGCCACGTCAAAAATTGACGAGGATTTGGCGTCCCCAACTCATTGTTTTTTAATCTGCCGGATGTTCCAATTAAATCACGGCCCCCCAACCACTTGGTCACAAACCATTACCTAGACCACTACGTTCTCCTAACACAGCTCGTCCCAGATGCAGGTCAGTACCAGATATAGACTAGGATAGGGTTAGGGTACCGTTACCCGCAGCATCTTAAGGTCCACGATAAAAAGTTGCGTCTTTAAAGTTTAAAAATTGAGTTTGAGCGTGTTCAATAAATGTTTATCCCGTTCGGTCTGCGACTTGAGGTGTGTTCTGGATTTTGGTCCCCTAACCCGATTGAGTTTGACACCCCTGCTTGAGACTAACCATGAAGCACGAATTGTGGGAGGAAGGCGGAGTTCCCAGAAAAGACCAACCAATGAACGGGGAGAACATGCAGAAAGTTCCAGCTGGGAATCGAACCACGACCTAGAATGCTAACCACTACTCCACAGCTATGAAAATTAAAAATATTTTTAATTCAGAATGTTACAATATAGTTTTTGTCCCTCTCCAGGTGAATCAGTTCTGAACTGTCTGAAGCTGCATTAACATGATTCAGTTCTGCTTCTTATGGAAGCAATAGTGACTCATAATTCAAAATAAAAGTAAATACTGGAAATGCTTTGAATCATTTGTCTCTTAAATAGAAATAAAAAAGGAATCCCTGAATGGCTTTCTCGGCCTCAACGCCGCTCATTCTGTAACTTCATTAAAATGATAATGAAAGGACATTTGATATTTTAGTTTCAAAAAGATGTTTAGTAAATTTGTACGAAATTCAAAGAGAAATATCAAATTTAAAATTCAAATGGATTAACAGAAATGCTTCATCCCGCTTTTTTCCTTCAGAATCTGCTGGAATTATCATGTTAACGTTTGAAAAGTTACAGTTTGTTAAAGATTTTGTGTTTAAGCGAAATAATCAGCTGAAGCCTCTCGTCTGATTGTTAAAATCTTCAGTTTCTATCTATGTTAAAACAAAAAAACTGATAAACTTTTGTCTCCACTTCTTGTTATAGCTTGACTTAATAAATCCATTTTTAAATGTCAAACGTTTTTCATGTGTCTGCACACACGCTAATACTATTTACACTTGAATTGGCATTAGGAGACAGAGAAAGGTACCTGATTAATGCGGCTTAACTGATGTGATTCATGTTCCCTTTGATACCTGAAACCCAACGCTCAGAAATCAGCTGAGTAACCAGAAAAGCTCTGAGATCGGATCAAGAAGCGTAACACGAGTCCAGCTCGAGGTAAGTGGAGCGGTCCGATTCGATCATATGAGAAATGACCTGAAAAGCTGCTGTGGTGGAGTGTGGAGGAGAGAGGCATGACGCTGCTGAACAAAACACACCCCCGGGGAATTAAAGATCCACGCCGGGACAACTGGGTTTTAACATGTTCTGCCGGAATTGATGGAGGACATTTATAAAGAAAATCCATCTTAAAGTTCTATTTCTGTGTTTTTATTTTCTCAAATTGTTCAGAATGAATCAGGTGAAAAAAGGCCATCAAAAAAAGCTTGAAAATATGATCCCTCTGCTCCAAACAGATCCATGAACGTCTTTGTTTTCCTCATCTGAGCTGGAATCTGGATCTAAACTGTACGGCTGGTTAAAATGATACTGATCACCATTTTTGTTGCACCAGTAATGTTAGATTGAGGGGCTGTAAACTAGCGGGAGCGAGTAAAAACAAAGGGATGATGGGAAATGGGGGTGGGCTGACACTGTGGTCCCGCCCACAACTCAGAGGGGAATTTCTACTGAACTCTGCAGAAACTATGTCTTATAGCAGGAGTCACACTCAATCACACAAGGGGTCAAAATCCAAAACACACCTGAGGTCATGGGCCGAACAGGAAAAAAATGTATTAAACACAATAAAACTACAGCTTTAAAACTTTAACAATGATTTTTTTTGGGGCATAATTATTAACTAGATATATAGCACTACCTGCAATAATGCTAGTGTGATGCTGTAGGCTGACTTTGATCGCTCAAGATGCTGACATTTAAGGCTGAAAACGCTGAAGCTGATGCCTGAAAACACTGGAGTTAACAGCTGAAAACAATGGAGTTAGCAGCTGAAAACACTGGAGTTAACGGCTGAAAACACTGGAGTTAACATCTGAAAACACTGGATTTAACGGCTGAAAACACTGGAGTTAACAGCTGAAAACACTGGAGTTAACAGCTGAAAACGCTGAAGCTGATGCCTGAAAACACTGGAGTTAACAGCTGAAAACAATGGAGTTAGCAGCTGAAAACACTGGAGTTAACATCTGACAACACTGGAGTTAACGGCTGAAAACACTGGATTTAACGGCTGAAAACACTGGAGTTAACAGCTGAAAACACTGGAGTTAACAGCTGAAAACACTGGAGTTAACGGCTGAAAACACTGGAGTTAACATCTGAAAACACTGGATTTAACGGCTGAAAACACTGGAGTTAACAGCTGAAAACACTGGAGTTAACAGCTGAAAACGCTGAAGCTGATGCCTGAAAACACTGGAGTTAACGGCTGAAAACACTGGATTTAACGGCTGAAAACACTGGATTTAACGGCTGAAAACACTGGAGTTAACATCTGAAAACACTGGATTTAACGGCTGAAAACACTGGAGTTAACGGCTGAAAAACTGGAGTTAACAGCTGAAAACACTGGAGTTAACAGCTGAAAACGCTGAAGCTGATGCCTGAAAACACTGGAGTTAACAGCTGAAAACACTGGAGTTAACAGCTGAAAACACTGAAGCTGATGCCTGAAAACACTGGATTTAACGGCTGAAAACACTGGAGTTAACAGCTGAAAACGCTGAAGCTGATGCCTGAAAACACTGGAGTTAACAGCTGAAAACACTGGAGTTAACAGCTGAAAACACTGAAGCTGATGCCTGAAAACACTGGATTTAACGGCTGAAAACACTGGAGTTAACATCTGAAAACACTGTATTTAACGGCTGAAAACACTGGAGTTAACATCTGACAACACTGGAGTTAACAGCTGAAAACACTGGAGTTAACAGCTGAAAACACTGGATTTAACGGCTGAATACACTGGATTTAACGGCTGAAAACACTGGAGTTAACAGCTGAAAACACTGGAGTTAACAGCTGAAAACGCTGAAGCTGAAAACACTGGAGTTAACAGCTGAAAACAATGGAGTTACCAGCTGAAAACACTGGAGTTAACAGCTGAAAACACTGGATTTAACGGCTGAATACACTGGATTTAACGGCTGAATACACTGGATTTAACAGCTGAAAACACTGGAGTTAACAGCTGAAAACACTGGAGTTAACAGCTGAAAACAATGGAGTTACCAGCTGAAAACACTGGAGTTAACAGCTGAAAACACTGGATTTAACGGCTGAATACACTGGATTTAACGGCTGAATACACTGGATTTAACAGCTGAAAACACTACTGGAGTTAACAGCTGAAAACACTGGAGTTAACAGCTGAAAACACTGGATTTAACGGCTGAATACACTGGAGTTAACAGCTGAAAACACTGGAGTTAACAGCTGAAAACACTGGATTTAACGGCTGAATACACTGGAGTTAACGGCTGAAAACACTGGAGTTAACAGCTGAAAACACTGGAGTTAACAGCTGAAAACAATGGAGTTAGCAGCTGAAAACACTGGAGTTAACGGCTGAAAACACTGGAGTTAACATCTGAAAACACTGGATTTAACGGCTGAAAACACTGGAGTTAACAGCTGAAAACACTGGAGTTAACAGCTGAAAACGCTGAAGCTGATGCCTGAAACACTGGAGTTAACGGCTGAAAACACTGGATTTAACGGCTGAAAACACTGGATTTAACGGCTGAAAACACTGGAGTTAACATCTGAAAACACTGGATTTAACGGCTGAAAACACTGGAGTTAACGGCTGAAAACACTGGAGTTAACAGCTGAAAACACTGGAGTTAACAGCTGAAAACGCTGAAGCTGATGCCTGAAAACACTGGAGTTAACAGCTGAAAACACTGGAGTTAACAGCTGAAAACACTGAAGCTGATGCCTGAAAACACTGGATTTAACGGCTGAAAACACTGGAGTTAACAGCTGAAAACGCTGAAGCTGATGCCTGAAAACACTGGAGTTAACAGCTGAAAACACTGGAGTTAACAGCTGAAAACACTGGCTGATGCTGAAAACACTGGATTTAACGGCTGAAAACACTGGAGTTAACATCTGAAAACACTGTATTTAACGGCTGAAAACACTGGAGTTAACATCTGACAACACTGGAGTTAACAGCTGAAAACACTGGAGTTAACAGCTGAAAACACTGGATTTAACGGCTGAATACACTGGATTTAACGGCTGAAAACACTGGAGTTAACAGCTGAAAACACTGGAGTTAACAGCTGAAAACGCTGAAGCTGAAAACACTGGAGTTAACAGCTGAAACAATGGAGTTACCAGCTGAAAACACTGGAGTTAACAGCTGAAAACACTGGATTTAACGGCTGAAATACACTGGATTTAACGGCTGAGCTGAATACACTGGATTTAACAGCTGAAAACACTGGAGTTAACAGCTGAAAACACTGGAGTTAACAGCTGAAAACAATGGAGTTACCAGCTGAAAACACTGGAGTTAACAGCTGAAAACACTGGATTTAACGGCTGAATACACTGGATTTAACGGCTGAATACACTGGATTTAACAGCTGAAAACACTGGAGTTAACAGCTGAAAACACTGGAGTTAACAGCTGAAAACACTGGATTTAACGGCTGAATACACTGGAGTTAACAGCTGAAAACACTGGAGTTAACAGCTGAAAACACTGGATTTAACGGCTGAATACACTGGAGTTAACGGCTGAAAACACTGGAGTTAACAGCTGAAAACACTGGAGTTAACAGCTGAAAACACTGGAGTTACAGCTTAAAACACTAGAGTTAGCGGCTGAAATCCTTGAAGCTGATAGCCAGCTAAAATTTTAGCTAAATGCCAAATTTGCATAAAAAGAAAAAAAACAGCTAGCAAGTAGCTGAAAAATAGCTATATTTCAATTAGCCTAAAAACAGAAAATCCCTAATTTGCCAAAAACAGCTAGCATGTACCTGAAATATTAGTTAAACTCTAAAATTACCTAAGAAATCTTAGAAACCTTAAAATCGAAACTTTTCAACATAATTATGAAAAATAAAAACATTATTCTAGAAGAAACTTTAACCTTAAATAACTTTCAATTTTTAAGAATCCATAAAAATTTATATTTGGTCAAAATTATACAAGTTAAAAATAAGTGCAAGATAACATCGGGTCATAAATAACAATAAAATAAAAGGATCTGGATAGAATTGACTTTGACACTTTTGTCCTTAAGGAAACAACAGAGTTGTGGATAAGAACAGCCTAATCATAATTAAAAGACCACTGGGAATACTTTGAAAATAGATCCATAAATGATTGCAACTTTTGTAAAAAAGAAATCTGCAAAAAAATAAATAAAAGTTCACAACTAATTAGTTTGCTAAATAACTTTTACGTCACAGGAGTTTTATGCTACAAATTAAGGCACATAACAACAAAAACTTACAAAGTGTGATATTTGTATTCAGTATTGCAATGACAATTTTACTATTGATTAATGAACAAATAAAACATAAAACTGCATTATCCACACGTATTTTAAACCTCACTCTAACCCCACCCTCATTAACTGGGAATATAGCATTAGTTTAATGTTTAACTCTGAAGTTCTACCATCTTCTCTCCTGATTTTGGTTCTCAGTGTTTTCTTGTTTACTTCCTGGTTTCTTGACAGCACTTCCTGTGTCATCCAGTGGACCCACCTTTTAAAGCGTAACTAAACCTCAAATAAACTTTTTTTGTCTGTTGATCTCTATAAACGGGGCTTTAAGAGTGCTGTCTGTTGGTCAGAGACAAATTTCTGACAAATTCAAATAAACTTCTTGAATTCTTGAAAATGCAGTCTAAAACTGTCTGTGTGCTGCCCCCTACAGGTTAAATTGCGGTATAACATTTGAATTTGGTGATTGGTCAAACTATTTAAGTCCACGCCATGATCTGCAGCTCCAGTAATGATGACGGTAGGACGCGGAAGCGGCGCGGAGCTAAAAGCCCACAATTTACACTAGACGCGCATTTCTCCGCTACGGTCGACGGCGCTTCTGCTAGAGCTTTATTATGTTTTTGCCATCATAGGTGCAAAAAATTAATACCCTAAAAATATTACCCCACATTTTAGCTAAAGAGAAGCAAATAGTTAGTAGGTCAACACTTCTTTAATTTATTGTTGTTGAGACACAGAGAGAGAAGTGTGTTTGTGTATTTGTGATTATTTTCATCTCTACAATCTGTGTAGATACAAAATCATGATGGGATTTTTCAATCACTTTGTTTTATTGTAAAAAACTGTTTATAGTTTGAAAATAAACCAGATTTTCTCATGTATCTTAAAGTAACTTCCTACCAGAATTGACGCGGAACGCGGTCCTCCGCGGAGGGCTCATGGCGCTCCACGCCTGGTGTGAAACACACCGTACGTTAACAAGGGCGCCGCTTCAGCATCCTGTGTGAACCAGGCGTAACGTCCTGTTCCCATGCCCCTCCCTCTGACAGCCTCCAACTTCTCTGCTTGGTTACCCTGTGAATCGTTTAGCCTAAATTTAACCTTTTTCGTTTTGCATCTTTGTTTGGACATTGATGTGTATTAAGTTAGTTTTTTGGTTTGTAAAATACATTTGAAAGTTTTGTTTCTTTAAGATACTTTTTTAAGTTTGAATTTGATTGGTTTGGTGAAGGGGTGGAGCCAACCACCTATAAAAGACAGTGTGGACTTTTTCTTGCATAGAGATTGGTCATTGATGTGAAGAGCTCCATCTGATTGGGATTTGTTATCCCTCCCTTGAAGCTAAAATCCAAAATTTTTATCATTCTGTAACTTTTCAATCGTTATCTTGATAATTCCAGTAGATTTTGAAGGAGAAAAAGTCCTAACATTGAATCCTCGTGACTCTAATTTTATCCATTTTGTTGACGTGCAAACAAAAAAAAGAGAAAAAGGAAAATCATACTTGTAAATATTTTCCTTTGAAACTGAAGACATTCCTGCAGTGATTGTCTCCTGACAGACGTCAGGTGGGCGGGGGCGCAGAGGGATAGGCTCCAGGCTAAAGTGTTACGCGGGGCTCAGGGATCAGCCTGGTGCGTGAGCCGCCGCTGAGCTTTTGTTTGCTGTGTGTTTAAGACACCGAGCAACGAGTCGGGCCTCCGGGTCATCTGAACATCTGTCGGCTCAAGTATCAAAGGTGGCCACATCAGTCCAGCCACAAGCCCCCCACCCCCACAGGCACAAAACACACAAATGTTTGAAACTATAACTTCATCTAGATAACTTTAAGTACGTTCAACAAAGCAACTCGTTCCGCCTGAACATCTTTTCTTAACTTTATCTTCATTAGAATCTCTACGAATCTTGCAGGAAGAGTTCCTGAGCGGTCCTAAACCTGATTATGTCTGCAGTTTGGAGACGATCATCCCAACAACAGCTAAAGGTCCCTGAATTGAAGCCGATCTACTCGCTAAATGTAATCCTGCAGCTAATTGGATTAGTGTGACTCAGATGGCAAAGCTAATGGAACTGTGGTCATCGTGGTTCGGATTAAATTTACTTCAATAGATTTTATTTACGTAGTGACCGAATCAGAGGGGAAGCCGAGCGCGGTGCTTTACGTGAGGAGGTCAAATCTGCTGGTCGTGTTGAAAGAAATTAGGAAAAGTGAGAAAAAAAAAGTCTGAAAACTAATGCTGTAGATACACAGTTGAGAAGACTAGAAACAGAAATCATCAGAAGATTCAATAAACTGAAGACCACTAAAGCGTTAATGGTCAATGAGGGTGTCCATGGAAGGCCGTCTACAAGCTTACAAGACAGCCCGTATCCACCCAGAGGGCAGAGACTAATACATTTAATTGACTGAAATATAAAATTAATCAAAAATGATTCATTTCTAAAGAAAAACTGTCATGATTTTCATCAAAAGTTAAAGTCCCCCATGACATTTGTTTTATTTAAAGCGTTTCCAGTAGTGTTTTAATTATGATTATAGAGGTTTTAACCAAAATCCTACAACCTAAATGTCTTAAAAAGCCACTCTTTGAGCTCATTCTCCAATGTTTCTTGACGTTGCTGTGATCAATCCATTCAATCCATTGGTTTGTCAGAGCAGAAAATAATGAAAGCTAACATCCAAATGCTCTTTGATTGATTTACAAGCCTTTCCAAGTGCGGTCAAACGAGCCGCCGTTCACATTTCCGTGGTCACATCAAGAAGCTCCGTGGAGTCTGTTGGAGATTTTCCAGCGTTCTCAGGACTGCTAGCGTAAGCATTGGATGAAAGTGAAAGGAAAAATCCAGTGACGGCTGATTGGAGCACAGAAATGTGAACGGCGGCTGATGTGACTGCAGTCAATGTGAAGGTAGCATGTTCTCTTCTCCAGAAGCTGAACTAGACACGCTAGCCGGACCAGATGAGGGTTTAGTGCATGTGCAGCAGAAAGAAGATGATTGATGAAAAACACAGTCTGATGGACAGAGATTTAAAAGGAGACATGAAACATGTTAAAAACTCTAAAAACAGGATTTTCATCAGAGGGAGACTTAAAAGGTCTGTAGAGTTCAGAACAGAGCAAAAACAGGCATCCATGCTGTCAATTCTTCTATTCATTTGCTTCATTGGTAAAATATGACAAGAAAAAGCTTTTTTAAACCTTGATGGTTTACTGTAGGACTGAACAGTTCCTCTGACTCTAGAATGTGATGTTCCTCCAAACTAAGGGAGGTTATTTTTGTTTACTTACTTAGTATTTATTCTGCCTCAGCACTTCCAATCTAGTAACATGATGCATAATATTTCTGTTTTCTTTCACAAGAAACTCAGAACAATCCATTAACATTTAAATCCATTTAGTTCATGCAATACTCCTCAATGAAATAGCGACTTTAACACACGAAGCAGCGTTAAAGTACATGAAGACATTTTGGTAAAATCGAGACGGACGATCCACATGAAGAAAGGTGAGACGGGAGGCTTGGATTGGAATTCTCAACAAGTCCAGTCCGCTTTACCAACTGTTACAGAACAGATGTGTTGAAGCCCATTGAGCAGAAAATGCAAAGAATGTCAAACATTTCAATTCTTTTGACTTGAAGTTCAGATGTAGCTCGTGTAAGGACAGCTGTTCTTTCAACAGTGGATTCACCTAAACAGGTAATGATGTGTTCTGTTCAACTGAAAAATCAAAAGAGCAAGGAACAAAACTGAGACTTTTCAATATAAATTCAATTTTTTTACCATTTGATTCAAGTTAATTCTGCGTTGTTCACATTACGTCTGTTGGCTTTGAGCTTGTTGCCCATCACTTGTATGTATGTTTGTGTCACATCTATTTACTTTGATTCTAGGTACATTTTTAAACAAACGTTTTCTGTCATTGACCTCGAGTGGGATTCCTGTTAAAACCATTTCAGTTTAAACCCATATTTAATGGACTATGAGACAAACTCAAACCTTTAACACTTCAGTGTTTATGGTCTTTGATTTACTGTAACTTTTCAACCATAAACACAAAAATTCTAGAAATATCGTGTTAACGGATATAAAGTTACAGTAAGTTAAAGATTTGTGTTTAAGCGTCACCAGTGACGCCTCAGTGCCGGTGCACCCTGTAACTCAGAGTACCTTATATTAAACCTGGTTAAAGTTAAAGTTCTCTGTCAAAAATCTTTGTTTGGGTGTTACTGTGAATATGCTAACATGGCTAACATGTAGCGTGTAGGAGTTTGGTTTATTATGTGTTACTAGCAAGGTTGGGAGTTAGCTTAGTCACTGTAACATTTTTTTTAGTGAAATCAGTCTTTTTTTTCAAGTTGCAAACAAAGTTGGGAGTTACAGGTATGGTTTATAAGCTAACGCGGCTAACACTTCTACTTTGGCTAACATGTAGCGGAGTTTGAGTGAGTTTCTTTTTTTATGTCACTTAAAAGGTTGGGAGTTAGCGGGGTGATAATAACGTTTGTTTTAGCGGAATCAGTCAGCATTTTTACAATTTGCAAACAAGGTGTAGTTGAGAAGCTAACGCGGCTAACGCTTTGGATGTAGCTAATACCTAGCGTGTTACAGCCAAGTTTTAGAGTTGCTGTGAGCGCAAATAATGACGGATCCTTTAGTCCGCTTATCATGTTTTATTATTTTCTGCATGTTTAACACAAGATAAATTCAGTTCAGAAGTAGATAAGTAGATCTTTCATTGACTGTGTGCCCTTTAGTACAGAAAATATGGTATATCACTGTATTGTAAAGAGAAATTTAAAAAAGTTACTTTATTTTGGTGGTTTACTTTAATGATTAATCCAAATCAGGGGCGTGGTCTTTACATCAACCATCGAGGAGTCTTCTCCTGTCCATTTCCTGAAGGGGTGGGGTTTAGGAGCATCATTTCCTCCCATCATGGCTGCAGAAATTCTCGCTTTAGCTGTAGCTACCTGACGTGTGACGATGAGACAGCTTTATGACATCACAGAGGAACACTCCGCTCCAGAACATCAAGTTCAGCACATTTTCTCCTCTTGATTCTTTTAACTTAACTTATCATCCCAGTTTCTGGTTGACACATACCAATCATCCTCAGTGATGTCACTGCTTTGCTCCACCCCTAAAAACAGCAGAACATGGCTGATGCCTGCCCTGATGTTTCTGATGAAGGAATCATCACATCATCTCTAAACCAGATCCAGTGTTCTGAACCTGTTTCACCTCAACCAACCAAAAGTAGAATCATGGAAAGATAAAGCAGCAACTTTATGAAGAACCCAGAAGAACCAATGACAGAACTGGGCTTCTAAAATATTCAACTTCATCAAACTTTCCTTGTGTCTACACGTTTTAACCACATAACATAAAAGCTTCAGCTTCAGTGCCGACGATTTTCAACTATCATAACTTTTCAGCTGCTGATGCTATGAACGTAATTCCAGTGATTCTGAAGAGGAGAAAACCAACATTTGTGCTTTATGGTAAGGACGTGTTCCTGATTATGTCCCGGAGGACACTGGATTTGCATCATTATGCAACAATATATGTATACAAATATATCTCCAGTGCTAAAGGGTTCAACACCCACGCCAATAAAGATTGTGTCTTTCGTGGAAGAGGCGATGTTAGGTTGGGGGTGTGAGAGGCTGTAAGCTACCAGGAGGGTGTGTAAACAGAGAGCTCTCGATAATAGAAAGGGGAAGGGGCGGGGTTACTCCTACGACAGTCCCGCCCACAACTTAGAAGTGAATTTCTGATGATCTCCAGCAGAAACTGTCCCAGAAAACTGCACGAATTTTTCACTTTGGCTAAAAATGACGTAAGCATAATTAAAAAGTAAAACTCTAAAAACACTTTGAAAATAGATTAAAAGATGGACTAGAAGAAGAAATAATTAAAGGATAACAGACCTTCAAGCTTTTTCCTTTTTGTACCTTTATTTCCTCTAAATGCAAACGACTTAAAAAAACAAATTCTGGTCATCTGGAAATGTTTTTAATTTAGTAAATAACCAAAAATAAACCATTTGTTTTTCACTACAGAGCTCAGATTGGAAAAGTGACAAAGTCTTGTAAAGTAACACAAAGAGTCATACCCGAGGCGCTAAAGTCATTTACATTTTCCTCAACCGTTCAACACCAGAGATATTGTCAGTGACACCTCGATAAATCGCTCTCTTTGACCAACCATAACTCTTTGATCGTTTACTCCAGGAGTGTCTAACTCATTTTGTTTCAGCGGCCAAACTCAACTCAACCCGTCTGATCTCAACGAACACGCAATGATTTTTGTGTTTATTTCTTGATCTCCTGCTATGCGTTTCCTTTGCTCCCCCTAGTGGTGGAATTGCAGCTATTTCTTTAAATAACCATAACTCACCGCAGGAATGGGCTAGAAACATTCATTGAATGTCCTCACGTTTGAGAGCGCAGATCATGACAGCTCTGATTGCAGCGTGACCTTGATCATACTCACACTGCACACCTTTCTCTAATTTATACCTCCAGTAACACACAGACAAGCACACGTCTCCAAATGCTGGAATTTTCCATGATTGTGTTTGCGAATTACAGATCACATGTTCCTAGTTTAATGTCAGGGGAATTTTTTCCAATTTACACTGCTATTTAAGTTTATTTTCCATCATGAAGTTCCAGTTTCTAAGGGTCTTACTTGGGTTTTGCTCAGTGTCAGCAGGCGGGACCACACTTGACATGCCTGATCACAGACATTTTTCTGGTTCATTCTTGGATGGGAGACCACTGGGGCTTCCAGGTGCAATTGGAAGGGGGATTTTCTGGTGTTTGCATGTCCCAAGTCTGCTTAAAAGCAGTCAGATGCCTCACCTGCAGGAAAACCGAGTCCTGCAGGGAAAGTAAGCTCCTTTATCAACAGAAGCTGGTTGTAATGTTTTCCTCCATTAAAAAAAATAAAACAATCTATTAAATAAAAACTGATTAGGAAGATAATCTGAGATTGCCAATGTGATTAGTACATGTGGATCTAGAGGTCAGTGGTCTTCATTTTCAAAATCAGATAAGGAAATTAGCAGAAATGTTTGCTGGAAGCCAAACTTCTTAACATTTTTCTCTCCTCAAACATAAATTTCATGGTTGCATTTATTTTGATTTATAGAAGGAATTTTTTCACCGACTCCAATGAAAATGGTGTTTTGGATGTTATTAACATGTTCTAGTGGATTTTTCTCATGATGGAGGACATTTATCAATGCGCTAGACGAGCCACAAGCTCCCTGCTCCTCTCCATTCTGATGCATCCATAAATAGATCCATGAACGTCTTTGTTTTCCTGGATCTAAACCGTTCAGCTGAATAGATATTATATTGGTAACCTTCTTTGTTACAACAGAGATGTTAGGTTGGGGGTGTGAGTAGCTGTAAGCTAATGTGTGTAAACCAAGGGTCTCAAACTGGTGGCCCGCGGGCCATTTCCAGCCCCAAAGTTGATATGTTATGCCCAATTCAATGTCTCCTAAGCAATATGTTCTGCATGTCCACACTTCTTTGATGATAGCTTTGTATTTGATTTGTGATGTTTATGCTTATTGGTGCTCTCTTATGGGGTTCAGATGACAAAGGTGGACAAGACTTCATGTCCGTCATTGGACACCAGTAAAGATCGACAATCATTGAAAACAAAGTTCAGTACACTGTCTTGTGGGTCCAGATGACCCCACTTTTATGTAAACAAGCTAAGGAGAGCGGAAGGGTTACAATGGTTAGAAGGGTTTGTCATTGGATCTGGTTGTCAGTAAAGTCTTTTGCAACAGTTGCTCGCTTCGTTAGCTCCTGTTGTTTCACACAAAATGCAATAGATATTGCTTAGTAGTACATAGAGAAGAACAAATGTTCAATAAACTTGTTCAGTTGACCAACGCCATGGTCAAAGGATATTGAGAGTGGACCAAAGGATCCGTCATTAGTGGACCCAGGATGTCAGGGAGTGAAAACGAGGTATCCCCAAAAGCAGGAGAAAGAACAACAAGGTCCAGGAGTCTAGTTCAGAATTTTAATCTCAAAACGAAGAGAGTGTACAAAAGCCAGAGAACTAGGACGCTGAGACACCGAGCTACAGATGAGCACATCCTAAATACACAGGACCACAATTAGGAGAACGAGAAGCACCTGTGTGACCACAAGAGGCCTTGAGGAGGAGAGGGTGTCCATGACGCGGGGTAAATTGAGTTTTACACCCCCGAGTGTAAATAGATGGATGATAAGAACAGCCCCGCCCAAAACTCAGAGCTGAATTTCTAATGAACTCTTGCCACTCTGCAGAAACTGTCCTAGATAGCGACACACGGTTCTTGATTTTGGCTAAAAATGTCATAATCACCATTAAAAAATCAGCGGGAACACTTCAGAGAAAAACAGATCAAAAGATGTTTGTAGTTCATCTGGTAGCGACGGCCACAGCACGGATGAAGAAATGGTTTTACCTTTCCAAGAGTTTTCAAAGTGGCTCATCGTGAGTTCCAAAGATCTTCACTGACTTGTACCTATAGATCTATTGGATCTAGAAAAGCTTGTGACCGAGTGAATTATGCCTTATACGGGAATTTGCTCCAGCTATCAGAGCCTGATCCGGTGGAGGTCACGCCGTCTCCTCTTTATTTAATGTGGAAACGGAGAGCAAAGGGAGAAAAACAGGCTGGGATGGAAAGTTGGATGTAAATAGAGCGAAGGGAGGAAATGAGAACCATAAAGATCCAGACGGCGGATATGAGGGAGATAAAGAAAATCGCTGAGACAGGGAGGCCGATTACAGAGTCCGGGCGGACGGGGAGAAGAAGCTTGAACTGTCATATGACCGAACTGCCGGGAACGCTCACCTTGAAACCGCATGATCTTTATCTCCTCTGCCTCACGACCAGGAGACGAGCAGGGAAGCTTTTAGTTACAGTTCTGTTTACCTCAAGAAAAGCCTAAAGGTCAGGAGGCATTAGAGAAGACCTCCGTGAACTCGGCGCGAATTTGTCCATCTGAACTGTTTCCTCTTAGTTCTGCTCAGCAGGGCGAGCTGGCCACACATCTGCAGCCGTTTCATCTAACCAGCCGTAAGAATGTGCTGGATGTAAACACCATCCACAACGTGTAAACCGTCTCCAAGCAGCCTGAGCTGTGGATCCACTCCAGGGGAGTCACACTCAATCGCACGGGGACAAAATCCAAATCACAACCTTAGATCGCACGCCGAACAGGATAAACATTTATTGAACACTCTAAAATACATTTTTAAATCTTGAAAACTGTAACTTTTTTAACATAATTAAGAACTAGAGATATAGCATTACCTGTAATAATGCTAGTGTGAATGCTGGAAGATGAATTTGACCGCTGAAGATGCTAGTGCTGATAGCTGAAGATGCTGAAGGTAATAGCTGAAAATGTTGAGGTTGATAGCTGAAATCCCTGAAGCTGATAGTCAGCTAAATGACAAATTGGCCTAAAAAAAAAAAAAAAAAAAAAAACAGCAGCTAGCATGCAGCTGAAAAAATAGCTAAACTTCTTCAAAATATCCTAAAAAACTGAAAAAAGTCTAAACAGCTAGCATGTAAATATTAGCCTAACTCCAAAACAGATTGGAAAAAGAAAACACCTTAATTGGCTAAAACAGCTAGCATGTAGCTGGAGTATTAGCTAAACTCCAAAATAATCTTAACAAATGCCGAAATAGTCAAAAAAGCTAGCAGAATGTCAATTTGTAAAACTTTAAGATTGTAACATTTTAATATAATTATGAATAATAAAGACAGGAATATTATTCCAGTACAAATCAACTTAAATAACTTTCAATATTTTACTCCCTATAAAACTATATTTTATCAAAATTATACAAGTTACAAATAAGAGCAAGATAACATCAGGCCTGTAATAACAATAAAATGAAATGATCTGGAGGGCCGGATAGAATTACCCAGAGGGCCGCATCCGGCCCCCGGGCCTTGACTTTGACACACATTCATCAGAACTTGCCCGCTCAGACACTTGACTCAAACCTCACAGAGCTTGTTTCATTTTACTGCCATTTTCACCAAAGGGTCTCTGTCTCTCAGTGGAAAACTCAAACTCAGAGAGATGCTGCGTTCATGCGGTGTTGAGATTATTGGAAAAATGACTGTCTGACCTGGAAATCACACATAAATATCCGGAAAAAAAACAACAAATCTTCAAACACTACACAAATGCAGAATAACTTTCTGTGCCTGAACACAGGTCACTTTGTTTGTAGTGCGCCATCTGTGGGGAGACACCTGAACTACAAAGGAAAAAAAAACAAATACTGACTAAGAAATATTAAAACTAAGTAATTATAAATCCAACATTAGTTGGTCATAGTTGTTCTAATGCAGGTCTGTAGACAGTTCAGTCTAATAGATGATATTGTGACTGAACATGACGACCCTGCTCTCGTTTCGTCCCATCTCTCTGAACTCCTGCCTCCTTGTGCTTTCGCTGAACTCATGAAAATAAAAGAGAATTGAATTATGGAGCGGCAGCAGCAAACGGACAGAAACAGCAGCAGACGTTTGTGAAAGTTCCTGCATGCTGGAGACGGAAATCTGAGCCCAGTTTTTAGCTTCTGTTCCTCGAAGAAAAACTGTTAAATGTGAGTCTGCAGAATCCATGGAAATGACTCCCGAGTGAGTGGAAACAGCAACTAGTGTTGACTCTGAGGAGATTAGAGTTAAAGCCAGAGTTTGGATGCTTTTCTGATATGAACTTTCCTTTTTTACCTCCTAGTTTTTCTATTATCTATCCAGGAGTGTCAAACTCAATCACACAGGGACAAAATCTAAAACACACCTGAGGTCGCGGGACGAACAGGATAAACATTTATTGAACACTTTAAAACTACCATTTTAAAACCATAACTTTATAACATAATTATGAACTAAAAATATATAGCATTACCTGTGATAATACTAGTCTGAATGCTGTCCCTTACCAAAAATAAGTATACTCATGATAGTATACTTTTAGAATCCTTTTTATGCACTTATTAGATATAAAGTTCATATTAAGTATATTTTAGAATAATACTACAAGTCTGAAATAATTTACCCTTACCAGAAATAAGTATACTTCAAGTATATGTTTAAAAGTATACTTAAGTATAAAAAGTAAAAACCAAGTATACTAAAAAGGTATACTGAAAGTTTACTACCAAGTATACTTCATAGTACTAAATTGGCCCACTTTTAGTTTATAAAAAGTATACTTAGAAGTATATTTAAAGTAAACTTTCTGGTATACTAGTCAACTGGCAATAAACTTTAAGTTTACTCTAAGTATATTTTTTCTAAACTAAAAGTAGGAAAATTTAGTACCAAGAAGTATACTTGTTAGTGAACTTCCACTTTTTTATGTATACTTGTTATTTACTTTTTTATACTTCAGTATACTTTTGAATATACTTGAAGTATATTTATTTTTGGTAAGGGGTACGTTGAATTGGGCCACTGAAGATGTTTGTGCTAAGCTAATAGCTGAAAACGCTGAAAGCTTAATAGCTAAAAACACTTGAGCTAATAGCTAAAAACACTGGAGCTAATAGCTGAAAAAAATGCTGAAGCTAATAGCTAAAAACACTGAAGCTAATAGCTAAAAACACTGGAGCTAATAGCTGAAAAAAATGCTGAAGCTAATAGCTAAAAACACTGAAGCTAATAGCTGAAAAACACTGGAGCTAATAGCCAGCTAAAATATTAGCTAAATGCAAAATTAGCCTAAAAAGCAAAACAAACAAAAAAAAAAAACAACTGTAGGTCAGTCAAAACAGCTAGTACGTAGCTGAAATATTAGCTAAACTCATCCGGCCTTGACTTTACCATGTGTTCCCCTCCTGTGTAACTTAAAGCTGTTGGTTCTGTTGTAGATGAACATGGCGAGGATTCTCAGCCGTTAAAAGGGAAATCCGTTCTCGTGCTGACCTGGAGGTTTAAGCATCTTAAAGTTTTAGGAGTAATGAGGTTCAGAGACCCTCCCCGGCTTTGTTCTGTGGTGGAAACCAGATGCTGGAGTTTCCTTCAGAGCTGATGAACCTCAGAGTAAAACCTGCTGCTGCGGGACGTTCAGAGGAGCCGGCTGCACCAGGTTTCTGGACATCTGGTCATAATTCCTCCCTTCTTCCTCTGAGGTGTTAAGGTGAATTGGGACGAGGTCCCATGGCAGACCCGGGACCTGCAGGAGAGATCATGTCTCTGAGCTGAACCCCTCATGTGTTCATGCAGCGATGCTTCTTCATCTGCTTAACCCTTTAACACCTGAGGCGTCGCCAGTGACGCTGAAATTTCAGCTCACGCCGCTTTTCTCCCTCAGAATCTACCGGAACTATCATGTTAAAAAGCTACACTAAATCAAAGAACATGAAAGGGTTTCTTAAAGTTGTGAAATTTCCACTTCCGGCTAGAGATTGTTTCTGGTTCCATCAAGCGTGTGACTTAAAGTCCATTGAAGTTTGGCAACTTTAGCCGGTTGTGGAATTTCCTAAAGAAATTCTTTGAAAAAAAAGATGTTTTAAAACTTTTCAGAACTATCAGCTTTTAAACTTTTAGATGTGAATAAACTGGAACCGTCTAACAGTTTAGTGTCCAAGAGGAGCTTCAAATGGACAGAGAAGGCTAACCTTTATATTTCTGTTAAGTCAATATTAACAAGTGTTCACATTTGTATAATTATAATTTCTTATGTTCTAAGAAAGCTGGAGAAATACGATTTCTTTACTGTGAATCAGCTGATCACATAACCCAGTGACTGTTTATCAAAGGGATAAAAGGTTAAAAGCTTAAAACTGAAGGTTCTGGTTGAGGATTTCAGTGATTTAAGGCGGTAATGATGGGTTTTTCTTTGTGTTCGGCTCCAGCAGAGGGAAAAACTTCCGACTCTTAACTTTCAAGCGCCATGTTTTCTTCTCTGTGGCCAGATTTGCTTGGATTTGACAGAAATTGGATTTTCACAAAAAGACCAAAGTTCCTCCATACCAAAGAAGAATTCCAGTCTTCATCTTGATTAGGATCCATATTGTTGTGATCGGTCTCTTTATGATAATGTTCTGGTCTTTGTGACGTTTGAGAGACAAAACAAAAACTTTCTGCTCTCCAAAAGTTGCATTGCATAAAATCACCCGAGTCAAAGTCAAGGAGAGTCAAGATAAAGTCAAGGCCCGGGGGCCGGATCCGGCCCTCCGGGTAATTCTATCCGGCCCTCCAGATCATGATCCCATGTTATCTTGCACTTATTTCTAACTTGTATAATTTTAATAAAAATATTTTAATGGAGAGTAAAATATTGAAAGTTATTTAAGGTTTAAGTTGATTTATTCTTGAATAAAATTCCTGCATTTTTATTATTCATAATTATGTTTAAAAAGTTACAGATTTCATGTTTTAAAAATTGTCATTCTGCTAGTTTTTTTTTTAGTATTTTGGCATTTACTAAGATTTTTTAGGCTATTTTGGAGTTTAGCTAATATTGAAGCTACATGCTAACTGTTTTGCTAATTTAATTTTTTTTGTTTTGTTTTTTGACTGTTTTGGATTTTAGCTACTATTTATATTTCAGCTACATGCTAGCTGTTTTGGATGACCAATTCTTTTAGGCTAACTCTTTTTTTTTAATCTAGCTATAAACTTCCTCATTTTAACACTTCAGCTTCAGCGCTTTTAGCTATCAATTTCAGCATCTTCAGCAGCCAAATTCATCTTCCAGCATTCACACTAGCATTATCACAGGTAATGATATATATTTAGTTCAAAATGTTAAAAAGTTACAGTTTTAAAGTTTTGAAAATATAGTTTTAGAGTGTTAAATAATTGTTTTTCCTGTTCCACCTGTGATCTCAGGACTGTTTTGGATTTTGTCTCTTGTGTGATTGAGTTTGACTCTCCTGGTTTAAGTGAACCACATGAATTTACAGAAAAGATCAAGCAGGATTTATGCGATTTAAAGACACAATCCTTGATTTTCAAAGTAAAACACCACATGTGGAACAATGTGGCAGTTGTTTGCACTTCATCAACTGAATTGTCCTTAAATAAAGTTTTTGCTCGTTTGGGTTTAGCTTTATTGTGTGTTGGTGCAGCTTCGGCTGCAGTGGTCCTCCTGTTGGGTCAAACGGGTTAATTAGACCCCGTTCTTCTCGGAAAACAGCACAACAAAGGCCCCCAAATGTCAATACAGAATTGATTCTGCATGGGGCCGCACAATGAGCTGATGAGACAGGATGATCCAATCCCAAATGAAGCCTGTGGCCTCAGAGATGCTCTCAACTCACAAATGTGCTGAAGATGATTCCTGGTGAAAGTTGAAGTATTTGAGATGATTTTTTCTAGATTTGTTTGTAAACTTTGCAGAGGCTCAGGGAAGTTCTTCCTGCAGGTCAGGAAGCATCAGAGTGAATCATCAGAGAAGGGACAAAAGCTGCTTCCTTCTGGCTGATCCAACGCCATGAATCAACACAACAAACTAAAGTGAGCTGCGCACAAACTGGTGACAACTACTGTAAGTCAACAAGACAAACACACCTGCGGGCTTCAAAGCGCACCGTGACCGCTTCAAACAAACAGGACTGATCCAGATCTGTGGTTCGATCTGATCAGAGGGATTTCGCCTCCTTAACTACTGATTATTTAGTTTAAACTTAATAAAGAGAGAAATTAGAGCGCGTTTGTGCGCTATGGAAGCGAACAAACACTCTCCACAAACTAGATTTTACGCAGTCGCTGCGCTGCCAACAACTTCTTCCTCCATTTGCGCACAAACATCTCCTTGTTTTCTCCGTCTGCAGCTGCGCGCCTCTGTAAGTTGCACGTAAACAGTTGCGCCAAAGAGGACACCACCGGTTCCAGTGTGCTCCATACCTTCAATTTACGTGCCTGCATGCCAGATGCCAACACGCACAATCCTGAGCCGCAACAGCTGCAGCGGGAACGCATCCACCGAATGCCAAGACGCCCACTGGGGCGCGCGTTTGTGCCAAGCGCGCTGTCCCGTCACGCAGCCCCACGGCTTCACTTCAAGCCACACACGCGCGCTGGCTCCCTCAGACCTGATTCAGTACGGAACCAGAACACAACTGCGGAAACCCACAGAGAAAAATACAGAAGCTTTACAAACTTTTAATAAGTGTTTTTGCTTTTTTGTTCAGAAAAACAAACAAACAAAAAAAAAAATCATCCAGGTGCGCGCAAAGAAATCTCTCACTCTGGAGTGCGTGCCCTCCCCGCGCGCCCCAGGAGCGAGGAGCGCGCGGGGAGGATGAAAACGTCCACATTCGCTGCATAGTCGACCTTTGTTTAGAGATTCATGAGTGAACTGTCTCCTTTCACTCCCACAACCCGAGCACTGAGGCGCAATTCACGCGGAGAAACCCGGGAGACGCGTTGCTCCCGTGCGCAATTTGGACAGCTCTGCGCCTTCACGCGCAGCACGCGCCGGTTCTGAGCCCAGAAAGAGGCAAAAAAAAAAAAAAAAAAAAAAAAAAAACAGGAATCCCTGTTTGTGTGAGTGGGATCAGTTTTTTAAAGTATTGTTTCTCTAAGTTTGTTTCCTTATTATTTTTTTATTTTCTGCTCTAACCAAGAAAAACTTAAAAGGAAATGAAAGCTGGATCTCAGTTTGCTGCAGGTGACAGCAGCCTCAGCCTGTCTGAAACGGTCGCTCCTCGGATCCTAAACCTGCTGCAGAGTTCGATTCTCCAGATCTGGCGCGTTTTGAGGCGCAGAGCCGCGCTCCGGCTTTGGGCAGGTAAAGGAGCTCTTACCGTAATAAAGGTAACCATAGCATCGGCGGGTTAGTATCCAACAGAGTCGACATGAAGGTGATTAATTTTTGACGAGGAATCCTTGGACGAAAAGTTCCGACTTTCCGAGAGGTGCCCGCGCGTCTGTGCGCTCCTCCGGTCCTGCGTGGAGAGGATCAGGGCGTGCGTAAATCCCCCGCCCCCTCTCACCCCCCCCTCCCATTTCCCTCCCCGCTCTGGCTGTGGCGGGACAGATGGCTGTTGTCGCAGCAAAGACCTGCACACATGCGGCCGCTGTCAAACGGCGCAGGAAGCCTGCTGACATGAATTAGGACAACGAATTAGGAGCATGTGCGTGAGGACGCGCGTGTCTAAAGCCGCCAGTGGATCTCCCGCTTTACTGACTCAAGAACATCTACATGAAATCTGGAGAAACATGCACTGAGACGGTGGAGAGTGAACAAAATGGAAAGTTTACCTTTAATGTCTTAAGAGCAACTGAAGCAGCTCCATCAGCCTTCCATGATAATGTATGAAAGATAGAAAAGCTGAAAAAGATCATCTAAGTGATGAAATCCAGCCATTTCTGGCTCTTTTCAGACATACGTTTACCTCCTGATTCTTCTTCATATGATTAACTTGATCTTTGAAACATTTTGGAACATCTCAGGATGTGATAAATACTGGATTATGTCAGGAGAGACATCCGGAAGACATCCGGCGTTACGCTCTCTGCCAAACAACCTCCAGCTGCAGGTGAACAACATAGATAACTGCACTTTGTATGGGGTTCCATTTGTGCCAAATCCACTGTCTAAACCTTTGGTCCATTGTCTGTCTGCTGAACAAGTTTATTGAACATTTGTTCACGTCTGCGTCCTACCAAACAACATGTGTGTCCGAGCTTCTTTGATGATTACTTTGTATTTTCTTTGTGATGTTTCAGCTTGCTTTATGGTCCTTAGGTCCTGTCAGAAAGTCAGAAAGTTCCTTAGCAACAGTTGGTAGCGTCGTTAGCACCTAAATAAATAAATAAAACTTAAACTGAAATCTTATCCACCTTATTCCTGGGGTCGCTGATGTTAAACGAGTTATGGGTCCAACTTCCAGTATAGGAACTGGAAGTTACACAGCGCCATTGGTTTCCACTGAAAGTTGGTGGTTTTGTTAACTTTAGCCGTACATACAAACTTTAGAAGCGTGTTTTACTTAATCTCTCAAAAGTTTCAAAAATGAAGGTATTGATATGTCTCTGAGCTTTAAGATTGTTCAGAGCTTCAACATCTGCCGCAACTGAACTGAGAAAGTCGCTAAAAATGCTACTATATGTTATGTTTGGACATTTTTTAAGGTCATCCTTCAATTTTAACAGCACCAGAATTGTTACATCTCCTCTTTAAAGACATGACAGCTGCTGTTTCCACATTTCTATGTAGTTATAGATCCAAAACAAGAGGAACTGCTCTGTCAGCTCTACAGTTGTAATGTAAATAAATGCTACTTCCGGCGTCTACAGGAAGTATCCCCCATAATTCACGCAAAGGCTCATGGGGCGAGGAATAAGGTGGATAATACATATTTTATGCAAACACAAATGAATAATTGACTGAGGAGACAGAATCTGTAAAACAGAACAAAACAAAACTGAATTTAACAAATACAATACGTGGTGCAGTGGTAGGGCAGTTGAATTGGAAGATAGGGGGTTCAATTCCCTGCCCCCCATGTGTCGAAGTGTCCTTGAGCAAGACATTGAACCCTAAATTACCTCTGGTGGGAGGTTGGCTCCAGTGTTCAGCAGCGGAACCACCAGTGTATGAATGCATGAATGGGTCTGTGACTGTGCAGCGCTTTGGGCATTCAAAGCAAGTGCTATACAAGTACATGCCATTTACAATTAAAATAAAAAGTTTAAAAAATGGCAGTTTTATCACTTTTTGTGCAACTTGTTGTCAACGTTTATACAAGCATACAGCCACATCTCCACAAACAGCAGGAACTCTTTCAGTTAGTCTTCTGATTGTAACAACAAGCAGACCTTTTCTCCCAACACAGTTGTACAAGTTACTTCCAAGTAATCTATTACTGAACAGTATCTCAAATGTGATGCATTTCGAGACACCTGGATTGATTTTAACACCTGCAGAAACAGAACACAGATATACTGTTTCTCATTTATGTTCTTGAAAAGTGAAACCACATTTGGATTGGTTGAACACAATTTAACCTAAACAATCAAAGATTACCTGAACAGCTGTGATGGAATTTTATTTAAGTATTCATTTCATAAATGTCCTGCCATATTATTGTAACTAGTTCTATTTTGACTGATGTTACAGATGTAACAGGAATGTTTGGTTGAGTGAAAATGTTAAAAGCAGTTTTCAAGACATGTTTTTTCAGCTTTCAAAATAAAAGTTTTCAAGTAAAAAGATGTATTTACTTATTAACATTAGGTGGAAATTGTCACTTTCATATAATTAGCAACTGTTTAAATTAATAAGATCATTTGCAGATCAGACACAGTTCTGGTCAAAAACAAAGAGCAGTGATGTTAGAACCACGGCTGAGCTAACAGCAGCTCACTGACCGCAGGAGAAAACATTACAACAGGAAGAGGTTTGACTTTAATGTCAGACACGCTAGAATTGACTGACTTTTGATCTGTTTACAAGGATTATGTGAGAACGGAAATTTAGGAAACTTTAAACTGGTGAAAAAAAGATCTTCTGCATCTCCACGTCTCATAGACAAAGCTAATGCTAGCGTTAGCATTAGCACTGATTAGAAGAATAAAATCATAATTTTCTTCATAATCAAACCAGCAGCATTCAGTTAATTAATCGTAACCTTTGTCTAACTTTAACCGTGTTGTCAGAGAGAAATAATCCACGACTGGTTTAATATCATCTAGAGGAATTATGGGAAACATCTGATCTGCTGTTCTGATCTGCAGACAGGATTACTGACATTTGTCTCTGATTTATGAACAATCTAAGAGAGAAAAACAAAAACAACCAGGTAGGACATTTACAGTAAAGAGTAAACATTGTACTCACTTCTGTAACAATTGTTTAGATTACCTTTTATTACCTGTAGTGACTCTGAACGTGACCGGCGATGTGTGACGTCACGTGAACAGGGTCTGTTGCATTCATTTATTGCTTAGTAAACATTCACTCTTTAGTGATTCTCCAGCTCCTTTCCACATGTTAAATACTCAATCACACTGTCAGCAGTTTCATCAATCTTGAGATCAAAACGTTCAGTTTGTTCAGGACATTACTGCTTGTATTTTTGGTATTCATAAACTGTAATTTTTGGACTTTTGAGCAAAATATTCTCCATATGAAATGAATGAGAAAGTCTTCAAATTTAAAAATTTATGTAGATGAACAACAAACCTTTAAATATATTCATGGTATATGTTTTCATCTTTTATAGTCGTTTTCAAAAAAGTTGGAGTTTACCTAAGATTTCATACCAATTCATGCTAGCTTTTTTCACTAATTTCTTACCTACTGAGGTTTATTTCAAAGCTAAAGTTGGAGTTTAGCTAATAGTTTAGCAACATGCTAACATCTTTGACAAATTTTTTATCTACTGGGTTTTTTCTAGGCTAATTAGGAGTTTAGCTTTGATCTTAGCAACAGGCTAACGTTTTTAACTAATTTAGTTTTCTGACAAATTTTAGGATTTTAGCTAGTATTTAAGAAATGTGCAAGCTTTGTTGTGCTAATTTTTATCTTCTGATGTTTTTTATGCTAATTTGGAGTTTAGCTAATATTTTAGCAACATGCTAACATTTTTGACTATTTAATTTACCTAGGAATTTTAAGCTATTTTGGAGTTTAGCTAGTATTTAAGCAACGAGCTAGCTTTTTTGGGTAATTTGGCGTCTACTAAAGTTTTTCGGGATAATATGGAGTTTAGCTCATATTTAAGAAACACACTAAATATCTAATGCAAAATGCATGTTTTAGGGAATTTTAAGCAATTTTACTATAAAAATTCAGAAATTTAGATAAACTTTAACTTTCATAATTCTTTAATGAAATTTCAAGACTTTAAGCAAATTTTACGTTTTTTAAATAGCTTTGGAATTTTCAGCAAATCCCTTCAGAAATTAAAGTAAATTATGTTTCCATTTTGTCAGTATCATTTAAAAGCTTCAGCATCAGCAGCGACTTTCAGCAAACAGGAGCCACAAGTTCCCTCCTCTGCTCTATTCTGATTCCGACCAATAGATCCATGAACGTCTTTGTTTTCTTCATCCCAGCTGGAATCTGGATGAAGAAAAGCTCCTATTGCAGATGGTTTTTGTTGTACCGCTTCTGTTCGGTAGTGAGGGGTTGTAAGCTAAAACCGATGGCTAATGAACTCCTGCTGCTCTGCAGAAACTAGGTCTCAGAAAACGGCACAGGTTTCATAATTTTATCTGAAAAATATCTTAATTTAAAAATTAAAAATAGATGGGACTTTAACCCTTTTAACCCCTGGTGGCGCTTAAACGTATTGTAACTTTTCAACCGTTAACTTAATCCCGGTAGATTTTGAAGGAGAAGAGCAAATTATCGTGTTGACGGTTTAAAAGTTACAGTAAATCAAAGAACATAAACAGTGGAGCTTCAGTGTTAAAACACACAATAAATAGGAGTTTTTATGATCATTTCTATAGAATAATGAAGAACCGTTTTGTCATTTAGACGCTTTAAACCCATCTTTCCTAAAGCACCATCTGCCTCCGTGGGGGGTGGCAGCGGTGACTGGGACCTGGGGCTCCGCTATGCCTGGTATGTGGGGTGGGGTCCTCATCCTTTCACACCAAATCAATCCACATTTTCCACCATCACCTTTGGCGATCGCACGCTGCTCTCTGACGGAGGACCTCTGTTGTCCCGTTTGCCCTCCTCCCTGTTGGGGGTCAGCCTTTGTTTCTGCCCCGCAGAGGCCTTCCTGTGGAAAAACGCCCCCCCCTCGGACACAAACACAGGGTAGTTTCCACTATATGGTTCCATACACAGAACACAAAAGATGGTTAATTATTTATAAAAGCAGAGAAATGTGTAGATTGATTTTGGAATGATCTGGAAGTCTATAATCGTGTTGGAAGATGTAATCTCTTGTTCAGCAGCTCTGAAGGCTCCATTTTGTGATGTTTTTGTAGATGTCACACATTTTCCTAAAGGAGAAGCTCAGTTTAGAAATGTTTCCATTTTTACATTCAGTGTTTTACAGCTTTATTGTGACATTAAAGGATCTCCTTCAGATGTCTTAAGAACAAGAATCACAGATGCAACATTTGCCTTTATTTATTTATTTTTTTATTTCGTTTAACCTTTATTTAAAATAAAATAAAATAAAAATCATGTGATAGACTTTATCTATAAAGACTGAGTGCACCTACTCTGTTCTTCCACAGAAAGTCCTCAAAGATCCAGAGAGGAGCCGTGGAGTGACAGAAGAACATTGGAGATGTTCAGGACGTGTGTAGGTGAAGTGAAGGAGGTGAAGGTGGAGGTGGGACGACACCAAAGATCATCTTCTTGTTTGCATGGTGCAGACTGATGGATGAGGTTAGACAGGTCATCCTGGGCTCACACGGCTAGCGTTACGGTTCAGGTGTGATGCGGGAGCGTTCTAGCTGCAGTCGACGGCTCATATTAGCTACAGGTCGGCTGCAGCCCCGGGCTCTGCTGCCAACCTCGTAAAACTCCAAACTCACATACGTTCGTCTAGCGAAAATTTAAACAAAACGAAACGGATTCGCAGCTTCGCAGAGCCCTGACCGCAGACGCAGGACGTGAACGCCTGCTGTGGGATTTCCTCTCGCACTTTTAAAGTTATGTAACGACGGCAGCATTCACATCAAAGCTGTAACGCTAGCGGTGTGAGCTGGGGTACTCTGTGGATCCTGATGTTTGCAGATGACATTGTGATCTATAGTGAGAGCAGGTGGAGGAACATCAGACACTAGGATGTTTACTCAGGAAGAGAATGAAGGTCATCTGCAGCAAGAGAGTATCAAACACTAAAAACACTTGGGTTATTTCTTTAACCCAATTCTTTGATTATTCCTGTTGGGTTATAATTCTGGATTACTTTTTTGGAGGGTTACCCATTGTTTGAGTTATTGTGGCTTAATTTCAACCCAATTTATCGTTTATCTTTAACCAAAATTAATAAGTTATTTTTTGACCCATTAATTGGGTTAAGTATATAATGTTTATAACTATATGATGCCTATTAAGTTTAGTTTTACTTAGATAAAAATTCACATTTTTATCAAACAGGCTTTGTATTTTATCCGAGCTTTTATTCACAATAAAAATAATAATAAATAATAAAAAAAACAACTCCATAAGCCATATATTTTTTTTAAGTGAAAATGTCAGTGAATCGAGGGAAACAAAATTGATTGGTTAACTGCACATAAGCGCGAACCGGAATGAGCTATACCCTAGGTTATTGGCTGGGAGGAGTCACGTGATCCAACGAGCTGTTGGCAAGCAGATTAACCGTTATCTACAAGGTCCGACCCGTCCGACCGAGGGAAAAAGAAAAAAGGGAGAGACAGAGAAAGTTATCCCTGCTTTTAATAAAAGGTAAGAGGAATATATTGTTTTGTATTCGAAGTAATTTAATTCGTTTTACACGACCCAGTTATCAGAGGGGAGCAAACGAAACTTGAAATAGCTGAGCATATTCCGCCATTTTCGTAACTAACGTAACTCTGTTGGGAAAATTTAGCTAGCTTGCCGAGATGCCAAAGTTGAAACTTAATATTACTAAAATCTTGCGCTGCATTCACGCCAAAGGCATCTTGCATCCAACCCTCCAGTTTTATATCACGTTAAATTTATAGTTCAACGTTTTTCTATAGATACTTATGGCTTTATATGACGTACTCTTCCGCCGTTATTAGAGTAACCCGCCCTGCGCTTGTGGCGCGGATTATAGACTCATTTTTGTGTGGCTGTGCTCTATAACAGTAAATAATGAGTTCTTGTGTTTTCGTGATTTTATAAAGTTATAAAACCGACGTTGTTATGTATTTCCGGGCGCTGGGAGCAGTGCTAACGGAGATGACCGACGAGTATTAGCATTCGTGGGAGGGGAGGGAAGCCTGTCGGATTCAGCCAAACTCCCAGTACTGCACGAACTGTGGCGGAATAATGTGCATTTTTACCCATGTCCGTATCTCGTTGATCCTTTTTGAAAACTACATTTCCGAGGATTGAAACAATAAAATTAAGCAAGTTTTTTTTTTTTTTTTTTTTTTTTGTCCTGATAAAAAAAGAATATCAGTTTGTTAGCCAGTACATTCAATGATCAGTCAGCCTGCTTTTCCTCTGTTGATTTTGGACCACAGCTTGTCAATGTTGCCAGATAGTCAGTTTTTTCAGGTCAAAAGTAATTTAAATTGTGTCAGACCCCACCTCCAGCACCGCAACCATTAAAATAATAATGAAAAGGTATAGTCTTTAAGATCTTGTGCAAGATTGGATGTTTTTTTTTTTTTTTTTTTTTTATAATTATCAATATAAAAAATTGGTATTAATTAGTCACCTAATATTATTTGCCATTTTACACCTATTCTTTGCAGTCAGACTATTTGCACTTGATTCAACTTTTCTATGGCATCCACTCTTGCTAATCAGGAGTGCGTTTTTGGAAGGCCACACCCCTTCCTCTGAAAGTGGCTGTGAATCTGTCAAACTTTTGGGGTGGGCCAGTGTGCACCACATGCACCTGATTGACCACTAACTTGAGTTACTTGCAGTAAAGAAAAATATCTTGGAAAAAAATGTATAATCAAGAACATGTCAAAAAGTGCTATCAGAGCAAGAATGTCTATTCTGACAAATAGAAAAATTAAGTAACAGCTGTTAGAAGTCATTTTGACCTGTGGGTAATTTCTATTTAGAATGCATGGGGGAGGAGAAACTGTGTCCAATTCTCATAGACTGTCAATTAATATAAAGTGACCTGGTTATATTGTCAATTTAACAATCCATGCCATTGTGAACTTCGATTTAATATACACTGCCCTCTGTTTTATTCCAGGTCTTTCATGGATAGCTTTGTGGCTAACAAACTGATTGAGTGGCAGCTAACAGAGCTAACAGATATTTTTAAAGGTGAGTATTTATATCATCTTGACTATGCTGCTGAAGTGTTTTTATTGAGGAAGTCTGATATGAACTTAAGTTACGTGTCAAAGTCAAGTAGGGCTGCCACGATTATTCGACTAATCGACGATTAATTGACTATTAATATAGTAGACAAACAATTTGGTTTTTGAAGCGTTGTTTTTTTGTTAGTTTTTTTCCTTGTTTTGATCTTAAAATCACGGTTCGCACTTTCTAATGCTGGGTCTGCCATTCTCTTTGTCACACAAGTGTAGTGGTTAGCGTAGTGGTCCTAATCCGGTCAGCAGTTATGTCACAGAAAGTTCTCAGTAGGCTCATAACAACACGCTAACTCGAGAATGTGCGAAACCAACACACTCTCTGTAAAATGCAAACATATTCCACGACTTTGCACTCTGAAATACCGTGTATTATATACGCCAAACACGGTTTTGCGTGCATATGATACGCAATGGTAGAGAATGGGTTGCGCCGGCGTACAATATACAGGACTTTTTAGGTTTCGTTTTGATCATGTGCTCAGAAATCCTCCGGCTCTTTTCTAAATGATGTCGTTCCTGGTTAAGGTTAGGATTACAGTTATGGTCAGGGTTAGAAAAGCAAATTGTTCATTTATGGGGCTGTCTGTGATGCTCACGCCTCCACCAGGGGACGTGTCAATCGTGGAAAACACATTTAACACGTTTAGGACCGCGCAAATTATATGCACGCAAAAACCGGTTTTGGCGTATATTATACCCGGTATTTCCCAAATTGTGGCATATGTATGCATTTTACTGAGACTGGGCTGGCAAAACATAATAAAAATAAAAGAGGAAAAAGTGTCAAATGTAATTTCTGCAAGACAGAACTGGTGTTCCATGAGAGCACTATGGCGATAAATGATCACCTGAAGATGAAGCATGTTAAGACAGAGTTTGATCATGCTGAACAGAGAGCTTCGTTTAGCTAAGCTAACATCGGTGCTAGCTGTCTGCGCTGTTTGGAGATGAACCAGAAGATCTGTAGCAGATCTGTGTCTACTGCGCTTCTGTCTGCATAGTGAACGTTTCATAATCTTCTAACCAAACATCGCAAGGACGGCACGGATAATGAGTTTACACTGGAAATGAACCGCTTGTCCAAGGCTTCATTCATATTCCGCCCCACGATCGCGTCATTCGGTTCAAAGAGCAGATTATGAAACATTTACCGCGCAGACAGAGAGGCTGTGTGTCGGTACGGATCTGCAGCAGAGTTACGGAACGATTTGAAGAGTCCCAGAAGTGAAAAAGGAAGTCCAGAGCTAAGTTTACAAGTGTAGCATTACATTATCTGCATTAAGCTACAATTAAATGTAATTTAAAGTCACAAAAACGACAACAAACAGCAAAGCAACCACAATATTAAAGAAGTAACACAGGTTAATGGGTTCACCCCCAAGCTGAAAATATAAAGTATCGGTCTGCGCATGTGCAGTGGATGTAGGTGATGAAAGAATGAAAGTACTGCTGTACATTTTAACATCCCCTGCGTTTATCCCTTTTTAAAAATATAAAATTCCCCCTTTTTATTTATTTTCTTTGTTTATATGGGCATCCTCAGGTTTTTTATGTATAGGAATATCTTGAGTTAAAAGATGTTATTAGTGTTTTGCTTTAATAAATGGGCCTCAGTGAGCAAATATTTTGAGTTACATTTAATTGTAGCTTAATGCAGATAATGTAATGCTACACTTGTAAACTTAGCTCTGGACTTTTAGGTGAGCTCCTTCACTTCTGGGACTCGTAGTTTTAAATCGTTCCATAATTCTGCAGCAGATCCGTACCGACACACAGCCTCTCTGTCTTCGCGGTGAACGTTTCATAATCCGCTCTTCAAACCGAACGACGTGATCGTGGCGCGGAATATGAATGAAGCCTTGGACGAGCGGTTCACGTCCAGTATAAATTCATGACCCGCGCTGTCCTCGCGGCGTTTGGTTAGAAGAGATCAGATTATGAAACGTTCACTATGCAGACAGAAGCGCCGTAGACACAGATCTGCGGCAGATCTTCTGGTTCTTCTCCAAACAGCGCAGTAATGACAGCCGCGGCAGAGCTAGTTGTGTTAGTGCCGATGTTAGCTTAGCTAGACGAAGCTCTCTGTTCAGCGTGATCAAACTCCGTCTCAACATCCTTCATCTTCAGGTGATCATTTATCGCCATAGTGCTCTCATGGAACATAAGTTCTGTCTAGCAGAAATTACATTGACACTTTTTCCTCTTTTATTTTCCTTATGTTTTCCTCATTTTCGAGCTAGCGTGTTGTTATGAGACTACCGAGAACTTCCTGTTACGTCACTGTGCTGACCGGATTAGCACCACTGCGTATGTGTGACAAAGACAAAGGCAGACCCGGCATTAGAAAGCGCGAACCGTAGTTTTAAGATCGTCGACTGTTTTAATAGTTGAATAGTCGTCGATTAGTCGAATAATCGTGGCAGCCTTAATAGTAATGTTAAAAGAAACATTTTTAAAGTTTTAAGAATTTTTTAGATTGAATTTACATTTAAAGGGGCCATACCATTAAAAAAAAAAACTTTTTAAGCTTTTAATTGAATTAGTGTTTTGATCCATTCATGCATTTCTCAGTAATTCTTTACAAAATTGTGCCCTGAACAGCACCCCCTACCATACCCATGAAAATGAGCAGTTGCTCACCAGCTTATATCATAGGTTGAGAACCACCCCCTTCATGAAGAGTCTGCTCTGCCCCCCAGGTTGACGTCATGAAATGGACGGTGCCTCAGAAATTGAGTCGTTTTACTACTGGTTATGAAGAGTCCACAAAAATAAATAACATTGTTATAAATAATTAGTTTTGTTAGTATTCCAAAGGTAATACATGATCATATATATAGATATAGTTACTCTGAAACACTAAATTTGTATTGTGATGTAAAAAGATTCCATATTTTTTAACAACCAACTTGTATTCTGTTGTTATCTTCCAGATCAAGAAATAGATGAGGAGGCCTTTAAATTATTAGACGCAGAAACAATCAGAAACCTGATCCCCAAAATTGGACCCAGGCTCAAGTTCTCAAAACTTCATAAAGAACTTGTGAGTTGTTCATAAGTAGAATTATTAAGGATTGAACATTCTCAGTGAAAATGGCATATATCTGCTTTAAGTGCAAAAGACTTATTCTTGGTGATGTCAAGTGTCTCTTTTCACATTTACGAATAGCACACAATATAAATCATTCATCCACCTATTTCCAGTGCTGTGAAAGTGGTTGCAACAGAACATTTTCGTTTATTCGTTCTTACAGAAGGCACATCAGAAATGAACATGAACAGAACCAGGCCTTACCCTTGCCACCTAATGTACCTCATCCGGCAGATAACATTTATGATGCTCAAGAGCTAGCTCAGCAAGTGGAACATGATGATGAAGTGGCAAATGATGATCAGGAGGATGAATGGGATGGACTGTCACAGGAGGGACTCATAGACAGAGTAGCTTGTTTCATAGCTAATCTTCGATCTAAATCAACCCAGACATTTTCAAGTATAAACTATGTGATTCAGCAAACATCCTGTTTGATAGGAGATTTGGTGGGCAGACTACAAGACAAAACCATGTCATTGTTTAGTCAGTTTGGCCATGATCAAAACCCACATGTGGAGGATCTCAGACAGGATTTTTTAGATGCAGCACAACCCTTTAAGGGTCTTGAGACTGACTATAAACAAATGAAGTATTTCATTAAAACTGGGAACTTTATCCAACCAGTTGAGGAGCCTTTTCCAAATAGCCAAACTTTTGTACAACGTACAGATTCTGACACAGGCAACGTGAGGCAAGTTCTTGTGACCGATACCTTTCAGCGTATTCCACTGAAGCCTCTTCTGGTCAAAATCCTGGAACTTCCTGGTATGTTACAAGCCATGATGGAATGGCAACAGAGACAAAGTGAGACTCTTGAGGATATATTTGATGGAGATTTCTGTAAAAATCATCCACTTTTTTTAAAAGAAGTGTCTATCCCATTATTATTGTACAACGATGACTGTGAAATTGTTAACCCCCTTGGGTCAAAGACAGGGGTTCACAAGTTAGGTTTCATATACATGATCTTGAAGAGTTTGCCTCAAGAGATCCTGTCAAATCTGCAGTCACACTTCTTGCTAGCAGTTTATAAATCTGATGATGCAAAGACGTATGGCATTGATGCAGTGTTGCGGCCCATTGTTGAAGAACTTAAGTCTCTAGAGAGTGATGGGCTCGCTGTTAACACACCTATGTTTCAAGGTGTAGTGAAGTTCTCAGTTGTGCAGATAGTGGGTGACAGTTTGGCCTTAAATGCTATTCTTGGCTACATTGAGAGCTTTTCAGGAAACCACGTCTGTCGCGTGTGTAGAGTGCACCGAGAAGTTTTGAAAGTTCAAACACAGGAAGATCCAACACTGATTCGTAACGTCAATACTCACAAGGCAGATTTGCAGATGGACAACTCCTCTCAGACAGGCCTTAAAAGAGACAGTCTCCTCAACAGCCTGTCTTTTTATCATGTGACAGACAATACGGCATTAGATATAATGCATGATGTCCTGGAAGGAGTAGGGCCTTATGAATTTAAACTTGTGATGACTATTCTCATAGAGCAAAAGCATATCACATTAGAAAAGTTAAACTATCGCATCACAAGCTTTGACTATGGATTTTCAGATAAGGGAAACATAAACACCCACCATTATCCGCAAGAATCTGAGGAAACCTTGAAACCACCTTGCACCAGTCTGCAGCACAAATGTGGTGTCTACTGAGGTTACTTCCAGTAATGATTGGTGACCTTATCCCTCTGAAAGCAAGGAATGGCAACTTATCCTGCTCTTACTGATGTGTATGGAGATCATTTTCTCTCCATCTGTCACTCCAGCAGCAACATGTACCTAAATAAAATCATAGAGGAGCATCATTCTCTGTTCATGGAGCTATTTCCCTATGCGTTACGTCCCAAACACCACTTCATGGTCCATTATCCCAGAGCCATTCGAAAGCTTGGGCCATTGAGTTGTTTGTGGGTTATGCGATTTGAGGCAAAGCATGGCTTCTTTAAACGAGTCAGTCATATCACTTGCAACTTTCGGAATATTTGCAAAACTATGGCCTATAGACATCAGATAACACAATGCTATAGTTTCCTATCTGGTTCTGTCTTAAACCACAACACTGAAATTGGTCCTGGGTACAGCACGTGTTTGGCCGATATTGAACTCTTTAGAGAGAGATGTGTTCTGCCTGAAATTCCCCTTTTCACTGAACTGTATGTACCAGCAAGGGTCACGGTTAGGGGAACTACATACAGGCCAGGCATGACAGTGTTTATGTCCAATGATCAAGATGGAGAGCCTGAGTTTGGCCTCATAAAAGTCATTTTAGTTCACCAGCAAACTATAAAACTTGTTGTTCAGAGGTGGGAAACGATAGGATTTGTGAAGCATTTCTTTGCTTACAATGTGATTCAAACCAAAGATTTGCTGCTATTGAAGTCAAAGAGCTGCTTGATCACCACCCACTACACGCAGTCCAGTCGTACAGAGTTGGTGATGATACAATGTACATTTCTCTCCGCTATAGACTTTTTTAGACAACAGTTCGGCTTTGCAGTTTAGCTTGAAATTGTTGTCACAAATTAAACAGTTCAACAAGGTATTAATTTATTATTTAAGAAGTGCAGATTTGTATTTTTATTTAATAACTGGAAAATCACACATTAGTTTTTAGAATAATCTATTGTCAGGAAAATGTTTTCAACAAAACACTTGGTTGCCCAAGCATTAGTTGTTTTTGAACTGCCACTCCTACTTGTAAATAAAATAGAACACCCTTTTAAAATGGAAATGCTTTGGACTACTGAGATGAGGAATCAACTTGGACTGAAATAAAAGTATTTGTGTTGTAAGTAACAGATTTATTTAATTTCTACCTAAAATTAAACACTAACCCATTAAACTCCTCTAGTGCACACCATTCACCTGATGTAATTTGTCCATGTCTTGCTTGAACTGCAAAATCTAACTAAACTCTAACTCCCACTCTTCCTCTTTTCTCATATTTATATGTTTGTTGGTTGAAAGAAGTGAATGTACGAATTTGGCTTCAGAGTGATTTGTTTCAATGTTTTTTGTCCATGTGTGGCCAAAAACCCTTCACATAATCCCTAATTCTTTCATACTGTGTAGTAACGAAAATGTGTTAACCAAAAATGACTCTGTGCTCAATAAAGCTTTATTTCATTTTGCAGATGAGTTTGAATGCCGAAAGACCTATTACACCATCAACAAGCCACTATGTCGCCACAATAGTGCCTGCAGAAGAATCAGAAGAAGCATCTGAAGTTCTGCTTCTATCACCAAGCCCTGTCTTTGTAAGTAGTTCTATTTAAACTAAAGCTCTGTTTGGAGATGTAAGTCCCACTCTGAATCCAAACTTTTTCACTTAGGCACTTGATAACATTGTAAATACAGATTTATATTAACCATAAAGATCTAGTGGTACCATACAATTCTTTTTGTGTATGTAATATAGGGCTGCCACAATTATTCGATTAGTCTCGAGTACGTCAACTATTAAAATAGTCGACTACTATTTTGGTCGTCGAAGCGTCGTTTTTTGTTTGTTTGTTTTCCTTGTTTTGATCTCAAAACTACTGTGTGCGCTTTCTAATGCAAATATTCAGTTTACCTGTTGAAATCAGAAGTTTTCACAGTTTAGTCGGTCTGGTTCTGCTCACAGTGTTCATTCACAATAGGCTCATTTCGATTGTAAATCTCGTAAATTTACGACTTTAAAAATCATAATTTTAATTTTATTTTTTTTGGTGGCCCTAATACTCCGTCGGACCATAACAACGATGTTTATAGAATTCAACTTTGTCGCAGCGCACACACACACATGTATCTGCAGACACCCTGGTCCGCCTGCATTCTGCTGCTGGCGCTGTCTCACCCATGTGACGTCAACGCGTCACGTGACTCAAATCGAGCCGTTCTGAAGCAGGCGAAAATGCGAGTGTGATTTGTCATTTAATTTGTCAAATTTTACAAAAACCTGCATTTGTCAACGGTAATTATTTGTTATTTTTGATACATTAGAACATATGGAATATATCTGGATACTTATTTTAGCTTTGTCCCAGGGCATTACTAACACTTTAAAGCCAATTATGGTTAAGATGAGTGTTTTACATCCAGTCGCCGCACGAACCGATTAGTTTACTAAGCGAAAAAAATATTTAGAGATTAGTCGACTATTGAAATAATTGTTTGTGGCAGCCCTAATGTAATATCAATGGGGTAAGTCCCCACAGCATGTACAGTGTAGCTGGATTTGTGAGGGACATAAATCTCAGATTTTGCACAGATGTATTCCATTGTATTCGGAATAAAATGAATTTGAAGGAGATGGACAAATGGATTGTACACATTTTGGATGGATGGATGGATGGATGGACAGACAGATGGATGGATGTTATTTTCAGGCTCTTGGTCCATAAAAACCTATACACCTTTTTTAAACTCAACTTTGACAACTGTTTCGTCAGGATATCCGACAAGTCCTAAATGACACTCTTAGTGGTAAAGACATTTTGAGAAGCCTGGATGATGTTGGTGCCATATCCAGAAGACAGAGGATTGTCCTTGTTCAAATATTGGTATCGTTCCTCATAGACAAGTTTGGAGAGAGGTATGTCAGCCCTACAGTTACGCTTGAGGTAGATGTAAACACTTTTTGTGGAATGGAAGAATGAAATGTGTATTAGAAAGAGAGAGGATGGTTAAGAATCATAATTGACATGATGCGATATATAAAAAGTTATTTCGGAAATATGGTTTTAACTGCAAAAATAATGCTGTCAAATTTGGATCAGTTTAAAGAGTGTGAAAAAAACAGATTATTAATTTGAAGCTGATCCAAATTTGACCCTATAAAATATTACAAGATTTTCAATGTGAGCATGAGGCAAGGGAAAACATAAATATTTTTTTCGGATATCTATTAAGAGGGCCTATATTAGGAGTGTAACGGATCACAAAGCTCACGGTTCGGATCGTGTCACGGTTTTAGTTTCAAAGTTCGAATCATTTATCAAATCAGTAAAAAGTAAAAAAAAAAAAAAGAAAAAAAACAAGATAAAAGCTACATTAATTTATGGAAATGCTTCGAATCATATATCCAATAAGCATAAAAAGTACTCGCACACAATATTTATATATGCAACATCAAAACTTGCTCATTGAGGCCCATTTATTAAAACAAAACATCTTTTAACTTTGAACAAAAAAAATTCCTAAAACATGTAGTTTCTCATTACATTTACATGTCTTCAGACCAAATCTACAAAAACTGAGAAAAGAATGCTTTTAAACAGAGTTGAAAATACCAAATCTATCTGGAGTACCCCTTAAAATACAAATGTTCTCATTTGACCTCTTTTGCTTGCCATACAATCGTCCCCTTACGGCATCAGCAAGTCCGTTACTGAGCGGCTTTCTCCAGTGCGGGACAGTTGCTGCTTATAACTGGGAAATTCTATGAATCCAGAAATGTAAATGTGTACCGATACTTTTAGTAAGCTCTTAAAATAAAACACCTGATATCTATCGATCCGCATCCTTCATTATGAAGCTGAGAAAAGTTTTTGATTGAAGCTCCTCCCGCACACAGTGGGAGCTTGAGGTGAACAGACTTTAAGATAACCGTGAAGCAGATACTTTAGTGCTCGTCAAAACAAAGAGGATTTGCATGAATTTGACACGCATTTCATTCAATGTTAAGCAATAAATTTCAATTCTGCTAGCCCCAGGTGTGTGCGTGCACAGGGGTGGGGCTTGTATGTGCCGAACCGTGGCCTCTGAACCGTACGGACCACGGATTATCCGTGATCCGTTACACCCCTAGCCTATATAATGTTTTTCCTGTGCCCAAAACTATATTGATAATGGTGCAATACTGGATCTTTGTTTACAGGCCAACCACAGCCACTAAAGAGGCCCTCGCACTGTCCTTGGTGCAGACTTTCCCATCATTGCATGACGGTTCAGCATCTGGACATGTGAGTTTTCATCCACCTGCCTATTGATTAAGAGATAAACATGTCAGATGTGCAAACACAATTTGGTATAGAAAATTCTGTGGTAAATGCAAATAATGTCCTAAGTTTATAAAGCAATACCCTTACCCAGGGTTTCTAATGGGTTTTCATCAATGACATATAGTACTGGATTGACCCTTGCCCGGACACGGAAGCCCTGCTGCATTTTCTAGCTGGACTTTCTCCGGTCCAAGTGACCAAGAAAAAAGCTCAATACTGGCGGCACTTATTTGAAAATTATGAGCAAACCCACTTTCACTTTCTTAAAAAACAAAAAGGATAACAGCATTCAGCCTCATAGGCTAGCTCCAAAAGTAGCTATGTGCTACTTTCCTGAACAGCAATGTGCTTCTTGGCTGCACCCATTACGTGTAGCCCACAAATTTGAGCAAAAATTTGGGGAACCATTGCTAAAAAAAGTGTATGAACCCTGGGCTAAGTAGAGCAATCCACGGATATGTCGTGTCTGGGAAGATTGAAACTACGTTGTGTGATTGAGTTCTATTATGGGTTATTTTTGTTGCAGGAAATATGGCTGTCCAAAAGTCGGAAAGCTGTTAAAAACGGAAAAATCTACTACTATCCTGCTACAGGATTCATTGAAGAGAGGCTTCGTAATGTGCGAAAGAAGATAAGGAGTCATGGATTTGATCAGCAATCACATGAAGTCAATGAACCACAGAGGGTTCAAATACCAGGTAGTGTAATTTGGCTGGTGGGATATTTGTCTCTCTGCTCCTATGTTGAGATATTGAAACCATATCAAAGGTCTTGTACATTTAGATCAGGGTGTGTGAAACTCAAGACATCCAGGGAGACATCCAGCCTCCTGCTGGTTTTTCAGAAATTCTTCCTTATGTGCTGTAGAATGCCTGGATCAAGTATGTTTAGCCGATAGGGAGCTTCAACAGCAGGTTGGTTGGAAAACATGTACACCGGCCCTTGAAGCCTAGAGTTTTATACCCCTTATCTATAGATGCAGAATCTGGAATGAACCTTGAACTAATTATCAAAATTAATTTGAATGATACTATCTTTCAGTTTATGCAACATTGTTTCTTTTTTAGAGGATAGTGACTGTAATAGTTATGCTGGTATTGTGTTAAATTTAAATTTTTGCAACTAATATGGTAAGCTGCTAGTTCTATGTCAAAAAGGAAATTGTTAAATTGGTACGCCCCTAGTTAAGATTGTGGTAAAGTATTTTAATTAACATTGCTGCTCTTGGCGTTATAGATTCAGAAAATGTTGCTCTTCTTAAAATGCGTACACTTTAGTGGCTCACCTAAAGAAACTGGCATCCAGGAAGAAGAAAACCGAATATGTTCATATATTTTCATAATCCCTTTTATATCTTCTAAAGAATCGATGGTGCCGGAAGAGCGGTCACAACAACAAAAGGAGTGGAAGACACAACTGCTACACCTCTAAGACCCAGAGGTACAGGAGTACATGGAGGAAACAGCTCTCTACAGATCGAATTGATTCGAGCAAATCCCTCCAAGAGGCATTTTTGAGATTCTGGCTGAGTACCCTCGCCTCACCAGTTCAGGCATGGTGATGTCACTGCTTAACATTTGCATTCAGATGACAGATCCTTCTACATCTGCTAATAATTTATACACGAATGTTATTTTTTGTAGTTCTGTCATACAATTATTTTTTTGTGTAATATATTAAATATTATGACATTGATTTAATAACTATGATGCCAAGGCTTTATTTTTTGTTAGTTCTGTTAGGGTTGAGGACTACAAAGTAGCACATTGATACTTCACAGCAGTAATGCGGTACAGACGGCTAAACAGCAGCTGCTAACTGCTACATGCTAGCGCCGTGATTTAACTCCTTAGGACCCCAGTGTCCTTTGATATGCTTGTTTATTTAAGAGAAATAACAGTTAAGAAATTAACTACTGTGATAATAAAACCGAAAATTGGATGTCTTAAGAACTAAAAAAAGAACACATAATCTTAAAATAAATAAATAGATAAAACTAATAAATTAAAACTAATAATGGTATCATCTATTCATGAACACTCATCAACTTTTATGCTAAAACAAAGTCATAATTTATTTTGAGAATTTTTAAATGAGAACAGGAATCCACATTTGGGTCAAAAATGTTCAATAGCTCTAAAGATGTTAAACTAAGTCACTGAACTTTCTCACATGCATAATTATCACTTATATAACAAGAAAAATTTATGTGTTTTTCTATATATTATATTTATGTATTTTTACTTAAAGCTACTTCGCAGAGTGTTCTATTTAAGTTTTAAGATGATAAGAAGGTTAATGAAATATAAATAAACGACAACACAAATTTGTTTATTCAGTTATTTATGTTTTAAATGTTTTGTAAAAATCGGACCGGGACTCGGTAGGCAGACAAAATCAAACTCGGAATCGGATCCGGCCCAAAAAAACCTGATCGGGACATCCTAATTTTTTTAACCAGACGTTAGATCCAGATTCCAGCTCGAAGAGGAAGACAAAGATGTTAGTGAATCTATTTGTCTACTAGTAGATTAGCAGAGAGAGAATTTAGCGATTTTTATTCATTTTTATATACTAAATAAATTTAATAGTTGTCATTATTGTAGAACTATGTTATAAATATAGGGCTGTATGTTACCAGTTTGTAAATTAATCATTTTCAATTATAAAGGCAGATATTGACACAAACTTTTGTGCTAGTGCACCTAAGAAAAAAGTAGGTGCACTGGTGCAACCAGTACAAAAAGTTAGTCTAGAGCCCTGCATTGGTGACACTCTTTTTTTCCCTAGATGTGAATGTTAGTGGGATTCAGGCCCTGCGACAGACTGGCAAAGCTGCAGGGTATACCCTGCCTTCGCCCATCAGTAGCTGGGTTAGGCTCTGCATCCCCGTGACCACAAAAGGGTCAAAGCGACCAAGAGGATGAATGAATGAATGAATGAATGAATGAATGAATGAATTATGCTATCACACTGATTTACATTTTTTATTGCTTTTTAGATATCGCAGGACTTCTCGGCTCTATACTGAGCTGCATCAAAGTTATTTGAAACATGGGTGACTGAGTATGCAGAGAGAGTCCTCCATCTGGCAAAACAAGATGACAAAATCCCATTCCCATAGATGACATGCCACTAGGTAAGTTGTTGTCCAAATATTTTTTATGATCCTTTGTTCTTTGTAAAGTGATCATTTCAGTGTATTGGAAAACAGTAGTTTTATCATTTGTAAGGATTAAAAAAATCCTAAATATTTCAAACCATCCTGACCCACATTCTTTCCCCCATAGATGCCAGAGGAGAGCTGGCTCTAAGACTCATACCAGCAATCATGCCACAAAAAGTCTACAAAAAAAGACCATCCGGCACACAGCTGAAGAGGCACGGTCTTCCTTTATTGACCTCAAGCCTGTAAGTTTCTCAGGATTTCAGCAGCAACATTGTATATGATGATGAAAGTATTTTCCTATTTTCCTAACTATTTCCTGTCAATAAACAAGAGTTAGAATATGAGAATGTGAAGTTTATTTCATAATTAACATTTTCTTGGCGCCCTTCAAAACAATTATATATTAAAAACATTGCAACTTTGTCGCAGCTTTTTACAAAAGCTGCCTCAACATCAGACATTTTTTCAGAGAATAGCTGTAAATATACTTTATTGTGTATATCGTGATATAAATCGTATCGTGGTATGAAATATTTTATATTGTGATAGAATTTTTTTCCATATCGCCCAGCACTAGCTCACAGAAAAAAGTCATGTGAAAACCAGTTGCAAAACTACGTTGTCAACAATGACTGTCATAGGAGATTGGCCAATATTGCAGTAAAGTTGCTGTAAAATTGTGGGTGTACAAGAAATCGCAAAGTTTTCTTGAATTTGTGTTAATAGTGGCGATCGCAACATTGCAAATTCCTGGAGGAACTATAATGTACTTTGTTTATAAGTATTTTTTATAATTAGGAATATCACGAGTTCACTAGTGATTGTCATTGATGTTTTATTTTTTATAAGTAGGTATCAATGACCAGTTGTTTTGATGTGATGTGGTGTGTGTGCACATATATGTTTTGAATCTTAAAAAAAAAAATGAATAGCATTCTTTGTGTCCATCATAGGTTGGAACAAACATCGTGGAATACCTCCAGGAGGTGGAGTCCAGGCCCTATCCGTCTGTTCTGGCCCTGGACAAGTGACACAAAAGTGTTCACAAGCTTTTGTTGTGATGGCTGGTCAGGCATACCCCTGAAGACACACTTCTTGGGGGCAGTTGATGTCTGCTTCAAGACATTTTATGTGCTTGATATCAACTACCCCATGCAGTGTCCTCTTCATGGGAGTTCCTGCAGAAAGTGATCTATGAAATGGAGGGACCGGAATCTAATGAGGTTAGGTTTCTAAAGACTGCTGTGAGGAACGTGAAAATGTAAAAAAAGATGAAAAAAAAGTTTAGAGTTCATAATAGTTTTTTATACGAAAACACTTGTTAATGATTATTTGCCTTTTCAGGCTGCATTAAAGAATGTGAAACTGTTCTTAAAAAAATCAGAGTTCATAATAGTTTCTGATGCAAAACGTTGATTTGTTACAAATTATTTGCCTTTTCAAGGCTGCATAAAGAATGTAAATTGGTACTTCTTTGTGGGATGTTATTCTAAATAAATCTTTGTCATGAAATCCTTGGTTTCTTTTTTTTTATATTTTTTTTTTATTGAATGTTGAACTTTAGGTTTTATTGAACACAAAGTGGGTCATAGGAGAAAAAGTAGATTTTTAGATTTAACCCAAGATTTTGAGTCAAATAAACTCAGGAGTTTGGTTCATTTAACTCATAACTTGGGTTTTTGGAATTAACCCATGATTATGAGTCAAATAAACTCAAGAGTTGGGTTAACTAGACCTTTAAATTGGGTTGTTAATTTAACCCAATATTTGGGTTGGTGGAAGCAACCCAAATTTCTGAGTTAAAATAACCAACACAAAGTTAGTCCCTTTTTAACCCCTGGAGTTGGGTTAAAAATAACCCAATTTGGGTTATTTTTAACCACTGAGTTTTTAGTGTGCAGTATGTAAATAAGAGGAACAGTGAGGTTACAGGGACCAGAGGTGGAGAAGGTGGAGGACTTTAAGTTTTTATGGTGCGTTGTCAAGCAGAAGCAGATGAAAAGAGCTGGTATTTGTCCTGTCAAAAATACGTTGGTTGGAACCACAAGTTCCCTCCTCTGCTCCATTCCGATTCTGACAAATAGATCCATGAGCCTCTTTGTTTTCTGATGTCTTTGTTGCACCGCTAATGTTCAGTTTTAAGGTTTCCCTTTGCCTGTCAAATTTACTGCTCAACGCTGGGACGGTCCCGTTGTGGAAGTTGTTCTGGAATTAATTTGCTGCCGTATCATGTGAAACATGGATGATGTTGAGTGAGTAGCTTGGGTTTATATGTTTTGGGGAGCTGTACAGAGATGCCAGCGAGCCTGCTGTCTTCTAGTCTTTCCATGCGGAGCTCCTCTGGATTTCTGCTGTTTTTAACATCACTTCCTGTTCTGTGGCCCAAATTTAACATTAACCCAAGAGGAGATTAATAGAAATAGAAATGGGTGATCTTTTATTATTGTCTTTTTTAATGGATATAAGAAAAACAGAATCCTATGAAGCTGGAGAGCACGACCGCTGTGGTGATTGATAACCACCGCTGCGTTGCGCCGAGCCAACCCCCGGCGGGCCAGCACAGTGAGTCCACCATCCAGCCATGGGATGAACCCATCAGATCATGGTAGATTTTCTGAAGAAAATGAAAAGAAACTGCTAAATTGATGGATCAACATGGAAACTGGTCTTGACTGCAGTCAGACTCACTTCTGCGACTCGCTCCACACACGTAATAGAAAAAATGACTCAAACAAACTTGGACCAATCACTGTTCATGGTTTCTGGTTCTAACATGGTAACATCTATTAGGCTAAAACATAAAATAAGGTGACTAATTTTCTATGGTTGATGTCACACAGTTCAATTCTCATGTACAATCAGTGGTTAAAATCCAGATTCAATTTAACTCACCCAAAAACATCAGAGGTTGTAGTACCTAAAATGGCCACTGGAGGCAGGTTTCAGAAGGTAGCAACTCAGTAACTCCTGTGATTAAAAGTAAAATGTTACACCAAATAAATATTCATTATCCATTTTCAGCAGCCGCGGAATCCTTTTCCAGGCTGCTGGAGCCTATCCCAGCTACTGTTGGGCAAAGGCGAGGGACACTGAACAGGTCACCAGTCTTTTATCAGGATCACACACACACACTAGTTTGTACACCTGGGAACAGTTTAGAATCACCAATTAACCTATAACGGATATTTTTGGAGAAAACCAGAGTTCCTGGAGAAAACACGCATGAGGAGAACATGCTAACTACATATAGACAGAATCCCACTGGGATTTGAACCAAGACCTTCTACCACTGCAGCCCATCAAATAACTGTGTGAATGTTCAGTCAGCGTTCACACTATAGTGATTCTCCTGCTGCTTTCTGTAGGTTTTTCGTCACGTAAAAACTCCATCACACTTTCAACGATTTCATCAATCTTGGTATCAAAACATTCATCTCCTTCAGGACATTACTGTTTGGTATTCATAAATGTATAGTTTATGAAATATTGAGCATAATATGCTGCATTGGAAATAAATGAGAAAGTTTTCAAAGTTCAACATTTTAAGAAGATGAGCAGCAAACCTTTAAATGTATTCATGGACTATGTTTATATCTTTTAAAGTCATTTAGAGTTTAGCTTATATTTTATTTTTATCTCTGGCTTTTTTGGAGTTGATTTAGTATTTGAGCACTATGCTAGCTTTTTTGGCTAGCATAGCCAAACTCTAATGAGGTTTTTTAATCCTAGTTTGGAGTTTAGCTAATATTTTAACAACATGCTAACATTTATGGCTAATTTGTTATCTACTGAGGTTTTTAAAGGCTAATTTAAGTTTATCTGCTATTTTAGCAACATGGTCACGTTTTGACCAAATTATTTTCTGATAAATTTTAGGCTATTTTGTAGTTTAGCTAGTATTTAAGCAATGAGCTAGTATTTTTTGGCTAATTTAACATCTGCTAAGGTTTTTTGGGCTAATTTAGAGTTTAAATCATATTTAAAAAACCACTAAATATTTTTGCGAAATTGGCATGTATTAGGGATTTTTTAGCAATTTTACTACAAATATTTAAGAAATGTGGGTCAACTTCAGCGCTCTTTTATAGTTCTTTAATGAAATTTGCAGTCTTTTAGCAAATTTGATATTTTGCAAATAGCTTTTGGATTTTCTGAAAATCTCTTCAGCAATGAAAGTCAATTATTTTCAAGCTTCAGCATTTCTGAGTACTACTATCAGCAAAAAGCATTCGCACTAGTATTATCACGGGTAATGCAATTTTTCTGGTTAATAAATTAAATTTACCATTTATTTAAAAAATACGACATTTTTATCAAATGTGGGGGAGGGGTTTGAAGCAGCAGGTTGGATATTGGATGAGTTTAAATACGTGTATGGCCTATAGTTGGGGCCCATTGGTGGTACTACAAACTCACTCTGTTTTGTCACACTTGTATGGATGTTGAGATGCATGAGTGACCCCCACTCATAGAGGTCAATAAAGGTACTCCCTGGAAATTGTTTGGTTAAAATAAAATGAAAATCCTTTTTTATTTTTGCTCCAAAACACACAAAGAGGTTTTTCTCAAAATTGTGGAATGTCTACAAAGAGAGCAGAAAATTGATTTGTTGTGAAAAACAATACATCAATAAGGAATGAGCCCTTTCTAAAAGTTCAAGTTCTTATTAAATCACAAGTAACCTCCTAAATTATATTAACCATATTAACCCAGAATGTTAGTTTGGATGGCAAACATCTTGTGGTTTATCCTTATATCAGGAGATTATTTATGGACAGCATGTGCTTCTGTTTGTGATGGTACATAACATATTTAGATCAAAAACATGGAACATCATAAACAAAATAAAGAACATCATAAAAGAATTAGCATGCTCGAATAATGAAATATATTGTTTGTGTGAGCGTGTGTTTTACATGTAACAGACTGAAAGTCATTCAAAGCAGACATAAAGAAGCAAAACTCTGTATTTTATTAAGGCTCAGGTTTTTAGGAAGAGGAGTTCAGGTTATTATTGTGACTGGTGTCAGTGAGTCCTCCAAGCCACCAGGGGGAGACGCGATCTGTCATAATTTGAGCTTCAAAAAGAGGAGGGGGACCTGGCTGCATACAAGATGCATCCAGACATTATTAGTCATAAATTCCACAAGTTTTGGGAATTGTATCATCTTTATTAAAACTTTTTTATGTCAATAAACACGAGAAGAGCTGAACATGAAAACTGAGATAAATATGTACACAATTAAATTGTTAAATAAATGTGTCATTAATTATTTAAAAACATGTTATTTCATGATTTAATGAATAATTTCATGATCACATCGTTTCATTTCGATATATGTCACGATATCCCGTCATACTGAGTGGGCGGGGCAAACTCTGATCCTTGAAAGAATGTGAAGGCTGTATTTCTTTCTCAGAAAACTCAGGAGTTTATTGACATTTTTAAGGTTTTGTCTGGAACCTGACACACATGCACGCTGTAAACATTGTTATGGTAAACCATAAAACTTTGGTCAAAACTCCTTCTCGTTCTACGTCTACGGGAGAACCGCGACTGTTTATTTAAGTTCATGCAGGATCATATCTGAATATTGACATGAATAGGATCCTTAATAACATGGATTCTGACTTAGAACAGTTTTCCTTGCAATTTTTTTTCCTCAAGGCACGTCTGAAGACTTTTCACCTGAACAGCAATAGCAGGCTCCCTAATAAAACCTAAAAAAAAAAATACTTAAGTTAGCCAGAACAGCTAGCATGTAGCTGAAATATTAGCTAAACTGCAAAATAGCCTAAAAAAAACTTAGTAAATGCCAAAATTTTGCCAATATTTTACTCTCCATAAAAATATATTTTGTTACAAGTTAGAAATAAGAGCAAGAAAACATCGAGTCATTAATAAAATGATCTGGAGGGCCGGATCCGGCCCCCGGGCCTTGACTTTGACACGTGGTCTACAAGGTCTTCACAATCTTCTGATGATTTGCTGAGTTCAGGGTGCCCCCCCCTCCAGCTGTCCCGTTGCCACTGTCCGACTGTTGTCATAGGTCGAGAGCCCGCCAATGAGCAGACGTTGATCTGTCGATCCCGACCAGCGTGGGTCCAAATGGGCTCAACATGGCGTTGATAGAATAGTGACAATAATGTTGTCCTCTAATGTTGGAGCTTTGACTGGTGATACCTCATGGGTTTCGTGAAGAAAATTTAATTTCTAAGTCGCTTTTTAATGTTTTCCAGCTTTACATCAGTCAACAATCTGGACTCTGGATCTCTGAAAATTCCACGGCCCACATAAGTGCATGCTTGGAGTGCGGAGCAAACTCTGCTGTTTATTTTCTCAACAGGACTGGAGGTGGGCTGACACCTGACATCAATTAACTTTATTGAGCTTGTTAGCTTAACAGTCGGCATACTGTCTCTATTAGCATCACAAAGTCCTTCGGTTGTTTGTGATAAAGATCAGGTTGAGTTTTGTGCACTTCGTTATCTAAGTTGATCCTCTCAATCTGGATGTAAATCGGATTATGTTTTATTAAAAATGCAGAAAGCCATGATATTTATGAGTGAATGCGATTTTACTGCTTTACTTTTCTTCTAACCCCAGAATTAGGACCCCATTTTCAGCCCAAATGTTAGAAGTTTGGAACAGGTGGACAGAGAAAGAGAAATGTGGAAAACGACGGAAGATTTCACTGAGCTGAGAGATTACAATCGGAGCAGAGAGAAGTTGAAGATGGAAAGGAGGGGGAGCGAAACACTAGTCTAAAAAAGGCAAAGAGGGATCCGTCTCTCTGCTCTGCTGCCTCCTCGACATGCAGACAAACATCCAGCGGAGAGCTGGGTTCCTCACTTTCCGTGCGGTATGCACCGGCGCTGATCTCCTCGCAGCCGTCGGCGGAGCGGAACAGACCAAACATGTCAGAGTAAACACAGACCTCACATGGAGAGGATGTGTTTGTGTTGACTCAACATAATGGAGTCCTGCAGGGCAGAGCGCCGCTGCGCCGCATACTCTCTACATTACCTGTTTGCACTTGCATTTGCGGCGTATTGCCCTCACATTAATTATATGCAAACTGGGTGCGTCCTTTGATGACCGGCCGATTTACCTTTCAACCTGACAGCTGGGATAGGCTCCAGCAACCCCCTAAAGCATAATAAGATGAGAAACTTGCAGGAAACGGATTGAAGTTTGACAAACATAAATTGACTTAATATTGGGTAAATATTTCTTTAAGAACACAAAAAAGTTCCCAAAATGGCCACTAGTTTAATTTTTTAAGAATATTTAGGATTTTTTACATGAATTGAGCATCCATGCTGTCTGTGTTATTATAACATTTTCCAATAGAAATAAGCCACTTTTTTCTGTAAAGGTTTAGTTTACCTTTAATAAGTTTGTGCTTGTGGTTATTGTACAATTTTCTTTTTAATGTTTAAATAAAGTTTTTTTCTTTCAACAAACTTTGGTGAAGTGGATTAAAGCTCCATGACTGTGTCTGCGTTTGGCTGTCTGACTGTCCTTTAATCATTGAGTTCAGTCTTCTGATAAATATCTCTCGTACCATTCAGTATGTATGACTAGAACTCTATTCTTTTGAAGGATCTTTCTGTTACCCGGACAAAGATCACTGCCTGCAAAAAGTTCGGGATATTGAGTCCTTTTACATTTAGTCTGAATTTTTAATAAAATACGTTTCATTATAAAATAAACAAAGATCCTGTATAGAACGAGACGATCCTTCGAGTGTGCTTTCATTATTATCAATAATATTTTTAAGTAACTGTTCGCTCATTCTGAGCAGAAATGCAACATTGTGGATCTTGTCTGTATGTAAATATGTGGAAATAAAATCAGCCTTTATTCTGTCTGGATGTGATTAGAATCTACGTGAGTGTTTTGCACAGTTTCTCAGGACTGTTTGCGAATGGCGAGTTTACATGACGCATTTTTATTCTGATTACTTGTGTCCATGTAATAAAGCTACTGACATTTTCAGTGACTTGATTCGTAGAACACTAATCCAGTACGAGCCCTTTTGTAATTTTTCATCTATTTCTTTAACCCGTTAGGGCTGCGGGGTTGCTACAGTTCGCCCCGGCTACTGTTGGGTGAAGGTGGGATACCTGAATTTTGTCATATTTTTCTTTTTTTCTTCTAGACAATAATAAAAAAGGCCCCTTGATTTTATTTTCCTCTCTCTGTTTAATACCAGACAGTGAGCCTTCAAGCTCAGACACAGAGACACAGAAACACCGCGCAAGTGGCTGTCATGGAGAACACAGCCCTCAGAGTGGGAGTGAGCTACTTCCCAGAATCCCAGCATTATCCCACATTGAACCCAGTCATGGAGACGTCTGGGTTCAATGTAGCGATCAGGCTGAAAACATTACCTGGTAGCTCCTCCCCCGTGTGGCCATGGCGTCAAACTGAGACAGGCAGCAAGCAGCGAATTTAATTTGCCACGCGGCAAAAGAGGGGCAGGCCATGCAAATCGACCATTTGACGACTTGACAGCATCATGTCGTTGTTCTGAGGCGTTCCACTCCTCCACATACATGCAGTTCTACCAGAACTGGGGGTGGGGTCCGATCATCCAGTCTTTGCTTCAGCTGGTCCCAGATGCTCTGTGGAGTTTAGGTTAGTAATGGTCATTCTTTATGAGACACACCCACTTATTGAAGTCCATCTATGACAATTCTGGTACCATGTGGTGGAGCATCCATGAACAGGAAGTTGGGGGTGGAATTGAAGGCTGTTGATGTCTCTGAGGTAAGAACGTGCAGTGACTGGACCATGTACAAGAGCCAGAATGGTTGCACTGACTGGTGAAGAACTGGAAGTGAAGAAATCAGGAGAGACAAACTCCACAGAGAAACAAAAAGAGGGAAAAGCAGAGCGGATGACATGAAAACAAGATACTTAAATAGACTGAGGTCAAAGAAATGAAACAAATGGTTAATGGCTTATACTTATATAGCACTTTCTACCTTTTTAGAAGGCCCAGAGTGCTTTGCAGTCACCCTTTCACACACTGACTGATGATGGCCAAATACTGGCGCCAACCTTCCACCAGAGGAAATTTGTGTTTCAGAGTCTTGCCCTAAGACACTTTCACACATAGACGGGAAATAATGATAGCTGTGGATCATGATTAACCTGAAAATGGTGTAGTAGACATAGGACAACTCAGAACATGAGCGAGAATGACATAAAAACCAAACCAACCACAGAACCCTCTCAGGTGATGTTTGCCCTGACTGTGCTTCCTCCACCAAAGCCATCCCTCAGGACCGTGTTGACTCACCTCACCTTCTCCATGAACACTGACGACCATCTTTCTGTACAAAGTGACCCGACTCTCATCAGTGTGCGGGACGTCAGACCAATGCGTTGTCCAGGTCACATGGTCTTGTGTCCACTGCAGACATTCATGGGCGGTGTCTTGGTGTCAATGGAGTCACCTGTAATAGTCGTCTGTCATTTAAGTCAAAGCGATGGAGTCTGTACATGTGGTAAACCGTTTGCAGTGTGGCGTTTGATGAACCATGTCTGAGGTCAGAGGTCCTCAGGTTCTGGTCATGGTTCTGGTCTGTCACTGGTGGGGCTCCACTCCTGGGTCTGTCACAAACCCTAACAGTAGTTCTGAGTCTTGATGTGAGTCTGCTGATGATACTTTGAGACTCACCTGCAACATCTGACAGTCTACTACCATCCTGAAGACACTATGACCTGATGACGATGATGAATCAATGACTCACTGATAGAATCAGCTTTATATACTCATAGAATGTTGACATTGATGCCTCAGTGTGAAGGTTTTTCTCTTGGTTTTGGCCTCAATAAGTAAAACACACAGAACACAGTGAGAGTGTTATGTGGAAAACATTAAATGAAGTGTGTCGATTACCCCAGTTCAATTACCTCCTTGTGCCAAAAATCTGTAAAATGAAACAAACACTATGTTTATGACATCCACTGAATTCTTCACAATATCTCGTTTCAAATGATTACATACAGGGTATTTTTCTACGATTTTCTACATCCTCAATACAATTGACAGCATCGTTTTCAAGTCACTAACCATTACCTAAAGGGTCGTGACCCAAAAGGGCCGACCAGTGATTTCAGCCCGAACCATGACTACTTCATTATGTTTGAATGTTTTACTTTTGTATGTGAACATCCCTGCAGTGATCACGAAGACGGAATAGTTACTCCTCATTTACGAACCATCTTTGTCTGTATTTGGTATTTCTACTTTATTAATTTTTATAAATTGGACCAAACAAGAATAGTTGAACAAAAAAATACACACCCAGTCCTTCATCCATAAGCATAGTGTTTACATTTTCCATTGTGAGCTCTAGACGTCTTTTTCTTCATTTCTGCTTCAAATATTACGTACAGTGGATGTTTGCATTAGTGTAACGAATGGAATGTATTTGTGTACTCAGGAAAGGTTGATCCAGCAGCAACTCCTTGTTTATGTGTCTATGTGATGCAAAAGCAGCAGTTTCTGTGAAGCTGTTGCAGAACCAGAGCAGCAGCTTGAAGGATGGCAGAACTTTGACAAAAGCAGAGGCAACAAAAGGTGATTGAACAAAGAACAGAAACCATATGGGTCATATATACACTTTAGGTTAAAGAAACAAAGACTTTTAATGGCCAGGAACTAAAACAACCTAAACACAAAACCATTAATTTACCTGAGAGAGATCTTTGAAAAACATCAGACACAACAAGTAGAACCAGGTCAGGTGACTGTGAGGTGTGGCCAAGCAGGAGAAAAGGGTCCAAATACACAGACAGATAAGGTTATAAATGATGTGAACATGGTTCTAATCACAAAGACATAATATTGTTTTAAATATGCAAAAAGAAGATGATTAATATGCACAACATGAAGAAAGTAGTAATTACAGAGAGAAAATGTGGTTTCAAATATATAGAAAGAGGATAGTTGTATATACAAGTTGAGAACATACAAAGAGAGAGAGAGAGAACATGGGTCTATATACAAAGAGAGAGAGACCATGGTTCTGAATACAAAAAGAAAGAGAGAGAAAGAGAACATGGTTCTAAATATCTACAAAGAAAACACGTTCTAAATAAAAAGAGAAAGTCCAGTGGTAAGTAAGTAAATATTTATCTCTGTAGCTTCATTCCTAAAATTGAATTGTCAAAATTGATGACAAATTGAAGAGACAGATCGTTGGAATTGTATCCAAAGAGCTCAGAACAACCTCCAAAGAAATTAAAGTTGAACTCCAAGGCCAAGGTACATCAGTGTCAGATCGCACCATTCGTCGTTGTTTGAGCCAAAGTGGACTTCATGGGAGACGACCAAGGAGGACACCACTGCTGAAAAAAACCCATAAAAAAGCAAGACTGGAATTTGCAAACATGCATGTTGACAAGCCACAAAGCTTCTGGGAGAATGTCCTTTGGACAGATGAGACCAAACTGGAGCTTTTTGGTAAGGCACATCAACTCTATGTTCATAGACTCAAAAACCAAGCATAGGAAGAAAAGAACACTGTCCCTACGGTGAAACATGGAGGAGGCTCAGGAATGTTTTGGGGCTGCTTTGCTGCATCTGCACAGGGTGTCTTGAATGTGTGCAAGAATGAAATCTGAAGACCATCAAGGCATTCTGGAGAGAAATGTGCTGCCTAGTGTCAGAAAGCTTGGTCTTATGGGTCTTCCAACAGGACAACGATACAAAACACACAGCCAAAAACACCCAAGAATGGCTGAGAGAAAAGCATTGGATTATTCTAAAGTGGCCTTCCATGAGCCCAGATCTGAATCCCATTGAACATCTGTGGAAGGAGCTGAAACATGCCATTTGGAGAAGACACCCATCAAACCTGAGACAACTGGAGCAGTTTGCTCATGAGGAGTGGGCCAAAATACCTGTTGAACGCTGCAGAACGCTCATTGACTAATACAGAAATCCTTTAAGTGCAGTGATTGCATCAAAAGGTTGTGCAACTAAATATTAAGTTATGGGTACCATCATTTTGTCCAGGCCTGTTTCATTATTTTTTTTTTTTTTTATAATTATGTTAATCAACAATTCAAAAGTGATGGCTGATTTTGATGATTTAATTTTCAATGAATTTTAATTTATAGTTACTTTTGTGAGTTTCAAGTGATTTTATTGAGAATTGTGGGTTTTTCCTTCTGTAACTGAGGGGTGCCAACAATTTTGTCCACGTGTGTATGTATATATATATATATATATATAAAACTAAAGTATTTGTTTTTTTATGATTTTATAATGAAATAATTTTACAAAAGTAAAAGTTTAGATGAAAAAATTTTGTAAACCATGAAGTCATTTGGTGTTTTTCTATGGATTAACCTCATCATGTTCATCTCATCCTTCCATCTGTTTAAATCCTTTTTACAGTAACCAAAGGCAAAAACCTGCTTCTTATCAGTCACCTGACATCCGTCCACCGAGCACATCACTTCTCTCAACTGAAGGTTTTTTTTTGGTACTTTTAGCAAAGGTTGCACTCTGCCGTCCTCGTTATCCGTGTGATCTTTGCTTATGCATAAATCATAGTGGGCTTTTAAAGTGCGCTCAGCAGTATTGGTAAACAGCTTTTAGGTGGGCAGCATATGTAAGCAGAAAAGAAGATGCTCATACTATCTACACCATCATGGTATAAATCATGTCCAGTATGGCAGTAAAGGTTCTCCATACATGCTCAAAGGACACGAGGCCATGGAAGAATCTGATTAAACTCTTTTTAGTCCAACTATCTTTGGCTGAAATGATTAGAAGTTTGAACTTTACCAGAGTTCATGTTTTTCTGTGTCCAGTCTCAGAACAGATAATTATTCAACCAGACCACCATCACACACTGAATGATTGACCTCACAGATATGTAAGGTTTACTCCGAGACTAAGATCACATGATCTCTGACATCACCAGTAGGATTCTGTCCTTGACTGTAAATGAGAACTGGACTGAGTGACACCCCACCTCCCACCCCCACCCCACCCTGCTGACTCAGAAAAGCCAAAACCCCAAAGACTTGTACAGAGAGAGGAACAGCTGTTCCTCAGTCATTCAACTGGTCAGAATAAACATTCTTGCTCTGATAACTTTTTCTTTAGCATGTTCGTGCTAATCATTATTTTCTCCTGTAATTAAGATTTTCTATAAACTAATCCATCAGATGACTTAATAGAAACCCGGCTCCGATGTGAGCGCCACAGTCTTTAGGTAACTTTAAAAGTGCGAGAGGAAATCCCACTGCAGGTGTTCCACGTCCTGCGTCTGCAGTCAGGCTCTGCGGCGCTGTGAATCCGTTTGGTTCAAATTTTCGCACACAGCTGAACCGCAACGATCAAAGGGGGGATCAGCATGAACGTATGTGAGTTTGGAGTTTTGTGAGGTCGGTAGAGAGCCTGTGGCTGCAGCCGACCTGTAGCTAATATGAGCCGTCGACTGCAGCTACAACGCACCTGAGCTGTAACGCTAGCGATGTGAGTCCAGGGTAAGCCTATAAATTATATGTGTAAAAGTTGAGGCCCGGGGGCCGGATCCGGCCCTCCGGAAATTCTATCCGGCCCTCCAGATCATTTTAATTTATTGTTATTAATGACCCGATGTTATCTTGCACTTATTTCTAACTTGTGTAATTCTGACAAAATATATTTTTATGGAGAGTAAAATATTGAAGTGATTTAAGGTTTAAATTAATTTATTCTGGGATAATATTCCTGTCTTTTTGTTATTCAAACTCAAACTTTATTTATTTGTACAGCACTTTCATTCAGCCGAAACACAAAGCGTTTAGCATAAAAGCAAATAAAACACATCTTAAAAACACAAAAAACAGTGTCTAAACACAAATTTGCACAAAGACGCACAAAATGAATACCCCTCTCTCCCAGGGTTCCTGGGAGAAAACATTCGTTTTTCTCCTAGAGCAACATGCAGCCGGGCCTTGCAATGAGTGATGTCACACTTGCTTGGTCCATTGCTCATGTGCAGTCCATGGATTCTGTACGACGAAAATGAACATGACCAAAGTTTGCTCCGCCCACCTCAGCAACATTAGGACAGGGACAGGTGTGTCTATGGGTCAACCCACCTGACAACCTGATTATGCAGACATCTGAGCTTTATTTACATCAGAATTAATTTATCAGACACGCTTTTATTGTTTGTTGGATGATTAGAGGATGTCACTGGAACAAGAACCTATTGAGTCTATGAACACTCAATGGAGCCAACGTTCATAAGACAGTCTGTGGCTCCAGAGTCTCATGTTGCTCTTTCATCCCTTTATTGATGACTCTGTTACTTTAAATAAAAATGCTAACGATTCAAATAAATAATTGATTAATAAGTTTGATTTTGCATTTTCTGCGTACGTTTTTTAATATGTCAAAGTGAAAGTAAGGTAAAAAATGTAATTTACTGTCATAAAACTTTTGCTGAAATGTGTGTTTCTATTGAAAAGTTATTTAAATAATGGTTTCAACAATCCTTCTATGTTGGTAAATGACACTAAAGTGGTTAAAGTTTCAAACAAATGCAGTTTAAAACCGTTAAAAATGATCAAAAATTGCATGTTTTGTGCCTCACATCTTTACAAATAAGAATAAAAAGCTCATTTTATTTTTTATGTTTTGATTTTTGTCTTAATAATTGGATTCTATTTTAATTTTGTTTATATTTGAAGAAGAAAAATGATGAACCAAAAGCCTAATGATGAAAATCATCATGTTTGACTAACTTGCATTTTATTTTGAAGTTACTCAGCTGGTAGCAGCAGGATCTTCATTGGTGTATTTTATTTTGAAAGGAACCTGTGTTGCTTTCCAAAGTAAAAGCAACAAAAACAGTCATAGAAACATATAGACAGTGTTGGAGTTCAATGCTACATCCTAATATTTAGTTGCTACTTCTCCTAAATGATTTTTAATTGCAGCAAAAACATAAATATTGTGTGTTTTCTACACAAAAACATGGAACTTTCCAGTTCTTGCTGGATTTTGGTCTGTAAGTCAAATGTCGATTTAGTAAATAAATATCCAGCTCTGATGCAGATGTTTCAGATTTAGATGACAGTAGAAAAAAACAGTTACCACCGTGGTTATTAATAGTCCTGTGTGTGACAGTGATCCTTGGCCTGAAGCTGAACACGACTAAATTAGGCCCAGAAAAGGTCATAAAACAGGATAAAAGGAAAACAAATAAAGAAATGTGAAGATTAAACCAAAGATAAAGACAGTAACCATTCCTGCTTTCTTCACCCCATCACGTCTGATAATGTTATCTAAGTAGACGCATAAGGAAATCCAGTTGACTAAAAGCATGACAGAAACTGCTGAATCAACAAGAAAACCATCAGAATTCTATTTCTCCAAAACGGAAAAGTGATATTGGAGCATTTTTAAAACCAAACAGGCGTCAAAATCAATTTTAAACAACAAGGAAATGAAACTTGATGTTTTCCCATTGAGAAGTTTATGACTTGTCCCCCGGGGGCTCCTTCATTCCTCAGTTGGGTTGTTGGCTCAGTTTCATGTCCAGACTCTTCCAACACACATGCAAACTCAAAAGCCGCTCTCTCTTTTTTTCTGCTCTCACACACATGGTCTCACTTACGCGAGAAACGTTAAAAACAACAGTGTTTTCACTCAACAGCTCGTCCACTCCAAGAATACAACACAAGCCGTGTTTTTATTACTGTGACATAACTCGGAGAGGAAAATGCTCCAAAATGAAACTGAAGAATGTGCAGAAAACTCAAACAGAGCCACCTACTCATGTGACCTTCTCACAGGGATCTTCCATCCCTGCAGGGGCTGCAGCATTACACGACTGATGTGTACACACAACCTCTGATCACAAACACTCCCTTCTCTTCATCCGAACCGCCGACGGGGAAACTCTGAAAAGCCTCCACGTCAAAAAGCTGGACATAAATCCATAAAACATGAAGGTTAAATGACAGACATTAGTGTATTTCATGCTATAATGGCTACTACAAATCGTATATTAGTTTGAGTTTTATTTATATCGCCCAAATCACAAAACAGAGAGCTGACGAGCCAGAGGTGTGGTCCACGGCCCAGAGCATACGCTGTTAACAGACACGTCTGCTAACAAAGAGCCAAAAAAGTAGTTTTTAAACGGTCTCTACGGCAACCGTAGAGTCATGTGACCACAAGCTGTAACCGTTTTTAAACACAGGTACCTATGTCGAGTCTGGTCCCAGCAGGAGTGGGACAGCAAGGAACAAAATTCCAACAAAATGTTTCTGCTCTCTCTGTTCTTAGAGAAGTTAGGCGAGATGCTCAGACGGACACAAAGGATCTGAGGAGGTTTTGAGATGTGAGCGGCCCTCAAATGAGGGCTGGACCGAGTGTCAGTAAGCAGTGATACGTCTGTGTCTACATGTCTATGACATCAACCACTCGTACCAACTTGTTGAACGTCCACAAGTCAAGAGGATCTGTCAAACAAACGTTTTGAACGTCAGATGCTTTTGTTGAAGCATCTGATTGGTCCGTTTAGAACTTGAATAACTTGGAATGAGCATGGTAAAAAGGTAGAATGGGTACTCTGACAAATAGAATGACAGTTCTCCATTTATTTCTCTATAGAAGTCTATGGGATTTTGGCTTCTTGGAGTCAGGAGATACTTCTTGTGTGGAATGCCATGGCGGAGGGGTTACTCAGTGCAGTTCTATATATACAGTCAATGGATCTTGTATACAGTACTTTACATCAATGTTTCTTCATCAGAGAACAGATTTAGAAGAAGAAGAAGAAATATATTTATATAGCACTTTTCACAAGTAAAAACCACAAAGTGCTTTACAAGACATCAATAAGACACAATACACTTGCAATACAATAGGATAAAACAGATAGAGCCAGATGGGTAAAGAACAGAAAAAAGTAAAAGCAGGTTAAAAGTTATAAAAAGATGAAAGTTAACTAAAACGCCTGTCTAAATAGAAATGTTTTAAGAAGCTTTTTAAAAAAACCAACCGATTCAGCCATACGGAGGGTTAATGGAAGGGAATTCCAGAGTGTGGGGGCTACAGCTTAAAAAGACAGGTCTCCACGGGTTTGAAATTGTGTAGTAGAGACTGAACGGTAAGAGGTGTAAGGTGTTATCAGATCACAAATATATTTGGGAGCCTGACCTTTTGGCGAATTAAAAGTTAAAACTAAGATTTTAAAATCAATTCTAAATTTGAGCGGTAGCCAATGTAGTGAAAATATAGAACTAAATATCGAGCTTATCTTCTTGCATTAACCTTTTCACTTAATCAGTCACTATGAGTAAATATTTGAAATATGGCTAATTTGTACTTAAAAGTAATAAAAATGGCACAGACGCTCGAACATTTAGGGACAAGTAATGACATCTGGTAATATTTAGTTCCATCTGCACATTGAGAATTTGCTGAAGAAAAGATGACTTTACGCGTCCATTTCACTCTCGTAGTACCCATTGAGCTCAGGGTTTTATTTCACGTAAATATGTGTGATTTTGACCAGAAATGTGACAATATGCTCGATCAAATTTACAGTTTTTGTCGTGTGTTTCCACTAGCCTAGCTGTAGAAGCAGCGAGTCTGAACATCCATATGCCAGAAAACCCCTGGTCATCTATTGACTATCTTTATTTGTTTTGATACATATCAGTGAAAGTAAAGTCAGTTGATTGTTTGGTTTGTCACTAGTCGACCCCATCTTTGAGTACATAGTGTCTCGTGGTTTCTCGGCTTCTATTTGCACCGACTGCACAAACTTCAACAAGAAGCTCAGCAGGTATTTCACCTTGAGAAAAGTGGGTGTGTATTGTCTCCGATATCATTATCTGTCCCTCTCTCTTTGTCTCCTGACTTATTTCCATATACACAGGTAAAGAAATACCAAAGACCCTCTGTTGTAAGGACAAGCCCAGCGGCATGGATCATTTCCCTAAAGCGTGAGACTGTGTAGCGGGGCAGAGAGGGCAGGAGAAGGAGGAGAAGACAGGTGAAGGAAGAGGACAGGAGGAGGGGGGGTAATTCAAAGCTACAGCTTTAGTTTACCAGCCAGACGGCAGGAGGGCTGCTGCATTTGATCTCTGTCAGATAGGAGAGACGAAGAGGTTTTTTTTCTCCTTATCTGTGCGTGTGTGAGTGCAGAGGAGTGCTTGAGAGTTGTTGGGTTAGATTGCCCGCTCTGATAACTCAGGAGTTCCCATATGGGAGTCGGAAGGTAACAGGTAACACTAGAATAAGTGGTCCTCCTGGAATATATAAAGACCTCTCTTCTTTGAAAGGGAAGACGAATTGGAAAGGAAAGTGAAATGTTTGTGGAGCTGAAGTGAGCTGCTGAAAGAGTTTCTGATTTCAGGGACGGAGGGAAGTTTTAGCTTTTGGGTGGCGTGTTGCTTAGATTCCACCAGCTCTGTCAGACTTGGTCAAATTTCTGAACCATATCTAAATTATAAGACTTCCAGACTCATAGTGGTTCTAAAAAGTATTTATCGGTCCAATTCTGCAAGTTGTCCCACAAGAATTCCCTCTTTTCAACAATGTAGAAAGAATTGGATCAGAGACAAAAGTTGTTACTGGTTTCAACGGTCAAAGGTTTCCTGTAGGTCGTCACCTGACCTAAACACTATAGCTGCTATTTTGGTCCATTCCTCCATGCAGATCTTCTCAAGAGCTGTGATGTTTGCTGTAAACTTTCTGGACTAAGGTCCAGAGACTGCTAGAACACAACAGAATCTTGGAATGTTTTTTACATAGACACTCATTTGTTGCCATGGTAATGGGTTTTTCCTGCTAGACCACATGTGTCAAAGTCTAGGTCCGGGGACCAGATCCAACCCGCTGGGTGATTGCATCTGACCCGCCAGATCATTTTATAGTTTTGTTATTAGCGGGCTAATGCTATCTTCGCCTGGTAACATATTCTCATTCCCAACCAGTAAGTGGGTCGCAAACCAGTACAGGAGTCTTTCAGTTTTTTAGGCTATTTTAAACTTTACCTATTTTAGCTGTTTTGGCAAACAAAAGGTTTTTTTAAAGTTTTCTTTAGGCTAATTTGGCATTTAGCTGATATTTTAGCTGCCAATCAACTTCATCGTTCTCAGCTATCAGCACTAGCATCTTCAGCGGCCAAATCCATCTTCCAGCATTCACACTAGCATTATCACAGGTAATGTTAATATATCTAGTTCATAATTATGTTAAAAAGTTACGGTTTTAAACTTTTAAAGTTGTAGTTTTAGAGTGTTCAATAGATGTTTATCCTGTTCGGCCCGGGACCTCAGGAGTGTTTTGGATTTTGGCTCCTGTGTGACTGAGTTTGACCCCCCCGTGGTTTAGAAGGAAGGAAAGAAGGAAGATTGTAAGACATAGAAAGACACTCATCATCTGTGTCATAAAGAACATTGCAACTGCTGTACAGTCTTTTGTTTTGAATTAAACCCAAAAAACTCTTTATGTTGACTAATGAATAATAAATCTTTAATAAAGGTTTTGTAAAGTATGGTCAGATGTGTTTTTGATGAGTATGGATTGGTGACAAACATCCTTCGTGGGTGAACCATGTTCGTGGATTCCTCCGGTCCCTAATCTCCGCGGATATGGGGGGCACTGTAGCCCGAAATTGGACTGAAAAACTTAAAATGCTGGTTGACGAGCATTTCCACTGACTTCTCATGAACGAGTGAGACGTGAGTTTTTGTGGCAGATGCTAATATAGCTTGAGTCAAATGAACTTGAAGGGGAGGATGAAGTGTGTTCACCTCCAGGGACATCATTAAAAATGTGGAAAATTGTCATGTGAGACAATAACTTTAAAGTCACTGATATAAAACTTTAATCAGATACAAAGCAAAACCAACTCTTTTCTCTAATGATTTTTATCCTAAATTTGAATCAAGTGCAGAGTTGTGAGTGATAGTTTGCACTATAAAGACAGTTGTCGCGTTTCCATTAACTCTGAAATTTCGAAAAACAGAATTTCGATATTAAATTCTCCTAATGGAAACACCACAATTTCGAAAAAACTCACCTTTTTCGAAATAAAGTTTTTGCGCTTAGAGGAGGTGGTATTTGGGCCGTATCGAAACAGTAGTTTTTCGAAAAACTGTAATGGAAACACTTTTTTCGAAACAAACGAGTCACGTGACCATTAACCGATATGACGTTTCGGACAGGAAGCAGGAAAAGCTTTTTCACAGCAACTGGCTGCCTTGGGCACCGCACAGCGGGCGCCACGATGGTCCCACAGCATCGCCACAGCTCATCAAAAGTTGAGCGTGTCATGCGAAAATGCTGAATCCACAGCTATTCGGTGAATTCTTCAACCACGATTTCCCAAAAATGTTTGACTCTACGTCGTTCCCACGTATAAGGAGCCTGCCGCTCCGAGGCTCGGATCAGACGTAGACGTCTTCTCTGAATGGAAGGATGAGAGCTAGCGCCGTGGCAGAAATGTGAATGAATCTACTGCACATCAAAATAGTGTTTATATCCGTCGCCATGTTTTTTTAATGACTTATCGCGGGAATTACTTCGAGTTTTTCGCATAATCATGGTTTAATGGAAACGCCGTTTTTTCGAAACAGTGTTTTATCAAAATTCTAGAAATTTCGATAAAGTTTTGCGCAAAAGTGTAATGGAAACGCAGCTAGTGAGGACACATCGTGAGAATGAATTGCATCTAAACACACTCGTTTTTCCTTGTTTGCTGCTCGAGTTGAGAAACCGTTTTTAAAATGAAACAAGATGAGCAGAGAGTCGGTTTCACACATGTGGGGATGTATAGCTTGAATTAAAAGTTCCATTCTTCTATGCCGGCACTTCCTGAGCAATTCTGTTACATAAACCAGAAGCACAAACACAAATGAAGTTCTAATTAAGCAGCGAGTCATGAGGGCTCGAACAGTGAAAACACAATAAGCAGGAAAAAGGTGTTGCCTGTTCAGAATTAGATGGAAGTGCAGGGTGAGAAAACAGCAGCTGATCCACAGTAAATGTTTACAGGAAGGGTGTCATGCATGCTGTGTGGGTCAACCCTTCAGGACAGACAGACGGAGTTCTGTTTTCACCTCAATTCCCTGCAGCAGCTGCACAAACTCCATGGTTTTCTTAGTGATTGTCATCTTAAAAGACTTTTCAATTCAGCTTTACTAATAATTTATTACAATTTTACCATGTAGTATATAAATAATTATATTTGTTTTTTTGTTTGTTAGATTTGTTTTATTCGTTTTCTTTGGTTTAAATTAGATTTATCTGTTTTTGTTGCTTTGTGTCTTGTCTTCATTAAGAAAATAGGCAAATGAAGACTAAATTAAGAGTTAGGAGCCATACATAAACATTTTTACATTCTGATTTATTAATTGGTTGAAAAATCTAGAAAAATCTTTGTTTGGAAAGGTTTTAAGATAAAACTAAAAACAATTTAAAAATCTTTGGAGAAACCAGATGAATTTTGCGCCAAAAAAGACAACATTTGAAGAATATTTTGGTCTGCAGCGTCAGTTCACGGACAGATAGAAATCAGTTACAGGCAGCATTGATGGGTGGCTCAGATGAGAGATTCCAGTGAAAACACGGCTCAGCTTGTTGTAGAAACACGAGCTATAAGAAAAGTTCTAGATCATATTAGATCAATAATGAAACCCGCAGAAGGTTGTGTCATATCTGGGCTTGCATTGGATGTTTCTGGAACCGGTTCTGTTACCTGAGACAGAAGATTTAAGAACCAGCATCTGGCAGATGAGCGACGCTGTATACTGGCACATGTTACCTGCAGAGGTTTGTTCACAACCTGAGAATCTTGGAGAGACAGAAAAGCCCCATCCTGATCAGTTTGGGTTTAGTCCATTTATGTTAATGCCCCGGAGCAGTAAAGTGCCCCCTGTGTGCAGAAGTGTGTGGGAGGTTAATGATAACATAAGCGAGGGTAGATTCCACCTGGTCTAACCTCAGCTATATACGATAAATATGTCATCTACTGGAAAAGATTTTGCTGCCATGTTTTGTCGTGACAAAAAAGTTGAGATGTTTTTTTTTTATTCTTTATCTTGTGTTGGGGTCTGAAGTCAAAAAGGGATGTGCCAACTATCCTCAATGGCAGAACCTCCTGTTGTCTATCAGAGCTTTTTACTCTTTCACATCTGTATTGTACAACACGAGTTACTTTCCTTAAAACATCTTCTACAGCAGAGCACAACATCTAAAGTTACAAATATACCGCAAAGTATTACTCATCGATGTTGTAATTATGACTACTGGTAATGATGTTTACTTTTTAAAAAGTGAAAGCACAAAGCAGGAACAGCCCATAAAAATGAAACCTGACTCCAAGAAGAGAAAACAGAGACCAAACAGGACCGTGAAGGAATATAAAAATAAATATTTAAAATCGGGTTAAAATGGCTGCACTAAGCTTAGGATAGTGTGCATTCACAGAGACTTTTCATTCCAAGTGATATCTGAACTCTATTAGTATTGTCTTTTACTTCTTTGTTACAGAAAGTTTATGCAATGCTTTACTTTGTGTGACGCTGTATTGATCGATGTAGACGTGATTATGAGGAGTGTAAGCAGCATAAAGAGTCGGCCTGAAGAAGCTCAGCTTCCACACACTCCCTTTCCAACACGCCTACAATAATAGTATTTATCAATGAGGTTAATAACTACAGATGACATGAAGGCTTTTTACTGTTGTCCAAGAAACGTGAAGAACGACGCCATATTGGAATGGTATAAAAACAATGAGACCTGCTTAGCAGACGCAGTAAAAGGATTCATTGGTCTGATATTTAAAAGGAAAAAACTCTGATCATCTGAAAAATCCTTCCCACATCATGGTAATAATGTCGTTACAAATGCAACATATGAAACCCAATGCATACCACATGATTGTGATTTTATTCAGATTTCCACAGACAGATTTCCACAAAAAGTTAGACTCTTCGGTCTGTGTTTATGAACAGATCGGTGGGTAGACTGCTAGTGCCTATGGTACATGGGCCTGTCCATATACCAGTCCCGGTCGACAGCCGCACCGGTCCTGCAGACGGGGGCACCAACACTGCAGCTCCTCGCATTTCAGCACCTTTTAAATCCATACTTTTATTTATTTAATTTTTGTATTTTTTTTATTTAAACTTGGACAATCCACAATAACTAATATTTTAGCACACCTAGACCATAAACATGCCAGAATTAGGTCAACAGTTACATTGCATCTGCATTTGTCACTAAGATATAAAGTCTGAAGAAGTGAAATGTCCCGACAAAGACAGTAAAATGTAGGATTACATTACAGTTTCCCTTGTTGCTTTGCCCTGCCCTCGTCATTCTTGGCCAATGAGTGAAGAGATCTTTAGTTTTGTTTACAAGCTTCAGTTCGGAACTGAAATGTTGGATTGTCTGAATACAGACCAAACCCAAGGTTCAGGACTCAACCCGGACTCAGTCAAGTAGACCACCACTAGACTTCACCAGGGCCATGAATGAATGAATAATTCTCTTGTTGAATTCTTGTCTCATGCATCATTTTCCTGAGTTCTGTAGAACAAACAGTTCAGCATTTGTGTGTCTCCGTCAGTGAAATGGAAGGTTTGGTAAGCAGATTGTTGCAGTTCCGTATGCACCTGTTTGAATACACACCTGTTCCAGACAAGTCCCAGCACAACACTTAAAGAGAAATTACAGAGTATTTATTAGAACATAACTTTGATTCCTGTTCTCAGGTTTCAGTCTGTTTACCCTCTAAGTGGGGCCTTTATTTCTTCTCTGTTTGCGTTGTCTTGTTTTGTGTCCCTCCAGTTGCAGCACTCAGAATTTAACTTCTGTTCTGCCTTTTGTGCTGGACCGAACAGGATTACAGTAGCTCTACGAAATCTGCTTTTGTGTGGTGAATGTGAGGAATGCATATGACACATAATGCACCTGGTAACTAAGCCAACAGGTATTTTCTTTACGCTTTCATCGAGCCCAAGTGTTTTCTTTTCTCACCTTGTAGTTTCTGCAGCCTCTTGTGTTGAATTTTTTTGGTTTCTTTTCTTGGCAGCGCTCCCTGTTCGTTGCGTTGCCCCAGGTTTTTCTTTTCTCCTCACTCCTGAAATAGTCTGAACATTCAGCGCTGAACCTTTTTCTTGTGCAGAGATGTGTTTGTTTGTTTAGTCTTAAGTATTATTAGCTCTGGGAATGTCTTCCAGCGAGGCTCTGTTTCCCTCCAGGCCTGAACCTGGGCGTCACCTGCAGCTGAGAGCATTTCTGTCTACCTCCACAACTGTCCCTACAGGTTTGCTTTAAGCTGTACCTTCAACAGAACGCCGTCAGCCGTTCTCTGAACTCACGGTGGATCAGGACGAGTCACGTCAGCGGGAACCGAACAAAGGAGGACGAGGACGGTTGTGTCAGCAGCTCGACTCCTCTGGCTTTCACTGGTGCTATCGGACACTTTGAGTGGGTAGTAAAATGCTTTTCACCTGGAAAAACAAACCAAAAAAAATCATTCATGGAGACGAAGATGGATTTTAGAACTTGTTGGAACATGCGCTGAAAAACCAGCCCAAACCATCAACTCTCCACCCCTGTGCTTGACAGTTGGTGAAAAATGTTTTTTTGTTGTTGTATGTTTATTTCTGCCAAATGTTGAGCAGATTTTTAGTATGAATTTGAAGTTCTTCCCCCAATTTGTACCTTATTTTCTGTGTCCTGACACCAACAGAAAAGTCAAACAAATAGTAATCAAGCTTCTTATTCACTAATTTTTGTTGTTAAACTGTTTTATGTCATTTATGATGGAATTTATCTGTTCATGAGTTTAACATATGTGATATAAATGTAACATTTGAAAAAGTCTCCGGACTTGGACATCAGACATTTCGGGTCCATGTAAAAGCGAGAGGCATGTGGATCCATGTGCAGGGGATGTGATAAAGTAGCAGCACAGAGCTGGAAAAAGAGCATCGAGGTCAGGAAACAAGCCAGGTTAAACGCAGGGACGAGGCAGGAAGAAGTCCAAAACACGGGTGGGTTATGGAGAAAAACGCTTAGACTGAACCTACGAAGTAACAATTCAAGACTTCACATGGAACAGAGAGCGAGAGATGAATAGAGACAGCCTGAGTAATGAGATGATGCGGATCAGCTGGTGAGGACCGGAACCGGGGACTAGTGAATGATGGGAAAGTGAGTACAGGAGGAGGACAGCTGCAGCTAACACTCAGGACAGGAGAGAGCTCCCTCTGGTGGTGGGATGACTGGCTGAGTCTGGACAGTTCTGAAACAATAAAGTCGTTTACGCTGGGTTCACACTGGACGCGGAAGCACCACGAAGCACCGCGGAACGGAGTCCGCTTCCATTTGGCGCCCTTGTTAACTTATAGTGTGGTTCACACTATAGGTTAACAGGTTAACCGGCGGAGGGGGTCGCGTGTGATCCGCCTCAATTCTGGAAGGAAGTTACAACAAGATACATTAGAAAATCTGGTTTAATTACAAAGTATTACCAGTTTTTTCAAAATAAAACCCAGCGATAGAAAAATGTGATGATGTTTTTGTATGTAAACAGACTGTAGAGATGAAAATAAACACACAATCACAACACTCTTCTCTCTGTGTGTTTCAACAACAGATACATTAAAGAACTCTATCGCCTACTAACTACTTGCTTCTTCTTAGCAGAAACATGAGGTCATATTTTAGGTTAATAACTTACCCATGATGGCAAAAACAAAAAAAAAGCTCTAGCAGAAGCACCTGTCGTGGAAACATGCGCGTTTGGTGTGACTTGCAGGAGAGAACGGATGCCGTGTGCACGCCACGCCGCCTCCGCGTGAACCTCGCGTTAGACTTTCTCCACCCAGTACGAGGACGGTACGGATCAGGTTTTTCAGTTTCTCTTTCAAACATCCGATGGTGGAGATGCGCTCTCATGCTGTCCTTAATCGTTCCACCCCATGGTTGCAGGCCAACAGTTGCATAAGTGAAGCCAAACTCGCCCCGTGGGGGCAAACGCTGCGGCGAGCCTCTGCTTTGACAGCTTTGAAGACAACCATTAAACACCAGCGTTACATAAAGTCAACACAATATTCAGAAGAACAAAAAAAAATCCTATGCATGCTTGAAAGTATCACGTTTTGTGTCAGTCTGTGTTTCTTTGAGATGGTTGAACTGCTAATCTGCTCTGGTGATGATGCAGAGAAACAGATCCAGATGGATCCTTCAGGACTGCTACGTTTGTTTCAGCTCAGTGTCCTTGCTAACGTCTGTTTAAACTTTCACAAAACCTGTTTTTAATAAAAGGTTGTTTACAAAAAGGCTGTTAGGAGTCAAAACATTCTGAACCTGTAAGAAATGAGAGGAAATCAGGAATGTCTTTAAACATTTTAGGAAACCCATGACGAACGCCAACACATCCAACTCTGCAGCAAAGGACAGAAACGTTGGAGAGATTTGAGTATTGAATACAGATCTGGGGTCAAAGGTGCTCGGAATCGGAGTGGATTGCCCACATGAATAAGCCTACGTGTTCTTAGCGTGTTCTTGCATACAGGTGCTGCAGGGTTTTGGGCTGTCCGGACCTGGTGTAAGGGAGTGCAGGTGTGTCTTGCAGTTCTCTTGAAGCCTGTACGGGGCAACAGGAATTTATAACGTACCACTGTTGTGCATATGGCAAATGTTTACTGAAGTATTTGTAATGCTATGCACAAATTTGGCACATGTGCCTTTAAGAATGTGCTGAACACGGATTTTAGCAAAGTGAGCTCCACCCCTTTCAGGAAGAGTGTGCTCTGCTCCGCCCCCAGTTTAACACACACACACTCTGATAGCTAGCAGTGACCAGTGAAATGATTTTATTTTAGAATTAACTTAACAAAAAGTGGTTCCTCTTGCAGAGACAACAATGACACGCTGCTGAAGGTTGACGTCATAAAATGGGCGGCACTCACAAGGAAAGAAAGGCGGAGCCTCAGAGATCGAGGCGTCTCATCCAGGTAGAAAACGAGACTCATATTTCATTGAAAAATGTTTTTTAGTCTGCCAAAAGTAGTGTCAAACTCTGGCCTTTGGCCCGCAGTGTGATTATATTATGCCCGCGAGGCAATTTCAAATTAATATTAGAGCTGGCCTGCCTGTATTATACAGTGGCAGAGCTGTAACACCGAATTCACCGATTATACTACAAATGCCATAATGCTCTGATGTTGTTTCGGTGCGTCATTTAGGACAGAGGCAGACACGCCCCCTCCTCTGTGTCAGTAGCGTCTATGGTAGCAGTCTTGGATGTAGGAAGGTTGTGATCCATCTTTACTTCAAGGCTGCAAACAGAAAGGAGGTATTCCATTTTTATTTAAATCTTATTAAAATGCCATTGATAAGTTTTGTAATTATTATTAGTACTACTATTATTAGTAGTACAGGGTTTTTCCTGCATAGAGAATTTGGTGTCAGTCGCCACCACCTAATTTACAATCGGCACCAGCTCCTGCTCACCGAAAATGGGGAAAAGGTGGACGATTCAGATGACAAAATGATAAAACAGAAACAATAATTCCAGTAAACCAAATATTTTGATTTTTAATGTCAAAGTAACAATATTTATATATTTTGTTTTGGAAACTTCAAATGGACAATGGTTCGGTCCGACTGGATTAGACTTCTGCAGGTACGCTGTTTGTGACAGACAGGCCTGCAGTGAGCACAGCTGTACATGTAGTTTCTGTTCAGAAGAAAAAGTTCTTAAACAAGGGAATAATATGAAAATAACTACAACATATTTACTGCTTTAAGAGAATGTTTTTAAGACTGAATTTTTATTTTGAAAGGAATTTGACTGTACTGATGTCAGATTAAAATAAATCAAAAGTGTTATATAGCCTATTAAAAAATATAACACTGTTATGGTTTAAGTACTGTGTATATTATGTTAATGTACAATAATCATATTCAAATGTTCCCCACAGTTAGTTTCAATGCTACAATTAATACAAAAAATAATGAAAGTTTAATTTCAAGTTTTTCATTTCAGATTTAATTGGGGGCGGGGTGTTAAAGTATACAAATCTGAGACACTATCACCACCTTATTTTAATCCAGGAAAAACCTTGGTAGTATTATTAGCAACTCAATTTTGAAATCCTGCACTTTAAAATTATATTAGCCTTGCTTGTTCAATATTCATTGTTAAAACTTGTTTGGTACCATATTGAAAGGTTCATTTGTTCAACCTTGGCCCGCGGCTTTGTTCAGTAAAATTTTGGCCAATTGTGATAATGCTAGTGTGAATGGTGTAAGATGAATTTGGCCGCTGAAGATACTAATGCAGATAGCTGAAGATGCTGAAATTGATCAATAAAAAGCTGAAAACGCTGAAGTTTATATATGAAATCACTGAGGCTAATAGTTAAAACACGCTGATGCAAAAAGCTGAAAAAGGTGAAGTTAATATCTGAAAACGCTGCAGTTGATAGCAAGTTAAAATATTTGTTAAATGCCAAATTAGCCTAAAGAACTAAAAAAAAAAAGCCTAAATTTGCCAAAAGAACTAGCATGTAACTCTAAAACAGCCTAAAAAAGCTTTTTACAAAAAAACTAAATTAGCATGTAGCTGAAATATTAGCTCATTAAAAAATTATAAATTAATTATAAATAATATATAATTATAAATTAAAAAATCCTAAATAAGCCAAAAGAGCTATAGTGTAGCTGAAATGGTAAATGGTGTATACTTATAAAGTGATTTATTACTTTCTTTGATGGCCCAAAGCCCATTTACAGTCTCACACCCATTTACACATTCACACACTGGTGGTGGCTCCATTGCTGATCAGTGGCACCAACCTTCCGCCAGAGTCAATGAAATGTTAGCCAAACTCCAAAACAACCTGAAAAACATTTTTAAAAAAAGGAAAAAAAAAAAACTTCAATCAGCCAAACGAGCTAGCATGTAGCTGAAATATTAACTAAACTGAAATACCTTAAAAAAAATCTTAGTAAATGTCAAAATAGTCCAAAAAACTTTCAGAATACAAATTTTTAAAACTTTAAAACTGGAACTTTTTAAACAAAATTATGAATAATAAAAATACAGGAATATTATTCCAGGATAAATCAACTTAAATCTTAAAATACTTTTTTTTTTTTTTTACTCTCCATAAAAATATGTTTTCAAAATCATAAATGTTAAAAAAAAGTGGAAGATAACATCGGGGAATTAGTAACAATAAACTAAAATGATCCGGGGGGACGGATAGATTTACCTTGACTTTTCCACATATGGCATAGCCGTACTACTCTAAACTCCTGATCCATCTCAATGCAGAAACAGTTCCTTTGTTTCAGCATGGCTTAAAGACGGCTTCTCCTAAATCCCAAAACACATTTTTATCCTTTGGAAGTCAATTATTGTTCCAGGTAAAGCCAGTTGACACTTAACAGGCTTATCAAAAGCTGGATCTTCTCTAAACCCTTTTTATTGTTCAGCAGGCGCCATCCTCGTACTCCTCCTGAACTGGGAACAAAAGCGGAGCAGTAACGTGTGCTCCATCAGGCTCACGTTTTCACACTTATGTTTAACTCAAAACAACAGGTTCTTGTCGTGTTTTCACACTTCAACAGTCATAGAAGCAAGGAGAAAGGTAGTTCCTTTGAGAACATGCCTAAGAGAAAAGCCACTTCTGACAATACATGAGCAGCAGGAAAGAAGAAATGAACTTTACTAAACTTTAAGAAATTTACTGGTTTATACAGATGTCTGGATTCTTTATTGAAACATAAACTTTATTAACGTAAATACATGAAAAATTCCCTTGTGATTTTAAAAGCGGAAGGTCCTGGAATTCATTCAGAGAAAACATTCCCACGTTTATTTCAAAAGAAACTGAGTTTTATATCACTGGACACAATAAGAGCGTCCCAGTCTGAATGACTGGGAGTTTGGAAGTCTCCTCCTCTGTCTTGACCTGGTAGAAGTTCCTTCAGGAAATCAGCTTAGTGTTGAACGGCTCACATACGCAGCAGACGACTCTTTAAATTGGCTCGGATCACTCATCCTTTTAGCGTTGCATTAGAGAGGTCTGCCTCCAGCCAGCAGAGCCACCCTTCAGTTTCATGAATGTTGCAAAGAAAACTAACAGTTTGTACATTTGTTGGTTTATGGCATGGGTACCCAAACTTTCAGCTATCAGAATAACTGCTTTCTGTTAGCAATTCTGTCTGCAATTGATGCTAAATGTGGTGTTGGGCCGGATGGTCTTAGGAACCACAAAAAAAAAGAGGAAAACAAACTTTCTTCCGTTTTAAGGGTGTTTTGGTGAAACCCCTTTGTTTTACTTCTAGATCCCTTTCACATTTATTTTCTTGAAAATCCATCTGAAGTTCCTCAATCTGAACTATATTCTTGTGTATTTTGTTTAGCCACCCAAGCAGGATTTACATCCCGTCAGGGCAAAAAAAGATGGAGGAAGACAAAGCCCTTCAATTAGAGTGGAGGCTGTATGGAAGAACTCTGGCAGCCGTCATTAAAACACTTTTGAAAACAGGGTGTAAAAGCTGAAACATGTTCCACTGAGACTGAGTCAAGTAATCTCCTGCCAACAAACCCTCACAATGGGCAGCTGGGATTTGGTTTTATATTTGTAACTTTACGAGCAAAAGCTCCTGTGTGTTTCTAAAATGTGTTTGGCTCCTACCAATGGCAGACTCAGCAGAAAATGGAAGCTCGGCAAACCGCTATGCTTGGGTTAATACAGTTTACTGATATTACTGCCACCCAAGTCTGATTCAGTTAATCTTATTCTAATGAGCAAACTCTCGTTTGCAGAACAAGCTCAACACACAAACAGGAACAGGATGTTGAACAGAAACCTGAGACGACAAAAGTCAAAATGACCCTGCAAAGCAAAAACAAAAAGCATCTTCATTTTCCAAAGATTAAAATCGTTTTTAAAAAGTCACCAAGAATGTTCAGATCACAAATTCTTCTAATGTAGTTTCTTTCTGATAGAATCCAACAAGATAGATGAGCGTAGAAAACATCACTTAATGAGGTCAAGCAGTCACTTCCAATGAAGCTATCTTTTTCAGGCTCTATGTATATATCTCTGGGCCATGGACACGCCTTGAAAGATAAACTAGATCAAACTTTGACCAATCAGGGACTCAGATTTGGTATTGATGTATGGATGCCGTCTACTATAGTTCATGAAAGTACGAACCGTTTACAAATTGATCATGATGGAGATTAATAAAAGCGGTTTGTGTCCACCGGAATTCTATGAAAGACAAAGTCTGGAGCGAGTTTCACCAGATTTACACCACTTTGACTCTGTAGATGGTGGACTTGTTCAAGATGGCGTTCACGACACACTTGGAATGTACCAACTGTGTGTACTTGTGTTGCGTTGCAGAGGTTCAGATCTCGGTCTCAGACATGAAGATCATGATGTAAACATTTCAATTGATTAAATAATGTTCTATGTCCTTTGTTTGTTGACACAATAGAGACGCACCACAGTGGAAAACAGCCTTAAGGCACACCTGTGCAATATTCATGCTGTCTAATCAGCATCGTGATGTGACAGACTTGAGAGGTGGAACTGAAAATCAGAGCAAAGGAAGAGTGTATGGGGACAAATAAATATTCTAAACCCAAAAAAAAACATTAAAACAAAAAATATTGAAGTTTGGCCAAAACAATGTAAAATGTCCAAAACTTTTTGCTATTCTAAAATGAACTCAATTATTTTCAACTTCAAATGTTCTGTTTTTTAGGTTTCAAAGCTCAAAATTTCAATTTCAAAACTTTTTTTTCAGTTTCAAATCTATATCTTCCATTCTGAGTATTTCATTTTCAAAACTTTTGGCTCGCTGTGGCGCATTGGGGCGGGGCTAACACGAAGGACCAATCAGAACCCCTGAGGGTGGTAACTTCAGTCCTGACGCATTCACTGACTCTGAAAAGTTTTGACAATTACAGTCAGAAAATGGCTGTTTAGTCTGAACTATCATAGTCTGAAGTTGTCCTAAGACGGGTGTAGAAAGAAGAGTTTTATTGCGTACAAACCGCGTGTCAAAAACACTGTTGTAGCCCGTTCAAAGCCCCATCTTTCCGTGTTAAATACAGGCGTAGAGATCAAAATAGCTCCATAAAAATGTTGGTAGAAAATGGTTGTAATCTTCAAATTCATCTCATGACAAATGGGAGCAAAAACAGAAGTGTTGCAGTCATACTTTTGTTCCGCGTATATGCATGTGTACATATATGTATATTTGTATTATTTATTTTTTCAACTTCCATTACTTTCTTTAACGATTTTCTTGACAAAATGGCCTTTATTGTCTTAATTATTTATTATCTGCAATATACACTCTTGACTTAATTACAGTATTCAACATTTGTGTCCACATAACCCACATTTTTATATTGTTTTTGCACTGAAATGATGACAAGCTGCAATTTCACCATAAATGTAGACAGTGACATAAAGATATAAAATAAAGAAAAGTCAGATATCAATGATGGAGCTACAAAACTAATGAGTTAAGCTCTTTTAACAAAGTATGAGATAATACAAGAAAAAAATAGTGTTAAACTAAAAACAAGAAGTTATTATTTTAGTGACATTTATATCCAGCCCCAGCCAAGCAACAAACAAAAAACGAAAACAGCGAGTCCACCAAAGGCTGCACACAAACTCATCCCTGGGGTATTATAAATACACTTGAAAAATGAACTCCTTTCAAACATAAGGAAATAAAATTTGGGGGCACAAGACAGTTATTATGTTATGTCACTAAAGCTGCAAAAAAACAAGTCTGTAGAAGACAGACACCCTTTATGCACACATTACATATGCATGTAATTTTATTTAAACATCAATGTGTTTAAGCTGTGGCTAAGGTACCAACAGGTGACACTGGAAGGTAAACAAACATGGTGATTAGTGGTAAATCTTTAGGTCCCCTCTGATTGCTCTGGAGGGGGCTCTGCTGTGTGGAGATACACCTCAGCAGCACAGTTTCACCTTCAGATGCAAAAAATTCTTACAGGCATCGTGAGTTGTCTGAGTTTTTGTGACAAACCGGAAGAGTCACATGACTGAAAAAATCTGCAAATACGTAAAACCGCGAATAAAGAAATGCGAATACACGAGGGAACACACTACAGTACAGACTCTCATTCCATGTGGGCAAGTTTTTGTGTAGGTCAGAGCCGGGGGTCTTCTACGTCACGTATTTCAATCAGGAGGAAACAGAGGGCTTTAATTTAGGCATTGTGGAAACACGTGCTCGCCCCGTCAGCAGTTTTACATGAGCCCGCCCACTGTCACAGGAAAGGCAGAAGGATTGTCTAGAACAAGGGTGTCAAACTCAATCGCACTATGGGCCAACATCCAAAACACACCTGCCGCTGGTCAAACAGGATAAACATTGATTGAACACTCTAAAACTACAATTTCAAAACCGTAACTTTTTAACATAATTATGAACTAGATATATAGCATTACTTGTGATAACGCTAGTGTGAATGCTGTAAGATGAATTTGGCAGCTGAAGATGCTAGTGCTGATAGCGGAAGATGCTGAAATTGATAGCTAATAACACTGAAGCTGATAGCTGAAAATGCTGGAGCTTGATAGCCGACTAAAACATTAGCTAAATGCCTAATTAGCCTAAGAAACTAAAAATGATTAAATTTGCCAAAAGAGCTAGCATGTAGCTGAAATGTTACTTAAACTCCAAAATAGCCAAAAAGATTTTTGTAAATTCCAAAATAGTTAAAAAAACTCACAGAAAACCAATTTTTTAAACTTTAAAATCGTTATTATAAATAATAAAGATGCAGGAATGTTATTCCAGAACTGTAAATAACTTTCAATATTTTACTGTCCATAGAAATATACATTTTTTCAAAATTATACAAGTTAGAAAGAAGCGTAAGATAACATTGGGCCATTATTAAAAATAAAATAAAATCATCTGGAGGGCCGGAGAGAATTACGCGGAGGGCCGGATCCGGCCCCCGGGCCATGACTTTGACACGTGTGGTCTAGAACTTCAACTTGCCTAATGGAGTAGAAGTGATTGACATGTCCTAAGACAAATAGACCTTCACTGAAACTAAGCCCTGAAATGAGGAACCGATTGCAGCAGCTAATGTTTTTAGGGATGATCGCTATAAGGAACAATGTTTGTGGAACTCTCACTTAAAATGTGTGAAGACAGTGAAGGTGTCGAGACATCAGGTTTATTTATTGTGAAGAGGTTTACAAAAAACATCAGTAATCATGTCTCCATGTTTGGGTTCATATGATTATTATTAAAAGATTTCTCTGTACAGGTGGCTGTGTCTGTATGACAGCCACTTCCACTGTGTTCCTGTGTCTCACTGTCAAGTGTTAACTTGAGGGGGTAAAAATAAAATTAGGTGACTTAAAGTAGCCGGATAAGCTCTATAACACCGGGTTCACACTGGACACGGAAGTGCCGCGAAGCGGCGCGGAAGGAAGGCTGTTTCCATTTGTCGCCCTTGTTATACTATGGCATTGTTCACACCAGGAGCGGAGCCACACGGTGCAGCGAATCGTTTCAGCGTCTGCTCTATTTTGTGCGCGAGCCGCGAGCGTTCCGTGTCAATTCTGGCAGGAAGTTGCATCAAGATGCATGAGAAAATCTGGTTTCTTTTCAAAATATAACCATTTTTTCACTATAAAACGCTACAATTGACAAACATGATCATGTTTTTGTGTCTAAACATACTGTAGAGATGAAAATAAACATACAGTCACAACACGCACGCGCGAGCACAGGGACACACAAAACAGACAGACATGCACACTTTTTTTTTTTTTTTTGACAGACATGCACAAATGCAGATCAACGTGGACAGACTCCGGTGTGGGGTGAAGAGTTTCGGGAGTTAAAAAAACGACAACAGAGAGGCCGAGAGCAGCTCATCTTAACATAAACAGGAGGTAATATTTATAAAACACACAACACAGACAGACATGAGCGCGCACAGATCAACGCAGTCAGCAAAATCCGGAGCGGGGCTGCTGCTTTTTGGGAGAAAAAAAAGAGATGCAGAGAGCAGCTCTTCTTAGCAGAAACATGGGTTAATGTCTTTACGTTATTAAATTATCATCCATGATGGAAAAAACCTAAAAAAGCTCTAGCAGAAGCGCTTGTGGACCGCCGAAGAAAAATGCGCCTCTGGTGTGAACCACAGAGCAGAAGCCACACGCGCTCCGCTCTGCTCCGCGGTGCTTCCGCGTCCAGTGTGAACCCGGCGTAACCCAGTTCTTGCTGCACACTCTATGTAGTGGCTCGTTGGTCTAGGGGTATGATTCTCGCTTTGGGTGTGAGAGGTCCCGGGTTCAAATCCCGGACGAGCCCCTAGGAGAACCTCAATCCTCTGTTTTCTGTTTGTAGCTTCTAAAAGAGACGATGCCGTCTGTCATAAACTCAGGTTCAAGTGAAGTAAATTGCAGATGCCATATGTACCTTGTTCGCACCTTAGTCTATTCTTCAGATGCACCTGTCCAACTGATAACCAATGCAAATTTCTAGTCAACCAATCACATGGTAACAACTCAATGCATTTAGGCCTGTAGACATGGTCGATGCAGTCAGCAGCTGTTCACATTTACCACACTCGCACAATCCTTTTTGAGTTCGCCAGGTAAGTGTTGCCGTTCCCAGCCAGCTTGAGTGAAGCCAGGGTACACCGTGGATTGTTAAGTCAAGGATATTGAGCATAAAACTATGGTTTGCTCTTGAATCATATGTTGCAATGTCAAATATTACCAAGCTGTTGATTGGAAAAGCTAGGTGAAATTTAGAAATAAGTAGCAATTATTTGCGTCAAAATTCGTTATGTTAATATTTTTCTGTGGCTCGTTGGTCTAGGGGTATGATTCTCGCTTCGGGTGCGAGAGGGCCCGGGTTCAAATCCCGGACGAGCCCGTTCTTAATAACTTAGAGCAGCTGTCCTAGAGCTTCCTTCCAAGAGAATGAAAACCAGTTGCTGTTGCTTCGCTTCTCAGTGAAGTCTATAGCATATCTCCACTGGAATTAGGCTCGGCTGACTAATTTCAAAACCGTCTCATGCTGTATTTATTCCATTCACTGAAAATAACGCCATGTCTCCATTCCGTGGACCCACGACAAGCCCCTTTTGCTTGAGCTAGTGCCCAGTAATACCCCAAAAAACATATTTTTGATAGCGGAATACAGAGACATTAGTTAAAAAGATTTGGTGTGCTCTTCTGTCACACGTTTGAAAGAGATACATTACAAGCTAGCTGATTGAAAAGTTAAAGAGTTGTTTTAAGGGCAAAATGGCATTTGGTTCGGGCCCAGTTCTTGCTGCACCCTCTATGTAGTGGCTCGTTGGTCTAGGGGTATGATTCTCGCTTAGGGTGCGAGAGGGCCCGGGTTCAAATCCCGGACGAGCCCGTTCTTAATAACTTAGAGCAGCTGTCCTAGAGCTTCCTTCCAAGAGAATGAAAACCAGTTGCTGTTGCTTCGCTTCTCAGTGAAGTCTATAGCATATCTCCACTGGAATTAGGCTCAGCTGATTAATTTCAAAACCGTCTCATGCTGTATTTATTCCATTCACTGAAAATAACGCCATGTCTCCATTCCGTGGACCCACGACAAGCCCCTTTTGCTTGAGCTAGTGCCCAGTAATACCCCAAAAAACATATTTTTGATAGCGGAATACAGAGACATTAGTTAAAAAGATTTGGTGTGCTCTTCTGTCACACGTTTGAAAGAGATACATTACAAGCTAGCTGATTGAAAAGTTAAAGAGTTGTTTTAAGGGCAAATGTGCATTTGGGTTCGGGCCCAGTTCTTGCTGCACCTCTATGTAGTGGCTTTTGGTCTCAGGGGGTATGATTCTCGCTTAGGGTGCGAGAGGGCCCGGGTTCAAATCGCCGGACGAGCCCGTTCTTAATAACTTAGAGCAGCTGTCCTAGAGCTTCCTTCCAAGAGAATGAAAACCAGTTGCTGTTACTTCGCTTCTCAGTGAAGTCTATAGCAGGGTTCTCAAACTCGCGTCCCGCGGGCAATCTGCAGCCCGCGGGATGATAATTTGCGGCCCCCGCCTTCATATGAAAGATTACTGTTAGTGTGCGCGCGCACAGAGACACTGACACAAAACAGACAGACATGCAGACACGCAGATCAACGTGGGCAGACTCCGGTGCGGGTGAGAGTTTCGGGAGTTAAAACAACAGACAGACAGAGAGCAGCTCCTCTTAGCAAAAAAACACAGTGTATTAATTATGAAACACACACAACACACACAGACTGACACGAGCGCACAGATCAACGTAGTGAGTAGACTCTGGAGCGGGGCTGCTGGTTTTGGGGATTGAGACGCAGAGAGCAGCACACACACACACACCTGCGAGCGCGTGCGCACGCACCCACACACCAAAACAGAGACGCACACGCGCCCGGACACAGATCCAGTGGACCGACAGAGCGGGTGGGCGGGGCTTTGGGTGCAAACAGCAGCAGATAGCGGTTCTTCTTTGCAGAAACACGGGTTAATGTCTGTTAATGAATTGGGGGTGACGCGCTCCCCGTCCCGGTAGCTGGTGGTTCGTAGACTTGATTCAATCAGATCCGCCAGCTCCTCTCATTTTTGACCGAGCATCGCTCCTTCCGGGTCGGTCCCGCTTCGGCTGCGTGTCTGCGGTTGCGCTTTCGGTGCTGTGATCTAATTGGACCAGCCAACTCGGTACATTTTGACAGAAGGACTCAGATAAAAACTTTGCACCAGGCCAGATCAACAGAGCAGAGACACGAGAGTTAGGCCTGCCCACTGAGTTTGACGAGAGAATCTGACAGTTTGCAATTTCATGGTGTGTCCACTTCCTGTTTCATGAAATGTATAATGAAATCATGAAATAAATAAATATATTATGAAATGTTAAAAATGGCTTTTTAATTGCTATTTTAATATTTTAATACCACATTTATTTCAACATTTATTTATTTATTTCAACATTTATTTATTTATTTCAACATTTATTTATTTATTTCAATTTGGCTCTTTTGACCCACAAGGGACAATGAAATAAATAAATATGTCATGAAATACTTAAATGTGCTCTTTTAATATTTTAATGCCACATTTATTTAAACATTTATTTATTTATTGCAACATTTATTTATTTATTGCAACATTTATTTATTTAATGCCACATTTATTTATTTATTTCATATTATATATTTATTTCAATTTGGCTCTTTTAACCTACAAGGGACAATGAAATAAATAAATATGTCATGAAATACTTAAATGTGCTCTTTTAATATTTTAATGCCACATTTATTTCAACATTTATTTATTTATTTCAACATTTATTTATTTATTGCACATTTATTTATTTATGCCACATTTATTTATTTATTTCATATTAAATATATTTATTTCAATGTGGCTCTTTTGACCCACACTGGGCAATGAAATAAATAAATATGTCATGAAATACTTAAATGTGCTCTTTTAATCTTTTAATGCCACATTTATTTCAACATTTATTTATTTATTTCAACATTTATTTATTTATTGCCACATTTATTTATTTAATGCCACATTTATTTATTTATTTAATGGTGTATATATTTATTTCATTTTGGCTCTTTCGAGACTCCATACACCTCCACCTCGCAAATGGTGTTCAGCGTGAATGCAACAGAAGTGTTGCACTTTTCTCCTAAAAGATTGACTTGTACTTCAGAATGGTTTATAGAAGGTTTTTCACTCTTTATTATGCTTTCTTTTAGCACCTGCAACTAATACCCTAGAAGAGACGGCATGTCACAAATACATTTGTAATAAGTTTCTCTCCTCTGACATAATGTTCAGAAACACAATTTTCTTGGCATATTTTTAGGAACCAGATCACTTAAACGTAAACCGAATTCAGAGAATGATTTATATGCTAGCATTTAAACCGCTAGTCAAGACTAGAAAACAACAAAGTCACTTTCTGCAGCTTTCCCTGCCCTGATTCAGGCGGTACTTCAGCAACAATTTTGGAAAAAAAAATATTTAAGATATTAAACTTAATTAAAAAGAACTATAATCCATCTATAAACCAACGGTTTGTATTTTTGAAGATTTGAAGTTTCATGTTTTTGTTTTCTTTTTTTCAAACTTCTTGTTACTGATCCTCAAACCAGCAGCAGCTTTCTTCTGACACGAGTCCTCTCTTAACCCAATCCAGTGGTGTAATAATGAAAAGCAGGCCTTTTCACCTCCAGGGTCGATGTGACACAGAGATTTGGACCATGTGACTGAATGGGTTTTCTGTTACCACCAACAGTTCTGCCTCAAAAATCCTGTTGAAATCATAACATCTTATAAAAGACGATCAAAAACTAGCAGAATTCCTTTGGAGAAGACGTTGATTTCAAAGTAAAGATAACTCAAAAAAAGATGTTTCTTAGACACAACATGAAGTCAACTCCCACCTCACAGAACTGAGCTGCTTAACTGACTAGTATCTGCTGGGTGTGCATGTGAAAAGGAAGCCGAAGATTTCCAACTCCGACCTCCATGATTACGTTTTCTGTCTATCAAGTTTTCCGTTTCCTCGTGTCGTTGTGTCAAACGCTCTCACAGAAACACGTAGATGTTGAGCAAGAGCAAACCGCTTTTTCCGTAAATTGAAAGCAGGATTTCTGCGGCGTTTGATCTCTGCTGGACTGATCAGCCCTGACAGCCCTGACTCTTGTGTTTCACTGACAGCTGCTGACACATGGGTCAAACCAGACCGTCGTGATGGGAGAAGGAAGTGCTGGGATTTCTGGTGTATTCTGTCTAACCAAAGGGAAACATGGAACTCTGTTTCCATTCCAGTGACTTATGAAATCAAGATTAAGAACTCACTATTATGACACAACCGTACACACATTTTCTCCTCTGGTGCTCGTAGACCTTCTCCAGTTTACAACCTTGGCTGTGTTGCTTCCTGATGCAGCAGGAAAGGAATGAAATGGTAACTTAACAAGCACTTCAGCATGTTTGCTTGTTGCCTTTAAATTTAAATGGAAAACCCAAAGCTACTTTATTACGTTTTTGCGTTTTCAGACGGCTGGAACAAATCCAGTACAAAAAAAGTCAAATGGTGTTGGATCCAGCAGAATCATTTGCACATAGTTAACAGCTTCACTTTGGTTTTATTATTACGTATTATTTTTTCAGAGAACAGCTTTAGAGCACATTTACTAGATTACTGTTTAATGAAAACCATGGTTTCTTGGAAAGTCATTTGAACAGATGAAAAACCTTATGTGAACTGAGTTCAAGTGAACCCTGGTGTGGGTCATGTAGTGCACTGACCCAATGCTATCTTGAGCTTATTGGCTGAACACACCTGAACCAGGTAATTGTCATGAATCCCTACACTAATTACCTGGTTCGGGTGTGTTCAACCAATAAGAACATTCCAGAGCAGGGTTTGTTGGACAACATGCAGGACCAGGGTTCCCTAGCCCTGCACTAGGGGGATCACAGCTACATGAAGATTTGTACTTTGGAGCCAGATGGACTCTCAGAAGACTCCACCTGGATGAGTGAAAACCTTCATACAGGGCGGGGGTGTTCAGATGTGTTTAGCCAATAAGGAGCTTCAATATCAGGTCAGTTAGAAAATATCCAAGCCCTCAAGGCCTGAAGTTTGGCAGCTGTGATAAAGGCTAAAAGAGGCTAACTGCTTGACATTTGTCTACCTGTGCTATAAAAAAACCGACAGATCCAATTAAAGGTTGGCAACTTTTGACATTCTCTGCCTAACAGAAGGCAGTTTCCAGGACCATCCTGGTGCTACAGCATCTCACTGTCTGAAGTGTCCTGGATCACATTCAAAGTTCAAGGTTTGACCGTTTCTCTGTATTCGCAGTCCTTAACCCCCGCAAATAAGGGGGGATTACTTTACTGAGGATTTTTACTTTCATGTGTTTGTTGAGAACAAGCTCGGTGCTCTTACTTAAGAGGAGAAAGAAAAGGCTTCAGGCTCTCTGCGGATGACACGTTTGTCGCTGCTCTGCTTTGAATTTGGGAAGAGGTAGGCATCATTATTTTTATCACTGAAGTACCAAAATCAGCACCTGATAAGAGTGGTTGGATGAACGTGCGTTGCCTAGGGTGGTGTAAACCCAGCTTTAGGGATATTGCATTGAGCCAGCCAACAAGGCCAAGTGGGCCCCATATAGTGTAAAAGTGGGTAGGGAATGTAGGACCCAACTGGGTTTGTCCACAGTTTCCGTGGTTGCCCCAGCTGTGTTTGCCCTCATTGACTTAGGTGGCTACGCTAGCCAGCTGCTCGATGGACAGTGTAGCAAACTCCACTGCCCAGAGTCCGGCAAAGCAAGCAGGAGTCAGTACGGCTAGCAGGGTCAATGTCAGGGTCTCCAGTCCCTGACCAGCAGAGCCAATGTGAGCAAGCACAGCTGGAGCCACCACAGAAACTGCAGACAAACCCAATTGGGGCCCACATTTCCTGCCCACTTTCAAACTATATGGAGCCACTTGTTGTTGCTGGCTGGGCGTCAATTATAACTCAATACATGAACCACATTAAGGACCACCTGTAAACAAACTATCACCCTCATTTAAAGGTGGACTAGAATTCTCCTGTTTCAGACTAAAGTGGAGTGTTAGGGTTGAACCAGTCATGACTTCCTCTGACCACCAGAGGGAGCCCTCCCCAGAATACTGACTGTTTCTGTTCCCATCCTCAAGACCACAAAGACCGCAACCCAGGAGGAGCCACATAGTCTGACTTCACCCCTTTGGTACCCATGCTGGTTTTATTTGGGCCTACAAAAAACATACACATGAAGAGAGGATGCCATTTCTTTCAAATTAAAAATAGCACATCACTTCTATTATATTTAAGGTTTATATGACTTCCTTTCAAACTAAAAGACATCCTGTATCAAATAGGATCATATCAATGCTGCAAATCTGGTAGTAGGTAGCTTAGATTTAACACTGAATCAAAAAAAGAGGTTCATTTTACTTCTTGCGGTGTATCTAAGTCCGAAATTTGTAACCAAAATTAAATTGGTGCTAATGACGCAACTTTTACTGTATTTTTTAAACCTTAAAGTGAACTTAAAATCCTTGAATTTATTCAAATAAAGAAAATCTGATGTATAATCCTTAAATTCTTAATTCTGGTTCTGTTTTTTTCTTCATTAACTGGAGAGCCACAATGAAGGAGTCAAGGAGCCATATGTGGCTCTGAAGCCACAGGTTGCAGATGTCTTGCCCTTTCTAGGAGACCAGCCACAATTGAAAGTCATACAAAAATCATAATTTAAAGGCACAGGAAGCAGTTTGACAATAGATCTAACGATAGTCAGAGCGGGTCTTTAACAGATGTCAACTGTTGGACAGAATAATGCGATCCTACTGTTGTAGCTGTGTGACGTTTCACGGCAGTTTCATGACAAATCCGTTTGCTGAACTATGGTGAAAGCCTCTGACCGTCCAAGACCATCTGTGTTCAGATTTTGTATAATCGTAATTAAACTGGGAGAACTTTAAAACAGATCGAAAGAGGGTCGGAGTGGGTCTTTAAATATCTGTCATGAAGGAGATGGTAACCTTGTGAGTACGAACATGAATTGCAGCCTCCCGCTGTCATTGGAGACACAGATCAACTTCAAGTTGGTTCTTGTTCAGTTTACTACAATTAGAGTGAATGCACTCCCATTACTTTTTCTCTCAAACTGCTAAACATAGCATTCAATTAGAAACAAATCCCTCTCATTCCTTCACTTTCTGGAAAAATATTCAAAGTTCTTTTGTGTTATCGTGTTCGTTCCTCCTTAAAGAACATCTTTAAGTGAGGTTGTTAGTGATACAAACTGTGGTTATCAGTTTGTCTAAGACAAAAGTAGAAGAGTACTCCAAGCTGCGAAGGTCAGAGCCTGGACACCAGATCCAATGTTTACGTTCGTTCTACACACAGACGATGTTTTCGGTCCACAGACCTGCACTGACTGACAGAGAAGCTCCCAGCAGGACTGGAGTCTCCCTGTGGAGCACAAATGCTCAAACACTCACGCTTTCTGCCACAGATCTCCAGTTTCAAAACTGTTGCTCCGAGCGTCCCTCATCAAAGTTGGCCTCCTGTAACTCTACCTCGCTCAGCCTGGCAGGTGGGCAAGGACTGTGCCAGAGATGGTGTGACAGAACAGGTTTTTTAACAACAAAACATGGATGTCCCTCCAGCCGAAGTCTGTAACATTTCTCAGATTTAACCCAAACTCAAGAGTTTTATCAGCTTGTAGATTTTAACTGTTTTTATTGTCTGGAGCATGAAGTGAAGCTTTCACTAATGTTTAATAAGTGAAAGGATTTTTTTTATTTAAGTCTGTAAATGATTCAGGTAATGCCAAGCTCAGGTTTTTAGGTTGTCCAGGCCAGTAGAGGGTCACACAGCGCAGGTGTGTCTTGTAGTTCCCATGAGGCTCGTTGGGCCACCTTAAAGTCCCCATATGATCATTTTTTTTATTTTAAAAAAAGTTCCCAGTAGTGTTTTAATGATGATAATGAAGTTTTAACCATAAGTCCACAACCATTTTTGATGTTGATCTGAAGCCTCTGTTTCCAAAATCTCCTCTGAGTGGGCGTGGCTTTTGGAGCTCCGCCCCTGATCCCCCCCTGTCTGATTATGATAGCTCTGTGTCTCTCTAGCATAAATCTTCATCGCTGCTACATAAAAACATCCATCAGTATGGTTCTGATCCAGATGTCAGCTCAGATCTTCATGGAGCCAACTTCCTCCAAAATCCAGATTCTTTCTCCTTCCAGTTCACCAAAGACTCTTGGATGTTTCTTGACGTTGCTGTGATCAATCCATTCAATCCATTGGTTTCTCAGAGCAGAAAATAATGAAAGCTAACATCCAAATGCTCTTTGATTGATTTACAAGCCTTTCCAAGTGCGGTCAGACGAGCCGCCGTTCACATTTCCGTGGTCACATCAAGGAGCTCCGTGGAGTCTGTTGGAGATTTTCCAGCGTTCTCAGGACTGCTAGCGTAAGCATTGGATGAAAGTCAAAGGAAAAATCCAGTGACGGCTGATTGGAGCACAGAAATGTGAACGGCGGCTGATTTGACTGCAGTCAATGTGAAGGTAGCATGTTCTCTTCTCCAGAAGCTGAACTAGACACGCTAGCCGGACCAGATGAGGGTTTAGTGCATGTGCAGCAGAAAGGAGATGATTGATGAAAAACAGAGTGTGTCCAAGACTGTTTGGTTGACAATGAAGGAAAAGGAGACGAAACAAAATACCCAAAATATGGTCATTTATGCATTTCATTATTAGGATATTATTTTCAAGAAATTCTCATGGTCTCTTCTGCTATTTTGTCTTGTTTTTGTTCATTTCTCTGTTTTCTTGGCATAGATATCCTCCATCTGATTGGCTGGTCCAAGCACAGCTCCGATTTGCTGCTGATTGGTCAATTTATGAAGCAGCATAAAAAAGCATCTTTAGGAATGGACCATTTAAAAAAAGCACCCTTAGTAAAAGTTACAAAAAAATACTTCCTATAGGGACTTTTATTGATTGATATATAACTCCCTCAGGCATAATTGGGAACTTATTGTGGGAAACATGTTGCAATTAGAAGTTATAGAATCTGAATGGCGTGCACGTGGAGAACACACCAAAACTGTAACTTGACGTTTATCCCAATTGTGTAAAAAAGGTTTTTGCGCGTTCAGGCTTTCGAGCTGAACAAAACGATATCACATTTGAAATGACAATGTTAAAAAATGTGGCTTTTAAAAAAAAAAAAAAAAAAAAAATCCCTGCAAAAAAAGTGCTGAATACACATTTTTTTTTCACAATTCATAAACGGAACCTATGTATATATATTCAATATATATATATATATATATATATATATATATATTCAAAGGAAGATTTGTAATTATTACAGAAGGGGTTTACGACCTACGACCTTGAAAGTCTGAGTTCTGGTAATTTTCAAATGGGATAAAACGAACATTTTGTTTGTTCAATTTTCACACAAATGCTGCTAACCTAAGTCTACAATGACTTCTAATAATTTGTTGACCTTTGACTTTGGAATTTACAAAAAAAGTTTTTGTGCCAATTTCAAACAGAAAAAACTTAAAGACTTTTGTCAATCCTTTATTAACTTCTTAGGCTTTGGGAAGCAATCAGCAAAAAAAGATAAAGTATTAGATGCAGTCGATTTTCAACGGCGTGCAAGTAGCGAGCTTGCAAAGTGGCGTAGTCTTAATATAGCCACATATTTTTATATATCGCTATAAAAATGTAATATGTTGGTCCAAGGCTGAGGCTGTAACAAGTATTATAACTTATAATATGAACATATAAGGAATGTGGGCGTGGTTAGCAAATAACCTCCTTGCTAAGGAATTCTAAAAATTACTTTTACTGATTCTTATGACACTAACGTCAATCTGGTCTGTGACCTCAGGCAAACGAAACATAAAATGGTTGCTATGGAGGTAAAACTAACAGAAAAGCCACCATTTTGAAAAAAAGGGCTTTTTTAAACAATTCAAAAAGGGTGGGATGATGGTGCGTAGGGGCGGGCGGCTTTAATTTATATTATGTTTTACGTCTTTTTTCCTCAGTAAAAAAGTGCATAATTTTAATATTCTAATTACTAACCGTCTTCCATCATTTATGATCTCACAGATCAATATTTCAGGTAAAAAGGCATTTCCTTGTGTATCAAACAGCAAATTATTGTACATGAGAATATTCAACTTAAACAAAGACTATGAAAAAGAAGAGAAATCGAACATCAGGCTCAATCAGCCAAACCTGACGTGGAAAAATGGAGAGAAAAAATGTCACTTTACCAGATTGCAAACTGCAGCAAATTTGTAACATGTCTGTCAAAGAGAAGATGGAATATGGAGTAAAACTGCAATCAAAAGAAACTAATGAAAGAACTTTTCAGGGAAGTAATAGTAAAACATTGGCTCTCCCATACCTAACTATGACTTAAACCCCTAACATGATAACAACAGCCTGCAGCTCCGAAGCCTTTGTATAATCAAGTCAGCCATTGTTTCTGCTGACAGTTGTGTCTTTACGTAGCTGCAGTGGAATTTTCTGATCACATGGCCTCTGCAGTCATATGATAAAGACGATGAACTCATGGGAGCTCAGAGGGTCTTCACATCAAAGACTTCCCTCCACCCGTTTCATGTCTGACAGATTTTACTGTACATCCTAATTGCAATGTCACTCGTTCAAAATATAAAACGACCGCACAGCTTTAAACAGTTACAGCTGCTGAATGAATGCATATAAACCTCAGTGTGTTTCAAATTAGCCCCCAAATCACATGTTCCAAAGTCAGATCTGATCATAAAAGTGCATCAGCTCCATTACAATCAATGCCAATGTAGTTACATTCGTTTTGTACAAGTTACAGCATTGGTTATGTAACTTGGGTCGGGAGCTCCCTGTGGCCTTCTGGTTGGTCCAACTCCCCAGAATGTGAAGCTCAAAGGCTGTTAAAGCTGAAATGACTCTTTCCATTACAACAGTGTTCCTCATTTCAGGTCCTCCACCCTGCCTGTTTTCCAGATCTCCAAGTCCTGCCAGCTGCTGATTAGTTCAGTCAGATCTCCACATGATTGAATGAACACACCTGGTCCAGGTAATCAGCAGCAAGCAGAACACAAAGAGCTGGAAAACAGGCAGGGTGGAGGCTCTGGAGGACCTGGAATGAGGAACACTGCATTACAACTTCATCACTGACAGCTGCTAGGATCCCATCTTAAGGTTGGATTGTGTTCCTTTACAGTCAGTAAAACACATGGAAGAGGACGATCACATAAACGGACGAAACTTTTGCTTTTCTCTCCATAGTGTCCGCCGGGTACCAAAGAAAAAACAGTTTTCTCTGCAGTTTAAAGAAACATTCAGAAACTTCCCAAATATAACACAGAGGTAGAAAAACAAGAATAATATTTACCATGGAAATAAAGAAATTATTAAAATTAAAATTATTAAATAAATAAGAATGCACCTTCTCTCACTGCGATGGACTCGTGCCGTGCAGTGGATCATTTTGACCTCTGATCTATTTAATGTACGAGCCGCGAGAGATCCACGTCACTTCTGGCAGGAAGTTACATCAAGATACATGAGAAAATCTGCTTTAATTTCAAAATATCACCAATTTATCTCAAAACACAGCGATTGACTCAAGCGATTATGTTTTTGTATCTAAAAAGACAGTGGAGATGAAAATAAACATACAATCACAACACACACAAAAAACCCAGACACACAGACCATTGTAGAGGGGCAACTCTAGGGGCAACATGCTAAGGAAATCCAAAAATCACTTTTACCGATTCTAATGAAACTAACGTCAATCTGGTCAGTGACCTCAGGCAAACAAAAGATAAACTTAAATAAACTCCAAAATAGCCTAAAAAAACAAACAAAAAAAACTGACTAAGAAGAAACAGCTAGCGTGTTACTGAAAAAATAGCTAAACTTTGAAATAGCCTAAAACTGAAAAAAGCCTAAATTAGCTAGTATGCAGCTGAAATATTAGCTTAACTCCAAAATAGCCCAAAAAATTGTTGAAGATGCAGAAATAGTCCAAAAAGCTAGCAGAGTAATAATTTTTAAAACTTTAACTTTTTAACATAAGTCTGAATATTAAAAAGGCGGGAAAATTATTCCAGAATAAATCAATTTAAATTTTAAATTACTTTCAATATTTGACCCTCCATAAAAATATATTTAGTCAAAATCATACAAATTAGAAATGAGTGCAAGATAACATTGGACCATTCATAACAATAAAATAAAATGATCTGGAGGGCCGGTTACACATTGTAATTACCCAGAGGGCCGGATCCGGCCCCCGGGCCTTGACTTTGACACACGTGTGCTAAGGTGTTAGTATGTATGTGTGTGTTCACCCACCCAGCACAGCCCTCAGACTGAGTGAGTTTGTGTGCGAATGTGAATGGTTTATGTTTGTGTGGAGTTTCAGAGGAAGAAACTGTCTCACTGTTTCTCCATGGTCATTTTTAACCAGTCGGTCTGCTTCTGTTTTGCTGGTGAGTTCAACCTTTGTCCATCCCAGTTGTTCGTCTGTTTGTCTCTGTTCTCTCCATTCCCAGAGGGGTAACCATTCCTCTCCTTCCACATCCCTGATTCAGAACAAGAGGGGCTGTAACCTCAGCCAAACGCACACTCGCACACAAAGCCACCGCCGCGGAGCCTTCCAGGATCAGTTACTGCATTTGCATCTCAGGCTGCAGTTTGAGGAACAGAACCAGAAGAAATAAAGAGGAAATGTTTCCTTTTTTTGGAGCTTTGGCAAAAAGTATCACAGACGTTAGTCCTTTAATTTGTGATTTCCCTCTGAAATCTGCATCCATCTCTTTTCCACGTCGTCAGGGGACTGTCATGAGGGAAAAACGTTTTGGTTTGGAATGTTGGTTCTAAACCAGCATGTAGTAGAAACGTGCTACACACTTACTGAGACATGGCTGCCTCCACAAAAATGAAATGCCTTAAAGCAGTGGTGCCCAACCTTATAGTGGCAGTGGCCCAGTCAACCCCTGAACATTTTACCACGGTCCGGGAGGGTGGGGGGTGGTTGTTGTCACCGGCAAGAGCGGCAGAGTCGTTGTCTTGAAAATACTTTTAAGGCTGCCGTCATTTGCGATCTCCAGCAGTTGATCTTCTTCTTGCACAGACATGATGGATTCACCTGGTTTGTTGAGAAATGGGTCGTGGATCCATCCTTTGGCAGTTCATGGATCTTTTGTAGTTGGGAAGTAGCGCTCAAACTCTTTCAATAGCAAAGGCAGGTTATCCTGGACCAGCTGGGAGACAGAAGGCTCAGATTCAGTCTCTTCCAGAATCCCTGCTAATGTTTGAATCATGTCAAACATGCCTCTGCTCACGAGCCGTCCCCACAAATCCAATTTGACTTTAAATGCTGCTACTTTATCTGCCAGTTTGAAGCCAGTTGTCTTTTTTCCCTGAAGTGACAGATTGAGTTCATTGAACAGGCTGAACATGTCGCACAAGTAAGCAACTTTAGCGACCCATTCCTCGTCACTGAAATGTGCAGCCAGCTGTGACTTTTTTCGGAGAGAAATCTCTGGCCAGCGACCTCCCACGGGACAACCATCTTATTTCTGCGTATAAGAGCAGGCGTCTGTGCTCCATCTCTTCACAAAGTTCCTGGAACAGGCGGAGTTAAGGGCATGTGCTTTGATGTGGTTAGTAACTTTAATGACATCATTCAACACGCTGTTAAGTTCCGGTGGCATTTTTCGGCTAGCCAGCATTTCCCTGTGAAGGACACAATGTGTAGACTCACATTCAGGTGCAACCTGAATAATCCGAGCAGTTAAACCAGACAGGTCGTGGCAGCAGCTCCATCTATGCATATTAAAGCCCATTTCAGTTTTCTTGATATATAATCATCAAGAACAGTTCTGCAGCCGTAGTGATCGTGCACATAAGGTATCCTCATGCACATCTTCCTGATGAACATATCGCACACAAACGAGTAGTATTACTTTGTTGTCAACATCTGTAGACTCATCCACCTGCAGTGCATACCATGGTGATGCATTAATCCTCTCCAGCAATTGTGTCTCAATGTCCTCCGCTATTTGCTCGATGCGCCGAGTGATGGTGCTGCAGAAAGACACACCTGTATGATCTTTATAACCACAGCCTCTCCTAGAAGTTCCCGGCAGATGTCTATAGTGGTGAGCAGAATCAATTCTTCACCAATGGTGAATGGCTTTTTAACCATAGCATTAGGATTAGCCACCAAATAAGATGCTCTCGGTGCACTCACATTTGTTGATGTGGTGGCCCTCAGTTTCTGTCCTTCTTGTTCACGCTTTTTTTTCTTCAAAATACTCCAAAGGCTTGTCTTTTAATGCAGGGTGCTTGGTCTCCAAGTGGCAAAGCAGTTTGGCCAGAGTGGGTTTGGTGCGGGGGAATCTCCTGTTGAGATAAATCCATATTCTCATACCGTCTATGGAATGTATCTTTCTTTTTCTTGGAAGTCGAAGGCTCCTCCTCCTGGCTGGACCTTTAACCCTTGGCAAAGAAACTTTTCAAAGACGTTTGTTTTTAACTCATTTTGCTAGCAGACCTCGCTAGCTCAATAAATCAGAGCTTGCTAGCTCGCTGTAGAGGAGCTCACTACCTCGATACAGAAGAACTCACTACACCAGAGCTCAATAGCATAATACAGCGCGGCTCGCTAGCATGCTACACTGGCGCTTACTAGCATAGTACAGTGGAGTTCACTAGCACACTATGCTTTCCACCGGGCAGCTAGCTAGCGTAGCAAGCTAACCCACTGAATCCTGAAGTCAATGTGGGCAAACACAGGTGGGGCTACCACAGACACTGCGGACAAACCCAATCGGAGCCCACATTTTCAGCTCACTTTTAAACCACATGGGGCCACTTGGCTTTACTGGTTGGGTTGAAACATTTTCTGTGCTAAAGTTTCTGATTTGATGTTTACCTAACTCAGCCTTGTTGGAGAAGAATTCTCAAATGTCCCTTTTACAAGTTTCCACAAATCAGCAACTTTAATTAATTGAATCCTCATTTTCTGTCAAATGTTTGCGGCTGGTTTGAGTTTTGTGATGAAGTTTTTGCCTTTAATCTGAAAGTGGAGGCTAACAAACGGATGCTAGCTTCAATACATTCTACTTTCAAGGTGTGATGGATAAATAATGCAAAATAAAATGTTTTTTTCTAAATATATTATGAACATGAATCACCAACTTTATTAATTGCATGTATGAAACAGTCCAGAGTCTGTCGCCGCGTAATAGAAGAGCTGCTGCCGCTACATGAGAACTGTCTCAATAATTCCATACAGGAAAACTCGCGGTTTTGTCTTTAAACAGCAGCTTTACTGTTCTTTGAAGTCAAAGACTCTTCTTCAGTTTCCTCACTGGCTCTTCTCCACCTGAAGAAACTTTTCATATATGTTTTATTGTTTGTTTATTTGTTTGCTTTTTAGCATTTGCTGCTAACTTTGCAATCCAGCTAGCCGCTTTAAGTCATGTGACCTATGTGGATGATTTTTCAAAATAAAACTTATTTCAGGATCAGAAAATGAACTTAATGGTAAGAATCTAAGTTTTCTTTTTTTCTGTCTGGGGCCCGTTACCAAGTGACCCACAGACCGATACCTGCCTTAGGCCCTGTCCACACGTAGCCGGGTATCTGCTAAAACGCATATATTTTTATCCGTTTCGGCCTATCGTCCACACGTAACCGAAGGTTTAAGTCACTGAAAACGGAGCTTTTGGAAAACTCCGGCTAAAGTGAAGATTTTGGAAAACTCCGTTTTCGCGTCTGCGTGTGGACATGAATAACCGGAGATCTACGTTTTTAAACGTCACTCTTTGCGACGATTAGTGCATACACGTCATAGATGCGCCGCTGTTTACAGTGCTCAGCATGGACCCGAGGAGTGTGTTAATTATTACGCTGGTTCAGATGCTTCATACTTGCTTTTTTTTACAAACACAATTACTGCTTCTTGTCGAGGAACAAAGGAGAATAAGCGCTTTGCAGTCGGCTATTTTACAACAAATATCGCTTCCTCTTGCTCGGAGATTTTCACTGACTTTTAGGAAAACACTGCCAACTACTGTTCTGGCATGCTCATTACATCGCCCAACAGCGCAAGTATGCGGGGACGTGTGGACGGAATTATTTTGAAAGCGATCACGTGTGGACGCAACCGTTTTTATAAAACGGAGGTTGGCAGATATGCGTTTGTAGAAATACCCGGCTACGTGTGGACATGGCCTTATACTACTGCATAACACCCTACAATACAGCAAAGTATTACAAACAAAGGAAAGAAAACAGGTCCATTCTCAGTGTTTAAGTGTTCCCAATGGTCTTTTAATTATGATTATTATGTTTTTAGCCAAAATTGAAAAAAAAAAGGAAATTTTCCAAGTTTAGAGCCAGTGGAAAATTCTGAGGGAAAAGCCTATCTTTTTGTGCTGACACAACCAAACAGCAAGTGGTGAAGATCCAGTGATTTACCATGAAAAGAAGAAAGTTCGGTAACACTTTATAATAAGATGTCTTTACGAGCTTCATGAACACATTAACAAACATTATTAATGTCTTTATAAAATGTTAGTAAGATAAGCAAATAGCCCAAATAAGGTTTATTAACATACCTAGTAAGATTAATTAACATCTCAAGGAGAACATTGTCTATAAAGGCCAAATTAATAAACTAACTTACAAGCTTAACAAATGTATTAAGTGTCTTTGTCAACATTATATTGAATGTTCCTCCTCTAAAGTGTTAGCATGTGGAGAGCTGGTGTGGGTCTCAATCTGGAGTCATCTGTGGGAATCAGTAAACTTAGACCCGACTCACCAGCCTGCTCTGTGTCTGTCAGGCAAAGGAAAGCACCATCGCCTCCATGACATCAGAAGACAACCACTTTCAAACTGTGTGTGTTTGTGTGTGTGTGTGAACTACTTCCAAACTTTGGGATCTCAGCCAGATGTGTGCACAGATGAGCCCAAGTCCAATGATAGATCCTTAAACTTGCTGCATGTAACAGTCTGATCCTTCTGGGAAAAAATACATGTTTGTTGCAGCATTCTTATATTTTTCCCAGCATTCTTATATCCCTGCGGAATTGGATGGGATGAGATCAACCAGCTCCAATTCAAGACCGACTGAAAACAATTATGCTTCTAACGAAGCTCAAGCTTGAGTTCATTTTCAACTGTCTTTTTTACACTTGTTCTGATTAGTTCTCTTCCAGTTTCCCACACTCATAAATCTCCCGTCCAGTAATCCATGAGTCCAGGCTTCTTATTCAATCCTTCTTTAGCTCTGTCAGTGTGTTAGAAATGCTCTTCCCTCCTCATCTTCACGCAACTTCAGCTGCTCAGCTCATCTTCTAGTCTCCAGGGATCCTGTCTGAGTGTTGCAAACTATGACAAGGATTTGTCTGTAGTTTCTGAACAAAACCAGTTTGTGTTCCCTGGCCATTAAAAAATGACTTAAAGGAAAGCAGGATGAAGTTGCTTTATCAGGTTGAGTGAGTGAGTGGATCCCAGAAAGCAGACTGATCAGAACTCGCAGTGATTCCTTTATTTAACAGAGACACAGGAGGGCTGCGTGCCAGGGCTATGACCCCTTAGTCCACCAGGGGGTGTCAGCACATGTGGTGGGGAAGGTGAAGTACAGATTTCCAACGTATGGACTGGGAGAGTGAGAGAGAGAGAGAGAGAGAGGAGAGACTGTTTGGCAACATAAGGACATCCAGAGAGAGAGAGAGACACTGTTTGGCAACGCCACCAGGTCCAAATCCAAGACACAAAAAGGTCCAGGCCAGTTTCAACATAAAGTTTGGGCACAGGCAAGAAAGCAGGCAGTCTTCTGGCACACCTCTGCAGGACAGCACCTGCAATAAAGTGTTGAGACCAATCAGGTGCAGATTACCTGTGTGTGCCAGCTGGTGTGAGGAGGAGTGTGGCCATGACAGAACTCCCCTCCCAAGGATCGGCTCCAGACGATCCCACGGGTTAACCAGAGTGGTCCAGATGGAAATGTTGGATCAGACCAGGATCCAAGGTGGAACAAGACGTTGAGATACTGAGTTGCAACCCACAAGATTTGGGTTGCGTCCCACAAGATTTGAGTCGCGACCCAAGAGATTTAAATTATGACCCATGAGATTTGAGTGTCACAACCCACAAGATTTAAGTTGCGTCCCACGAGATTTGAGTCACGACCCAAGAGATTTGAGTCACGGCCCAAGAGATTTAAGTCGAGACCGACAACTTTTGATTCGCATCCCCAGAAATTTGAGTCTCGACCCAAGAGATTTGAGTCATGACCCATGTCATTTAAGTTGCAGCCCACATGATTTGAGCTGTTTGCAGTGCCTGCTGTCTCTAAACCTTTTCGCCCCTTGGGGTTTCAATCTTATTCAGAGCAACAGCACAGTGCAAAGGCAGAAAAATGTTTAGTTTTTTTTTAAATAAAGAAAAAGAAATAAAATAAAAATATAATACCTAATTAATGCATAGATTGTTAAAATAAAACATGCTTGTCAGCAGCTTCACAGGACGGATGTCATTGCTACCAGCTTGTGTCTTTACTCCTTAAAAATGTAAAATATATTTTATTTTGATTTCACACAGGTTTCAAATTATTGTTCTAATCATACAAAATCTGACCAAAATCCAATTGACATGAATTTCTTTTTGGTTATTCATGTACAACAACAAATGTAACAAATATTACGCAACCAAGCTAAAGTGGAAATAGCATTAGCATGCGCGCTGCATACGCCTGAAGCTCACTGGAATTTCTTTCATCTTTTCTAAATAATTTTTAAAAAACAGAAACTTTTTTAAATCACTCCTGGTTCCTGAACTGATGAACCTGATTATTTGAATGAGGAAGTACAGCAAAGAAAACAAGAAAAACTAGCTAGAAAATCTGTGGAAAAACCGTCAAAATTCCTCAGAACATAAATAATCCCACCTGGTTCTAACCTATGGCTAGTGCAAACTCCAGTAGTTAAACACTTTAGTTGCTTGCCTTGCGGATATTTACAGGGAAAATGACAAACTGATGTTTCCCAGAATGGAAATACTTCACTTTAGCGATGAGTCATGGGACCTGTCACTACACTGTTGACATTGTTACTGGGAATGAAGTGAAAAACCAAGAATAACACCTTATAATTAAAACTTGAAATGAAGTAGAATCCTTGACAGTTTTATATGGAAACTGTCACCAGGATGTTTCCCTGTATGTTGAGTTTTCCTCATGTGTAACTGGAGAAGTTTGTACAGAATCTTGCATGTACAAGAGGACAAACAAGTATTTGGCTGCTATTCTGCAAGTTGTTTAACTTGAAAAGACGAAATACAGAAAATCAAAATGTCTCATTCTTAAATAATCTATTTGAAAATTGTGGTGGAAAATAATTATTTGGTCAAAAACAAAAGTTTATCTCTGTACTTTGTTAGAGGCCCTTTAAGGCAGTGACAGAGGTCAAATGCTTCCTGTAGGTCTTCACCATGTTTACACTGTAGTTGCTGTCTTGGTCAATTCCTCCATGCAGATCTTCTCTAGAGCTATGATGTTTTGGTGCTGTTGCTGGACAACACGAAATTTCAACTCCGTCCAAAGATTTTCTCTGTTATCTGAAGACTGACTAGAATACTTAAGGACTTTAAAATTTGTGTTTTATATGTAGATCCTCTTTTCATGCCCTCGTGATGTGTTTGGGATGATTATCACACAGTAAGATCCAGACTTGTTTCATCCTCACTATTCTCACTGATGGAAGGAGGTTTCCTCAATACAGATCAGTAGTATTGTCCCCTTTCCAGAAAAGCCGCCCCAAACCATGATGGCTCCACCGCCATGGTTCACAGTTACAGTGTACTTTGGATGCAACTCCATATATTTCTCCTCCAAACACAATTTTAACCATTGAATCCTATTTTGGTTTCATCTGACCACATCATCATATTGACCCCACGGCTCTTGTGAGGTGCCCCTGATTAAGAGATACTATCAGGGGTCTTACATGTCTCCCATTTTCTTCTAATTATATCCACATTTGAGTTCTTCACACCAAGCTTGCTTTTTGCAGATTCAGTTTTCCCAGTCTAGTGTAAGTCTACATTTTTAGTTGTCCTTCAACAGTACATTGATCTGTGTTGCCAGATTGGGCGGTTTCCCGCCCAAATGGGCAATTTTGGTTCTAAATTTGTGGGTGGATAGGCATCCGGGACACTGAGCTCCACTCCAGCAGGGAGAGCTTGGATGACGGCCGCTTCTTGCTGAGTCTGGCGGTTTTCAGATTTTTATTTTTGGGCTGGAAAACTCTGACACTATCTGGCAACACTGTCTATGGTTTTTCAGTTCCAGTTCATCAAAAACCTCTGGGATTTTTCCCAAGAGGGGTGCACAGTTAAAGAGCACACCAGCCTATCCGCTAGAACCACATAGGCAGGCGCACTCACAGCAAGCCTGCATGGAAAAATGGCATCAGCTGACTCAGCAGCAGCTCAAAAATATAATGATAATCACAGAGGATATTATCCAGAGCAGGTGTTTATTATGGATGAAACCAGCAAATTCTGGATAGAGATGTCCTCTCGCGCTAAGATGATGAAGGAGGAAACGCACGCTTTTTTAAGGCACAGAGAGACAGAGTGACAGTCCTCATGTAAAGTTCGCAGTCTCTTCTGGATAAAAAAAACTCTTTATATTGAGCAATACTCCAATGTTCTTTAATAAATGTTTACAAAGAAGGATCAGAAGGTTTTTGAGGAGTATGGATCAGTAAGGGACACTATTTAGCCACGGGGGATGGGGGGTTGACGGGGGTTCTCCGTATTCACAGATTTGGCATATCCGCGGCGGTCTCCAGTCCCTAACCTCCGCAAATAAGGAGGGAATACTGTATTTTCCTCCTTACAGTCTGTTTAAAATATGATCACGTTTGTCAATTGTGGTATTTTATTGTGAAAACTTGTTTATATTTTGAAAATTGACTGGATTTTCTGGTGTGTTTGGCGTAGGATTGATGCGGATCGCTCACGAGCTGGCCGCGGAGGATCGCGGCGCTTCACGTCTGCTGTCAACTACACCAAAGGTTAACAAGGGCACCAAATGGAAGCGGCCTCCGTCCCGCGGCGCTTTGTGAAACAGTGTAATGCAAGTAACAAGTGGAGGAATAAAGACCTTAAAGAAGAAGTTACAGGTCTGTTCAGCTAAAATAAAATCTTCCTTGTGTATAAATGAACAAATTATTATTATATTCTGGAATTTAATTCAAAAATGATACAATGTTATGTCCTTGATTCTTTCCTGGAGTCTCGCATAGTTGAAGAGTAATTCTTATAATTACAGGAGAACTTGCATAAACGTTGGCTGAGTGCCCCCCCCCAACTGTAACTTATTTGAATTTGTTGTGACATTCAGCAGCATAAAAAGCGTGTCCGAGGGCCTTCCTCCAACAGCGAACTTCTCACATAAATCACTCCCATGGCTTTCAGACGTCATCGCTTAGAACAACTTTAATAATCGCCACAAGGATCTAGTAACATTACACTGATTCAACACTGGGGAGTTATGGGCCTCACCCTGTTGCAGGGTTAAAAGAGGATGAACAGCCAACAACTTCAAAGAGTCATGTGAAAACTCTATATGAAGTATTGCAGCTGCCCTGGGCTGCAGATATGGTTCTCACAATAAGCAGTTGGACCAGGATGGTGTCACCTTTTTTGCAGATTGCCGTGATATATTTAGGAAAAAAGTGAAGAGTCTTGATGCGTTATGCAGATGTGAGAGTCATCGAAACAGCATCTAAACATTGTTCCACCTTCCCATTGAAATAGCCCTATTTCAATAAAAGAGATCCAAAAAGCAGCTTGATCCAGATGAGCAAGTTGTGACATGGGAGTGAATAGTAGTGGGTAAATAAAGACACTAGTGATCAAGAAATCACAAGTGGGATTCAGTCCCCAGCCAGAGGATCGGCATGTGTTTCTGAATAAAATCTGTGGGAACAGACAAATCTCTGAAGCATGAACTATAGAGTTTCTCCCTAAAATGTTATAATTAGAATGACAGCATCTCAACACTGCAGACTATTGTAGCCCGAGCTCTGCGTGTTCCCCTAAATCTCTGGAAATGAGCAGCCCATCGGGTCTGAAGATCTTGTGACTGGATGGTTCCCGAATTTTACAACAAACCAGTCAATAACACTTTGAAGGCGTTGCCATCTTGTGTTTTCCTCTCAGTTCTGATAGTAAATGCCTCCTTGTTCTGTGACATGTCGGCAATAAAGAAAGCTTAAGAGTTTATTCCTCTGAGCCTCAAGCCAGTCTAGTCCCTGTTATGTAAGATTTGAAAAGCTATTTCTTTCATGTGTGGATATAGAGCGGGGCACTGTGCTTCACTTTATCAAGATCAAACCTTGTCACTGATGGAGGCAAGAAGGTTCAGTCAAAATCTGCACTCAGCATGGAAATATGCTGGAATTATTCCTTTAAAACGGATCTTTATTCTCTGTTGATAATCTATCTTTTAATAGAGACATAAACTATGGTTTAACGGACCTCAATAAATTATTCACAACCATAATAATTGTTTTATGATGGCAACAGAACCATTTGAAAAGTCACTTTGGAATAAAGTCCCTCTTCAATCCTTGTTTTGATAATGTCTACATGTATTTGGTTATGAAAAAAATACATGTTTGACTCTATTGGGACAAGCACAGAAGTAGTTGTATCATGATGGGGGGATTATTGCAAAGTCTCCGGTTGAGTCCTGCCACCGTGTTTCTCAGTGCACATGCTCATGGAGATGGTGATAAATAACATTGGATCATAGTAACTATAGATTATACAAATAATTGGATGACAAGTATCGTCTCATGACCCATTTGTTGAATTTAGCTGATTAAAAAATGACGCGTAAAAGGGTCAAATTATCGCATTAATTGGGATTAATTAACTACAAACGGTTCAAATGAAACTGGAGTAAGGTATATCATCATATGCTTTTTAGCATTAATATTTTTTGGATCGCTCAGAACAGAGCTTCTACTGTTTTTTGATTTGTTAAATGAAAACCTGATGAGGTTTTTTGCTTGGTTTAAAAAAATAAACTCTTAGTGGTGTAAAAGTGGAAGCCTGCTATGATTTAAAAGCTTCATAAAGCCAAATTATTTTGTTGTATTTTAATATTTTGTGCAATTATTTGGTTAGTTAAAAATAGATGAATTAATTACAGGCCATAATTAATGGATTGCACAAAAAATGAATCATATAACAGCATTAATTTTATGTCTCTCTGGTTGATCCCATTGTGGCTGAACTTGTGAACTTCCTGAAGGAAGGACATAAGGAGGAATAATTACGTAGGAAAGTTGTCAAAAAATATAAGAAAAGTAATTTGTTCAAAGATTTTACCCAGAATTCCCTTCTTGGTGAAAAAACGGAACTTTTTCCAATTAGCACCTGGCTACCTGCGATTTAGTCTAGAACCTAACACTCTACTGTCCATTTATGGACAAAAAAACATTTATCAAATAAACCAATTAATGAACAATTACATAAAGTGTAGCTAAACTGTAAAAGCAGGACTTTTGACACCAGGCTGAAGGGAAGTTTGTTTCAGTTGAAAAGTTGAACCATTTAAATTAAAAAAGAAGGAAGAATGACTTACTTGTATAATGAAAGCCAGTAGCTGTTACTTCATGTCCTCTGCCTGGCTCCAACTAATTTCATACTTAAATGAGCTTTAGTCTGAAAACAAAAGGGTTTCCACATGACCATCACCCCATCAAACACCTCTGGGATGATGAAGAACAAAGCTTTAGTCAGTTTTAACAAACAAAAACCTCCCTTTTGGGGAAACGGATGCAGAAATTTAATGGCATCATTCAGACGGACTTGTGACCATTATTACAGCATAATTACCTTGTAGAGTCGACAAAAACAAAGAGCAACTTCATTTGAACTAAAAGAATCATATGGTGGATCTGAAAGATCAGGGGTGAACTGGGGATCTGGTCTCTTCTGGAATGAGAGGCTGCAGGAGCCCCCCCCCATGACCCTAATCATTGATTAGGATAGTTTCAATTAACAACCATTATTATTTATGTATTTCAGTTTGGCTACATTAAGAGAAATACATTTAATATATCTTTGCTACAATTGATAAATATTCTATGAACCAAACCTTCAGAGAAACATTGATACTCAGTTAATTTGAAAGAACATTGAGAAACCTCCAGCAGAACCTTAGTCAGTGAAGACATGGTTAACGTTTTAATAACGGGATTAAATTGAATCAATCATCAGGCTCAAGGAATCCCATGCGCTCCGTATTAACCTTTTCTAAAGAGACAAAATCCTTTCTTTTAACTCTAGTTAGAAATGACAATGAGTACAGAGGAATACTAACACGACAGACAAAGAAAGACCAGAACAAAGTGAGAAGTGAAAAGTTTGAGGGTTTTAAGGAGACCTCCTCCACGGGACAGGTTGGTAGGAGTACTGCTCCATGAGAACGACCTCATGAACCAGGAGAACAGAAGAGGAGTGTAGCGATGAGGACGTCCCGGTCATGTCCTATAATACAGGAGGGCAGAAGAGCAGTGTCCACGGGATGGCCCGATGGACAGGAGAGATGGAGCACTCCTACAGTGATCTGAAGAGGACCAAACCCCGGGTGAGCAGAAGAGAAGAATCTCAGGGGATCTTCCCAGACAGCTGCTGGGTCTAGAACCAGCATGATGCAAAAAAAGTAGATTAACATATCTTTTATCCTAAAGCAGAAATTCCTGAAATAACCAAAACATTTATCTTCATTTTTTCAAATACTGACGGGTTTGGAGTTCACTTGTCGTAAATGTTTTTATCTTTATCGCAGTTTCAAAGCATTGAATAAAACCAGTGAGTTAACGACTTAACCTACAGTTTTATCTATCAAAGATGTTCCTTCAGTTGTGTTTGTCTCATCTCTGTTCTCCTCGTCTGGGACTGCTGCTGCTGCTGGAGGTTTCTGCCTTATCTTTTATCTGAGGGGAGTTTTCCTCTCCACTGACATTTCATGCGGGCTGCACAGTGGTGTAGTGGTTAGCACTCTCACATCACTGACTCGAGGTTAAAGTTTGCATCTTCTCCTTGTGCATGTGAGGGTTTAGTCTGCATGGTCTCCTCCACAGTCCAAAGACATGCTTTTGAGAGTTCCAAAAACCTGCTTCAAGACTAGAGGAGGTCTCTCCTGTCAACCCATTGCTCACAGTCTGTGAAACTGGTTATTAAAATCATTACCTGAACAAACCATAACTTATCCTTACTCATCAGTAGGAGGATCCATTCATCTTCTTCTGATACAACCGTTTCATTCTAGAGCTAAATATAGACTCGCAGTATAAACTATTTGTAAGTGCAGCATACTAAAGAATTTACATAAAAGCTTGTGTCTTGTCAGAGATTAATGGGAGATGCAGACAAATGCTCTGTTCAGATGCCATAATAGAACTGTTGTCAGCTATTGGTGAACCTCGTGAGGAGTTTGACCGCAGGTGTCAAACTACCTTTTAAAATCTCATCTAACAAACAATCACACGACTGTTTTCTCTTCAATCTTTACACCACATGAACCGGGTGAGATCATTTCCAGGCTCGTGGTTGGTATGCTTGAGATTATTGGTTACATAATGAAATAACAAAAAGAAGGGCTTTTCATGGAAACGTGGACTTGGGTTTGAGTCTACCGTCTCCCTGACTTGTAACAACTCTTCCTTTTTTTCTGTTTTTTTTTGTGCTCAGTTAAAGGTTCTTTATAAAAAAAAAAATTGAACCTTTTTTTCTAAGTAATGTTAATAATAGTAAAATAAATTCTGTAAAACTCATTAAGCGAAATACAAATGTATATGTTTTTCATTAACCAGTGTCTGGATTATTCTAAGAACACCTTGATATAAACCATTAACATACCCTAAAGACTATGTTGCATAAATATATAAATATGCTCATAAACAGTACCTTTATATTTTTACATTTTTTACGTGCGTGTGTGTTTGTATATAACCATATATAGACATATACACACATATGTATATATATATAATATACACACACACACACACAGATATGTATACACAAATTATTGTTTATCATGAATCAATTAATTACAGTTAATTTCTTGCTTCCGTTCATGTCTGATAATGCACATCTGGAAGAGCATTATCCTGCTCACACCACGATTAAATATTTAATCAATTATCAGAACTTCAGTCCTGTTATAATTTATGTTTCTATTGTTTTTCTTAAAACGCGGCTATTTGAAACAGAGTTTTAAACAAGATGGTGTATCTGCAGCAGAGCAGAGTTTAAAGTTCTGACATAAACCAAAGCTCTGTCACAGCTCTATTCTGATATAGGAAAGAGGTGTCATAGAATTCCAAACCACAATTACTCATTAATTCTTCATAATCAATGTTCAAACCGAACAAAACAACAAAAAGTACTTTTTTAATAGCTTTCATGATGATATGAGATAAAATCAAGGGAAAAGGTTCACAGAAGAAAAACTGGGCGAAAAGCCAAATTTAAAAGTGAACCGAACTGAACTTAAACGAGTTTTAGCTTCAAGGGTTTCAGCTAAAAATGAAAAACTGCAAACACAGTCTCTTATCAAGTTGTTCTAATCTTTAAAGACCCGTTCCAATGAAATGGTGCTTTTAACATGTTGTTGTATTATTTTTCTGATGATGATGGACATACATTAAGAACATTGAGCTCATTTTGAAACTTTCTTTATTCCGTCTGTTGTGAATCAGAATCAGACTAAAAAAACCCTGTTAGGAAAAAAATGTTTTTGTTATGAAGAAAATACAACACCAAACCACAAGCGTCCGGCTCCGCCCCTTTCTGATCATCCACCTGCAGACAAACAGATCCGTGAACGTCTTTGTTTTCCTCATCTGAGCTGGAATCTGGATCAGAATTGTACGGCTGGATTGTGGCGATATTTCTCACCGTTTTTATTGCATCACTAATGTTGGGGTTATGAGGGGCTGTAAGCAGAAGGGTGCTTAAACCAATGGATGACAGAAATGGAGGCAGGTTTACTCAGAGGTGAATTTCTGATCCCGGGGATCCTCTGTCCCAGGGTTCCCTCTGCGGGTGTGCCTGTCCTCATTGGTGCGGCTGGGGCCCTGCTCGGTCGAGTGGGCCCTGTGCTGCCCTCGCTGGACGGGCGCTGCGGCGATGGCCCCTGTGGTTAGACTGGGCCTTGCATTAGGTGGATCCCCGTAATGCCGTTTCTACACAGCAGTACCAAGCCCGACTGTTTCTTTAGAGCCAGACTGTTTCTAACTGCAGTTCTTAGGTTTTTTTTTTTTTCTTTGCATAGTGTTGGGTTGAGGGAGGGTGGAACTGGGGAGGGGAGGGGTGCCTATCCTGTGGGAGTGTTCCTTTCTGTATTTGTTTTTTAACACACTGTGTTTTTAATGGATTTTATTTGATGTTATGTTAAGCACTTTGAGCTTCTTTGGAATGAAAGGCCTTATACAAATAAATAAAGTTTGAGTTTGATCAACTGTTGCTGTTCTGTAGAAACTATATCCCAGAACACAACACAGGTTGTGGGATGTTGGCCAAAAACAGTTTATTAATAACTCACAAAGAACACTTTTTCCAATTGTTGCCTGTCTCTTATTGACACCAGTTTCTACTAACCGCTGGGCCTAACAGATGTTCTACTGCAGATGTTCACATCTTACCTGGTGTAAGACGGCGTTCTACAATAGTGGGTGGGGCTCCTTTAAACCTCCTTATCTGGTATTTGTGTTGTGTAGCGACGAGCAAGAAACGCTCATTCAGTTTAGCATGGAAACTTTATGCAGCGGCATTCACTAAAGAGCATTCTGGTGAGGAATCTGCACCACATTTTGCAGTTGATCGCTAATATATTTTCAACAGGTGGAAATTGTATGCAATTAGCAAGCTCCGCCCAGTCAGGAGGGGTTCTGCAGGTGGGTACCATGGACCATTTCTAACTTTCAATACTGTACAAGCTGATGATCGCTGGTGGGGCTTTCTCTGTAAGCATGAGATGAAGTTTGATGTAGTGCAGCTCATTCATTATTTGGCATTTAGCTAATATTTTAGCTGACTATTAGCTTCAGGGTTTTTAACTATCAATGTCAGCATCTTCAGGGGCCAAATTCAGTTTAGAATTATCACAGATAATGCTATAATCTAGTTCATAATTATGTTCAAAAGTTATGGTTTTAAAGTTTTAAAATGTAGTTTTAGAGTGTTTAATAAATGTTTAACTTGTTCGTCCCGCGACCTGAAATGTGTTTTGGATTTTGGCCCCCTGTGGGATGGAGTTTGACACCCCTGCCGTACAGGACACGTTGCACGATTGTTAAATTCCCCAGTGGCGCTCTGTCCTCCTCACAGATGATATACTCTGTTTCCTGCAACAGTGCATAGACCTCCATCATTTTCAAAGACATCACATCACCACTGTTTAGTCCATGTGCATCTGAGCAGAGTTCTGGATCCATTTCTACATTTGCAGTAGAAGCTGAGACACACAAAGCCCAGATTCATGATCATTTCTGTGAATTTGTCCGTTCGGAGCTTTGGGCGGACGCCAGCCGTCGGTTCGAACGCTCCGTGAGGCCCTCGGTCTTGTGATCGCAATAAGCAAAACAGCCTCCATGCTTGACAGGTGATGAGTCCAGAGCTGGGAGGCGGAGCGTCTCCCTCCTGGCCTCGTGTCCATAGGACATGGCAGCAGGAGTCTTGTGGTTTCCTCAGATGCAGTTCTGTAAACCTCCGTCTTGTTTGCATGTTCTCCTCAGACAGAAAGGCCTTTCTCCTGAACACAAACACAGCTTGTTGGGTCATCTTCTAACAATGCTGTGATTGACTTGAATATTGCTAACATGCTTATATTTTATAGTTTGCTAACACGCTGAGACTTGAGCTAGTATATAAGGAGTTCTGTTCCAGGGACATAAAATGAGGTTTGCAGCGTTTCCTGTGCTCTGCAGGCTGCCTGCTGCAGGCTGATGGACCGAGCTGATCATCTTCTTACATCCCGATGAAATCAGCTCCTTCAAGACTATTTCCCAAAGGAATGCATTTTGAGGTTTAGAGTTCAAAGAGGCTAATAATCTGGTCTATTAACAGCTTGATACTCAGTAGTTCGTAGGTGTAAAAAATGTAATAATGATGCCTTTTAGCAAATGAGGGAAAACTGAAGGGAATACAACCACCACCTTTGTTTAGCTGGGATTTCAAGCGACTCTTATCTGCATTTGTATTCATAGATTTTTAGCTAATATTACATTCCAGTCACGTTGAATTCACAAACAACAAGAAGTCTGTCTTTAGATTTCAAATTAAACACCTGTTTAGAAGATTTATTCTGTTTTAATCACTTTAATCAAAGAATGAGACTTTTGTGTTTACTCATCTTGAAGACTCACTGATGAAAACAGAGTTTTTAACTTGTTCTTGTAGCATTTTTCCTCATAATGAAGGATAGATTTGAAAAATTAAGATTAGAATTGTGTTTCTGAGGATTAAATTATTCAAATCATGAAGCAGATGAAACCATCTGTTTGAGAAAGTGTGGGTTTGTCTCCCTGCTCTGACTGATAGCTCTGATAATGCTTTCTATTTGCTACACTAATGTTAGCTGAGACTTGTGAGGAGCTATAAGCTAGCTGTAGAGACCGTGACCGAAAGGCTAATAGGAAACTAGCAGAGCTTACATCCATGAGGGCTGGCTGAAGCTGAAGAGTTTCAAACATGAGTGGAAATATTGATTTCAGCTGACTGTTATCGATCTGATACCAGTACCAATATGAGATCGATATTTCTGATCAATCCGCCAGCTCTGATATCTATGCCAACAGTCCCACCTACAACTCAGGTAAATTTTTAATATACTCCTGCTGCTCTGCAGAAACTATGTCATAAAAAATGACAGTTTTTTTTATGTTGGTTAAAAACTGCACTGGGAACAATTTTACAATAAAAGCTTTTTTTTTTTGACTGGGACTTTAAAGCAGGGGTCCCCAAACTATGGCCCGCGGGCCGGACCAGGTCCTCCTCCACATTTGGCCCAGCCCCCCACACTCTCAGAAACCCAGAGCAAGAACCACGTGACTTTTGATTCCAGTCTTCTGCAGTCTGAACTGTGACGCGAGAGGATAGAATATTTACTGGTTTAATAGTGATCCACTTTTTCTTTGTTTCTTTATTATTATTATTATTATTTTACTTTTTATGAATTTCTATAGCTCTTTAGCTCATTCGGCCATTGAAATGTTTAGCTCTTTTTATTCTAGCTTTTCTTTTTTTTTTTTTTTTACTATTTTGGCAGTTACTGAGGGTTTCTGGGCTATTTTGGGGTCTAGCTAATATTTTAGCTACAGGCTAGCTGTTTTGGCTATTTTAGTATTTTTTCAGTTTTCAGGCTAATTTGGCATTTAGCTAATATTTCAGCTACATACCAGCTGTTTTGACCTATTTAGTATTTTTTCTGTTTTGTATGCTAACTTGGAGTTAAGCTAATATATCAGCTACATGCTAGCTGTTTTGGCTATTTTAGTATTTTTTCAGTTTTCAGGCTAATTTGGCATTTAGCTAATATTTCAGCTACATACCAGCTGTTTTGACCTATTTAGTATTTTTTCTGTTTTGTATGCTAACTTGGAGTTAAGCTAATATATCAGCTACATGCTAGCTGTTTTGGCAGATTTTTTTTCAGTTTTTTAGGCTAATTTGGCTATATACTTTAGCTAGCTATCAGCTCAAGCATTTTCAGCTGTTAGCTACAGCCATTTCAGCTATCAACTTCAGTTTTTCAGCTGTCAGCACCAGCATCTTCAGCGGCCACTTTCAGCTCACAGCATTTGTGTTTGTTACACTTTGTCATGTCTCGTCAAGCTTCCTGTTGTCTCGTGTGGGGTTCCGGTTTTATTTTGAAAGACTAACCTACCTCTCGTTCCAGACCTTCCCCTTCCTGCGGTGTCTGCCCCCACACCTGTGTCTGCCTAATTATCCCCGATCGTTTCCACCTGTGCCTCCCCTTCCTCATGCATTTATAGCCTGTGTTTCCCTTTGTCCTGTGCCTGTTTGTCATGTGCTTTTACCTGCCAAGCAAGCTCTTCTCTTGGTCCAAAGAATTAAATCCTTAAGCTCTGCATCTGAGTCCTGTCCTGTGTTCTGCCTTGTCACACTTTTTTTGTTAACCAACAAACTGACCCCAGCCCCACATCAAAGAAGAAAACGGCATGTGGCCCTCACATGAAAAGGTTTTGGGACCCCTGTTTTAAAGAAACAGAAAACTTCTTTCTTGCATTTTAGAGCTCAGTTGTTTTCATATTAAGGGGTGCAGTTTTTTTGGGGGTGGACCCATTGGAGTCTACACAACGTTTGGTATACTTTGTCCTCCCTCATTGCCCTTTTTTTTTAGAACAATACTGAGTTTGATAAATAGTTAGGAAAACCAAAGTAAAATTCAACCTGCAGGATCTCTTCCTCTGTCCACCATTTTAGGTCAATTTTAGGGCCTTTGCTACTCTGTCTTTATATCTGTTCAAATGTTTTTATACAGATGTATGCTGATGATACTGTCATTTGTAAAAACATGTTTCAGGTGGCTGAAGTTGTCCCTGAACCTATGGGTCCTATTGCAGAATGGTTGGATCAGTCAAGCTTAAACCTCAATGTAAATAAGACAGTTGCAATGTTTTTTCTCTAAATCAAACCATATAAATGCACAGACATGTTTTTGTTGCTGGAAAAAATAGAAATTGTGTCAGAATTTGAATATCTTTGGGTTTTATTAGACACAAATGACATTTAAATCCCAAATCAAAAGAGTTAGTAGCCGTGTTAAATTGAATCTACTGAATTTCAGATTCATTCTGGCATATTTATCGTTGCAGTCTGCTAAAATGTTTATGCAAGCGATGGTTTTGTCACACATGACATATCGTCTCACAGACATGAAAGCTGTGAATCCGGCTTTTCTACTCAAAGAAACGGTTTGCTCGTGGAGAACTGCCGATCGGTTCTGTTCGGATCTGTTCCCGCTCCAAAGACTGCCACTCCCTCTATGCATGACACACGATCCAGCGCAGTGATAACACACGAGGGATGTGGATCTTACAACAACTCACCATTCGATTCTGATTTTTGGGGTGCCGATTCGATTCTGAATCGATTCTCAATTCAAAAATGTAAAACTCAAAGGAAATCTTTTGATAAAGAAAAGGCATTTCTTTATCAATTTATGATACTGTGCAAACTTATATTATTCAGACCCCCAAGATTTCGCTGCAGATTTTTGAAATTGTTGCGGCCCGATTGTTGTTTTCCTGCAGACTCTAAATTCTTCCTTTGTATTACCATTTAAAGTGAAATGGTTCCAGATTTCCAGAGTCTCTCTCTGTCTTTCTCTTCATCCTCGGTTCTTGTTGTGCAGCAGCTGTGTCCCGCGCAACATGACAGACCCATCTGTACCTTCACCCCACCCCGCCGCATGCGCGCCCAGAGACAGCGCACCTTCACCCCGCCACTTGCACTTCAAGCTCCGGGTGATGGGACGAGATATGAGCGCGAGCATTTGAAGTGTTCCAGAAATATTTGATTTAGCAGATTTTACACCCTTGCCTTCATTGACGACAGGACAGGAGGAATCTCTTTTTCTTCTTCCATGTTGTAGCGTAGCATGTGCTCAGTAAGCTCCGCCCACCTCCAGAGAAAAGGAACTGCGGTAGCCACTTCGGGACAAACATTACGGCTTGCAGGTTTGAGCCACTAAATGAAATATATAAATGTGGGAATATGGGAAATAAAATCGATTCTTGGAGATCTAGAATCGATTCTGAATCGTTAAAAATGAGAATCTAGATTCTGAATGTGAATCAATTTTTTCCAACACCCCTATTGTTAACATGCACCACGATTGGATCAATAATCAGTATAACCCAGCTGTCTTGATCGGATGGAAATTTGGATCTGAAAGAGTCTGATCGGGCCAGAGTATTCTGAACGGCGTGTTTACATGTTTACATGACACATTTCTGTTCTGATCTGGTGTTATTCTGGTTACTTGTGACCATGTAAACGTAGCTACTGTTCATGAACCAGTCAGGAGGAGCTACAACAAATCTTCATTTCACAGCTTTAGTGCTACATTTTGGATGACATAGATGATGTTTAGAGAGTATCTTGAGGGGGGTGCAGGGGTGTTAGCAGGAGTCTGGCAATACAATATGTATCACAATATGATATGTGTCATGATATATTATAACACTCTACTTTACATGAATGAAATGGTCAAATAAATTGTATTTATTGATCAGAACATTAAGCACTAAACTACATCTCATATAATTGATTTATCCTGATCAGGTTTGTGAATCGAAACCACAAGATAGCTGATGAAACATCACAAACACCTGAAGGGTACATCAATCTTTATTAACGAGAATCTTTCAAAATATCATGCCGATCTGGCGAAGCACGCAAGAATTCTACGCAAAAAGAAACAGATCCAATCGACCTGGATTCTGAACTCCAGAATCTTTGTCAAACCACTCGGTCCACCGGACCTGATGAAGCCTCTGGAAATAAAATCCATGAAAGACTTCGAGAACTGTGGGATTATGCATGTTTGAATCTTTTATTTCAAGCAAAATGTGAAATGTGAACTCAAAAACCCATGGATGTGAACTCTGACCCGATTCTGCAGAACTCGAGCACAATTCCCTTGAAATGTGACCTTCACAGTCTCTCAGTCATAACAACAAAGATGGTTTACAAGATCGTTTACGTGGCCTTAAACTTGTTCTAAGATGTGATATAGCACTAATTCTGCTCAAATTCATGATCTTTTTCCTTTCTCTCAACTTATTTCTGTATCATTATAATCATTCTTTGATAAACACAATCTGCACCAATTGTCTTTTTTTAATGAGAATGTTTAGATTTTTTTTTTCTAATTTTGATCTTAATGTTCTTATATATGTTCTCCATCAAGAGATAAATGCAATAAGAACAACATTTGGGCCTTTAAGTTTAGTTTTTAACTTAAAGTTGGACTTTTTAACATGAGAGTAAATAGGATTTACAGCTTTCTGAAACCCGTCCCCAGTGGTCATTTAAGGAACTGCAACATTTGATATTAGTGTGTGGTTTTCAGTTTTGGTTTGACCCAACCTGGCGCTCCACATCATGTGAACCCCTCAGCCTCTGACCTTCCAAAGAAAACAGGCTATATAAGAACATCTCACATCAGAGTTGACCCAACTCTGGAAGAAACTCTTATTTTGGTCCTTCGCTCACACAGATAATGAAAATACCAGAAGGATCCGAAGCCCGGTTGGCTTCCTGCCCCTGAAGCTGCTGTCCTTCAGTTATTTCTGCTGGAAGGGCTCCAAGTCTTTTTGAGTGATTGCTACCAAAATGGGGGTGAAGTGTGGAGCCTGAGCTCCGAGCCAGAGGCCGTTCATCAGACGGGGCAGGAGCTTGTCCCGTCACCTGTCTCTCACATCCTGCTGTACATGGGAAGAATGTCCATTTAGTCTGAGACTTCAGCTCAATAAATCAGTGAGGAGTCTAAAATACTCTAAAGTGATTTATATGCAGTATTTATCTCTGGAATACAACAGAAATGAGATTTGTGGTGATTTCTGATGGTAAAGGTTTGTTTCACGACAGTCTACTCGATGAAACTCTTCTTTACAAACAGTGTGTCTTCAAGGTTTTAATAGATGTACTTTTTACAGTATTTTAGATTTAGATTTTAGAATGAATGTCAGACCCTGTCACTGACCTGGGACAAAAGATCTCCTATATGTGTTTAAATGCCAGACAAGTCCAAGAGTGCAGTGGTTAGGAGTCTGTTAGAGCAGTGTTTCTTAACCATAGGGCCGCGGCCCAATCTCGGTCCGCGAGCGCCCTCTAGTGGGCCGCGAAATAAAAATCAGTTCTGAACCTGAGGGCCGCGGGACCTGAATGCAGCCTCCTACCACTTGGTGGCAGTAAGCGTCACGCCAGGTTCATACTGCACCGGGAAGCACCGCGAAGTCGAGAGCGCGCGGCTTCCGCCCAGCTCTGTGGTTTACAGAGCAGACGCGGATTTTTCCGCGGCGGTCGACAGGCGCTCCAGCTGGAGCTTTTGTTGTTTTTGCCATCATGCGTGATAAGTTAATAACCTAAAGATATTACCGCGTGTTTCTGCTAAGAGGAACTCCTCTCTGCTACTCTTTACACCCAAAATCCAGCCCCGCCCACCCGCTCCGGAGCCGGCTCACTACATTGATCTGTGTGCGCGTCTGTTTTGGTTGTGTCTGTGCGCACGCGCTCGCTCGCTCGCATGTGTGTGCGTGACTAAATTCATTAAAACTATTCTGCCCACTATGTTCATGTGTGAGTGTGTGCTGGCGCATACACGTGTGTGTTATGGATGTGTTTCTTTACCTGTCTACAGTCTGTTCAGATACAAAAACATGATCACATTTGTCAATCACTTCGTTTTATTGTAAAAAATTGGTTATATTTTAAAAACACTGATGTTATTCACATGTATTTACATGCGAGCAGCCTAGAAAATGATGGTAATTCATATTGAACACAGTAATACATGCAGCCAAGATCTCATTGCTGCATTGTTTACACATATTCTAAGTGTGTCCAAGGCTGGATGTTTTTTTTTGGACGCACGTATTTAAAATTCAACTTAAAGTTAAAGTACCATTAACTGTCCCGCTCCTAAATGTGTAAATGTGTTCTCCACATTTCACCCCTCCCCTGGTGGAGCCGTGAGCTGCAGAGACAGCCGACCTCAGGAACTGTAACCATAATCCTAACCTAAACCTCTTTCCTCTGGGTCAGCGACTAGGAACAAAGTTTACCGCTGGACGCATGATTTTCCAAAAGTTACCTGCGAAAACACTCTTTCTTTTAAAAATAAACCGTATTTTCTCTTGTATCTTTATTTAACTTCCAGCCAGAATTGATCCGGAACGCTCGCAGCTCGCACTCAAAATAGAGCAGAAGCTGAAATGATCCGCTTGCACGGCGCGAGCCCTCTGCGGAGGACCACACCGCTCCTGGTGTGAACGCCACCATAGATTATGGGCGCCGAATAGAGGCGGCCTCCGTTCTGCATCCAGTGTGAACCGGCATCAGTAACGTGTTGTGGCATGACTCAATAGTATGCAGCTATCGGCCCCTCATCATATTTTCTTTATTCCGGGGCTCTTTGCCTCAGTTCATGTTTAGTTTTTTTAAAAACAGACTGTTGTGATTGTTGTTGTTAATTTGTCACAGATTTGGAGAGAAATATCAAGTACGAAATTAACACTTCTAATTTGTCAAGGTCATCAGCAGGTTATAAGGTAATCTTTTAATTAGTATTTTATTTAAATCTCATTTACAGTTTGTTTCATTTGAAACTTATTTGAAGTGTTCTTGTTTTATTACAACACAATTTTTTATTTATCAAAATTCCTTATAAATATTTTTGGAATTCTAATTTGTGTTGAGGTTAACGACCGTGGTTTATCTGTTCAGTATGAAAATAAATGTCTGAGATGATCACGTTGTATCATTTTTCCTCACAAGATTTTACTTTGATAAACCATAAAAACTCGATTTAATTATCAAATACAAATTAAACAAGATGTGGATCAATTCACATTAACATGTTTATATTTTAATGGGCCTCGAATCACTTTGTACCGGGAAAATTGGGCCCCAGTGTCAAAAAGGTTAAGAACCTCTGTGTTAGAGTAAGAAGTCACAACAGGGTCAAAAGTAGAAGTAACTAGAGTACGCAGAGAAATAAGTATCATCCCGATTCATGCGTGCGTAATTCCTGATTTGTGTAATTTAGGATTTGTTCCTGCGTAGTTCTTGATTTGTAACTCATATAATATGTTTTGTGCATTGGTAAAAAATTATGAAATAAAAAAAATACAATTTACAGATGAACAAATTAAAATTACAGAAGCTTGAAACTAATTAAACCAGCAAATCTTTAAAAATTCACCCACAAATCACCTCCTATGCACATATAAAACCTCAGTTTCACATGAATCTGTGAGTGCTGCGTTTAAATACTATCTAGATTGTAAAAACAGATATTCCAGGTAATTAATATGAAAAAGTCTAAATAAGCGTTTTAAAAACACTTATCCCTTTTAAAAACAAAATGATCTCCTAGAACTGATCGCTTTCTCTCTGCAGCCCCGCCCCTGACAGCGCCAGTCCCAAACGCTGGTCAGTCACGTGGATAGCGGTGGCGCAGGACCCTTCTACACCCCGCCGGTGGGCAGTTTAAGCCTCTCCGCCCTGTGATCGTGTTGAAAGGCCTCGCGGTGCAATCACCGCTCTCTCCACGCGAGGCTCCGCCCTCATCTGGGCCTTTCATAAAGTCAATGCACAGAGTTCTGGTGTTCAGCGGCCAAATTCAGCTTACAGACCAGCATTATCACAGGTAATGCTGCATATCTAGTTCATAATTATGTTAAAAGTTACAGTTTTAAAAATGTAGTTTTAGTGTTCAATAAATGTTTATCCTGTTTGGCCGTTTTGGATTTTGGTCCCTCTGTGCGATTGAACTGGAAGGCCGCAGTCTCATTTCTGCACACCGCAGGAGTGATGAGAAAAAGTTGCAATTTTACGGAGACAGTAGAACTTTTTTTCTAAAAGTTGACGTCTGCCAGCTGCCCGATAGCCCAGGTACATAAAAACAGTCATTCTGCACGCCTGACCTGCATTTATGACCACGCCAACAATTATCAAAAATATGTCTTGAAGATTTTTTTTGAACACTTCAACTTTTTGTGACCAACAGCTTCTAAAATTCAAGCATGAAGTCACATCGCTAAACATCACAAGATCTTCCATATTGTTCTCTTTACTTGGTTTGGAGGATTACATTTCAAGTTTCTACATGTTTTGAAAATGAAAGACTTGAATTAATATTATTTGTTTTTGTTGTTTTCCATTAAAACCCCTCCGGTCTTTCTTTAAATCATCCAGAGACAGAACTTGTTCTCCTTCTGCCGGTTCCACCGCCTGCAGGACTGGAGGCTCGGGTTCTTGGTGAATGGCGCCCTCTGGTGGCGCTTAAAGTAAATGTCAAAAAACATACGGAAAGGAGCAGGAGAATCACAGCAGTGTGTAAGCGTTCAGCAATTATTCATAAATACTTTATGATACACTTACCACAACAGCAGTTTTACAGTTTTAATGCTCTTTGTGCCACAAAGGAACTGCAAGACATGCTGCTTCTCCTCCATAACCCTCTACACGCCCAGACAATCCAAACACCTGCAGCACCTGTTGTCATGAACCAGTCTCCTGTCTCTGCCTCCACCCAAGTTCTGACTGTCTCCTGAGTCTCATCTTCACTCCATTTTCCATCAGCCTCTGTCTGCGGGTGTGAAGTCTTGTTTTGGTTTTCTCCTGGAGGCCTCGGCCCGCCTCGGCCCGTTTCGGCCCGTCTCTGACTATTGATCCACCTCAGCCTTTCACAAACTCTGTTTCTGATCCATCTGACTTGTTGTTACCCCCATGCACGTCAACTGAAAACTAATTTTAATTAAAATTAAAGAACGTATTTCTAAAGGAGTCCATTTCCTGAACAAGAACCGACCCAGCGCTGTAAATAACAGTGTCATCAGCATAAACATGTACAGATTTGGTCACAGTTTAATATCCATCCATATATAATTTTGCATGTCTTTTAGAGTCACAGGGTTGCCTGAGTCAGTCCCGACCACTGTTGGGAAAAGGCGGTACACCCTGAAGAGGTCACCACTCTGTCAGAGGGCGGAGTCACTACCACGCGCAGACCCAGGGCGGGGTCTGCAACCTGACTCTCTAGAGCGGAGTTTTTCAACCAGTGAGCCGTGGGGAGTTATTCATTTTCATTGATCTAAAAACATTTTCTGTCACCAGGAGATCAGCTCTCTTCCCTGATAAAACACTGAATAGTTAGGAATATGAAAGAATATAAAATACTTTTCTCAGCTTTTTTTTCTTTGACAAAAAGAAATAATGATAGGAATTACAGCATTTCTATGGAAGCTTTTTAGCTCATAATTCAGAGTATTAAGCATTATTCAATTGGCAATTAAATTTGCAAATTCATCATTCAATCTGAAAATTCATTTTTCAAATTTCAATTCAAAATTCAATTCAGGCTTCCAAAATTATAATTTAATTTGTAATTTACAATTCAATTTGAAATTTAAAATTCAATGTCACAATTTTTAAAATAAAATATTGAATAAAATCAAAATCAATTGCATTGTATATTTTCATGGGTTTTTGGTGTCATAATTCAAATGCATTTAGCAAGGAAAGCTCATTGAAACATTTTAGAAAATGCCATTTTTGATTTGACTTTCTTACAGGATTTGACACAGGATGTATTTTATTTTGAAAGGAGCTTACATGTGTCAAAAGTAAATTAAGTTAAAATGATAAAATGTAGAAACAAAAAATAATTATAATTCAATTGATGCTATATGTTAAAGTTTCATTCTGTAAATAAATGTCTTAATGGGTTCCAGAGCATCCACAGCACAGCTGTGCAATCCTTACACTTTAAAGAAGAGAAGTCCCAGCAGAGAACCCTGTGGGGACACCTTTTTGGACGAGCTTATAAGGTGAACCATCATTTTTATTACACCAGGTTCCAAGACTCAGATAATTTAGAAATAAAAGCCTCATAAACAGTCACGGTGCGTGTGGAGGGACCGTCGGTGTGTCAGAGATCCTGTTCCTACTGGATGAAGAGGAACAGAAACAGAGGACAGCAATGACAGAGATCACCAGAAGAGGGCGACGGAGAGACGGGTCTGCCAAACAGAGCAGGATCTTCAACATCTGAGGCCATTTCAAACCCTCAACAGTGTCTAAGACCTGTTTGCCACCCAGTCAAACCCCCTAATTATCCTTTTGAGAAAAATATTTCTTTTGTTTATCTATAGCTTTTTCCTGTTTGATTACTTTTTGTGCATTAGCTGTAAAAGCAGCTAAACCACCAGAACAAAATCCAACAACGTAGCATAAATCAATGGACTCAACAGGATGCGCAACATTCAACAGAACGTATAAATTATCATCAATAAGAACTACCTGAGAACATTTTGTGTGTCTGTGTCTGGAGTAAAATTATGAGGTAATGTAATGTCAAAACATTCACATCTTTAAAATACTTTACAAAAAAAGGGTTTGATCCAGTATAGCGGGCATGGAGTTTCAGGACAATGTATGTCTAACTCAATCACACAGGGGGGCAAAATCCGAAACACATCTTAAGGGTAACCAAACAAGGAAGTTGGAGGCTGACTCCGCCCACTGCTGAAATATGAAAATCCAGTCAGAGGGGCGGGACTGTTATCATTACTGGAGCTGCAGATCATGACGTCAGACTTCTGAAACTTACATGGTTTGATCAATCACAAAATTCAACTGTAAATACCTCAATTCAACCTGTAGGGGGCAGCGCAAAGACGGTTTTTGACTAGATTTTGATTAATTTAACAGTTTTATTTCAGTTTGTCAAAAATTTGGCTGTGACCAACACACAGCACTTTTAAAGCCCCATTTATAGAGATCAACAGACAAAAAAGGTTAATTTAGGGTTTGGTTACTCTTTGGGTCACGGCCCGAACAGGATAAACATGTATTGAATACTCGAAAACTAAAATTTTAAAACTTTATAACCATAACTTTTTAACATAATTATGAATATAGGATTACCTCAGATAACTCTAGTGTGAATCCTGTAAGCTGAATTTGGTCGCTGAAGATGAAAGATCAAAACAGCCTAAAAAACTAAAAAAGACCAAACTAGCCAAAGCAGCTAGCATGTTGCTGAAACATTACCTCATCTACAAAATAGCCTAAAAAAAATCTCAAAATAGTCCAAAAAGCTAGCAGAATGCTTTATGACTGTCAAACCGTAACTTTTTAACATAATTATCAATCATAAAAATGCCGGAATATTATCCTATTTTAAATAAATTTAAATCTGATAAAAATTTTAATATTTTAGTCCCTATAAAAATATATTTTGTCAAATTGATACAAGTTAGAAATGAGCGCAAGAAAACGTCGAGTCATTAATAAAACAAATTGATGTAGAGAGCCGGATCTAATGGGTTGTATTATATACGATCTACTTCCACATCCGGTTCATGACCGCTCTGTCATTTCTGGGTGGTGCTGTGTTCTTCTGTTTATATGGAAATATTGGAGCATTTGGACTTTAAAAGATGTTTTTTGGATCTACCAAGAGTCACTATAAACAATGTTAGGAACATTCTGCGTTTTTCTTGCAAAATACTCCAAAATAAAAATTCCCAAATCATTTAAATTGTATTTATCGTCCTACATAGCAAACTTTCAAGGTAACTTGCTAAGGCTGATGTTATTCACACATATTTACATGTGACCAGCTCAAAAGCTGATGGAATATCATGTTTGCAGCATGTAATATGTGCAGACAATGCAGAATGCGGTATTATTTCACGCATTTTATGAGAATCCAAAGCTAAATGTTACAGTATTTAATAAAGTTAGTTGTCTGTTATAGCTTAGCTGCAGATGCAGCCGTGATCAGGAACCATTTGGAGCATTAACCTGAACTGTAACTTGCTTGTAATCTGAAAAGAGAGTGTAAGGGAATGACTTGGAGGGTGCTCATATAAATACCTGCATAGATGACTTACCTGCAGAAAACCTATAGAATGGACGCAGAGGACCTAATAGAGATGCAGAGGACCATAAGGAATGTAAGGGCAATGATTGGGGGTGCCATGATAATTAAATTGAATTTCGCGCACAGACGCCTATTGTGAGGTGGAGAAAAGCTTTATTGGTTATACATGTAGTCCAAGGCGTGGAGCTGCGCTAAGTTTATGACACTTTAATGCCATTGGAAGCAAGGTATGAACTGGGAGAGTTTGCTCGCTGCGGAGTCTCCTGCAGAACTACGGGTTGGCATGGAGCGTGCATTCGCCACCCATCTTCGGATGGTGGCACCCTAACCCTCTCACTTAACCTTAACCTTTCCTCCAGGTTCATACAGCAAAGAAAAAAGTTCAGAACTGACTGCAGTATTTAGAAGATTACACGTGAATACCACTGTCACTTTTCATTTGGGCTAATGCTAACTAGCATGAAAGATGTCTGATTATCACTATCTTTATCTAAATGACCTGTTAGTTGTGTTGTAATTACTCTACAGCAGAGTGTTCAGTGTCCGGTAGAATCAGTCTGAGACGTGATTCTCTTTCCTTAAACGTCTCAACAGAGTCGAGGTTACCGTTAGCGCTCGCTGCCACCGCTCCATGAAGAAGCAGAGACTCTTCATCATCATCATCATCATCATCAGCTGAGAGTCCGATCAGTTTTCTGAAAGTCACTTCAAAGGTTCTGATAATCAGGTTTTAAGGTTCTAACATATCTGGAGAGGTCACATGATCAGACAGTACATGCTAGAGTTTTGTGAGTACTGAGTGTTTCTGTTTCACGAAGGCAAAATTTGTCTTGTTGATGTCATTGTGTAAACACGTAATTATAAATTAATTTAAAGAAAAAATTAAAATAAATCAATACCAATGAAAGTACACAGAGTTTTGCTAAGTGCACTCGTACAGAGAGCTTACAGAAAGTAAGCAGAAGTATTCGGAAATACTTCATACAGCTCCATACATAGAATCCATTACCCGGAGGGCCGGATCCGGCCCCCGGGCCTTGACTTTAACACATGTGGTGTGTGTAATCTATGTGTGGAAGTGTGAGGTTTGCAACAATGTTAAGAATGCTGGTGATACCAAAAATGTGATTTTATTTATAATTTTTAGTTTCTTTGATAATATATGCTGATATATGAAAATGAGCTGGAAAAGTAAAAGGGGCGTGCTTTAATAAGCTGCCCCCTCCCTGACCAACATGGTAGAAATGTTCTCATTCTTCTGTTTTTTCTGTTGTCAAGATGTTTTTCTTCATTTTTATGTTTTTCACTGCTGAACTGTTATTGACATTTTGGAAGAATAAGATCACAGATAGCACAAAATTACTAATTATTTTTTCAGCTTCATCAAAATAAAAATATTTTTTGTGCTGCTTTTCCAGCATCTCTCCACAAGAGGGCGCAGCTTCCTTTCCAATCTGGGAGAGCAAATAAAAGGGAGAAATGGGATTTCCTTCCTGTCACGAGAACTGACTCACTCATTCAGAGACATGAGTCATGCGGATTTCAGTGGTTACATCACGGTTATGCTGAATTTATTTAATATTTAATAATAATAACGTGAAGCTGCTGGATGGAAGATCAGATTATCAGCATGGTTAATCCAACAGGACACGATGATCTGGTGTCAGACAGACGACAGACTGGAGGTCAGTCTGAGACAGTTGACCCTTCACAGACAGAAACACTTCTCTAGCAGAAAACATGCAAAAACCACGCTTCAGGCTGTTAAATCTGTTAAACCACTGCAATACAAATAACAATATTCTTATTTAAAGGGGTTCAGTTTATTAGATTGATCCATCTATTAAGGTGGAAGAACAAAAATTATGATTTGACCATTTCTGATAGTGAAATGATAATTGTAGATAACAATTTATCGGACTTACAGGTGAAAAAAATGGAAATTTACTGGAATATTTGATTGTTTTGTTTAGATTAAATATTGTGAATTATTTGAATTACTAGTAAAAGACATAAAGCTCATGTGTCTGGACTGTGAATCCTACAGGCGAGTTGAGTCAGATTTTTGTTGAAATCCTGAATCTATCAAAACATCCGATGAATGTTGCTGTTGACACTACAATGACGGGAAGTGTGGATGACTGTATAAGAAGAGGCCGGCCAGGAACACAGGCAGAGGTCAAGTTAGGGGAGGTCATCTGGATTACAAACGAACATTTACTATTACAATTAGTGAAAACTAGAAAAATACATTTTAAAAACTTTAAAACTGTAACTTTTAACATAATTATGAACTAGATATATAGCATTTCCTGAGATAATGCTAGTGGGAATTCTTTAAGATGAATTTGGCAGATGAAGATGCTGAAAGCTGACAACTGAAAATGTTCAAGCTAGTAGCTGAAAACACTGAAACTGATAACCAGATAAAATATTAGCTGAGTGACAAATTAGCCTAAAAGACTAAAAGAGGAATCTAGGATAGCCTAAACAGCTAGCATGTAGCTAAAGAAACAGCTAAACTCCAAAACTGCCTAAAAAACTGAAAAAAGCCTAAATTAGCTAAAACAGCTAGCATGTCGCTGAACAATTAGCTAAACTCCAAAGCAGCCAAATATATCTTAGTAAATGCCAAAATACGCAGCAGAATGACAATTTTTAAAACTTTAAAACTGTAACTTTTGAACATAATTATGAATAATAAAAAGGCAGGAATATAATTCCAGAATAAATCAACTTAAACCTTAAAGTCCCTCAACAACAATTTGTTCATTTTCTTTAAAAGTTCCCAGTGAGGTTATAATTAACAAAAATTCCACATCCTAAATGTCTTCAAAAGCCTTTTTCCTGTTGATCTGAAGCCTTCTCTCCAACCACCCGTGTGGGCGTGGCTTATGATGCTGAGCTGCGTGACCCCGCCCCTTATCCCCCCCAGACATGCTAGCGAGACACAGATTTTGATAATCCCATGAAAAAATAGAACAAAGCAGAAATTGTTGAAGGCATACAACAAGTCTGGACAAGGCGCTTGCTCCTGACCTTTGCCGAGATCACCCAGATCCAGATCCAGATCCAGATCCAGATCCAGATCCAGATCCAGATCCAGATCAAGATCCTCGTGAGGTGGTTGGACCTACAGAATCCGTTAGGTGCGCTATGCGAGGAAGAAACATCCTGGCCGCATCCTGTGGCACGGACATGACCCTCACCAGGACAAGTGTAGTAGTGTTCATGATCATTGCATCGGAGACGTTGACTTTGTTATAATGCCACATCAGGTCCACTAAACCTAGGTACAGAACAGAACCAAGAACTGGAGCCTTTTTCAGAGAGCCGGTTCTTTCAGGTTTTGTCTTCCCTGATAATACTGACACAACAGGGTTCATCTTTTGAGCTAAAATGGCCTCTACAAAGGAGAAAAATAGTAGAAATGTTCAAAAACTATGTAAAAGTAATGTTACGGTCACAAATACAACAGTCATGATGAGATGGGACAACATCAGGAGAACAGAGAAGATTTGATGACAAATCATTGGTGAGGTCATGAATGAAGACGGAAGAGAGAGCACGTGATGGATGGATGGATGGATGGATGGATGGATGGATGGATGATGGATGGATGGATGGATGGATGGATGGATGGATGGATGGATGGATGGATGGATAATGCAATGGATGAGAAAAATGGATATGAAGGATGGATGGAATGGATGAATGGATGGTATTGGCATGGAATGGATGGAGATAGATATGATCCCAGTAAGTGACATGTGAAGACAGATAGATTATGATAATAGATAGACAGAACGATATATAGATAGATAGATATTTATAGATAGATAAATATAGATGGATTTTTGGAATTCTGGATTGGAAGATGAACATCTGGAGTTGCGTATCCTACATTGTAAATGAAAAAGTGCCATAATGTAAATTCTAAAGTATTTATTGTTATAAATAAAATAATGAATGACATTTCTCGAATCAAATCAAAGTTTGAGTGTTAAATGTAACTAAAAGAGTAAAAATTAAATCAAGTTTGTGTTTAATTATATTTTAATTAATTTTTAAAATGAATGAAAGCATCAAACAAGCATTTAGATCAAATAAGAGACAACAATCAAGAAGGGAATTATAATGAAGATCATGACGAAAGTGAAATTTGTAAAAATAAACAGAATATATACAAACCAGGAAAAGAAAAACCTTATAAAAAACAATGCTGGAAAAACACACACAAGCCATTTAGCTAAAACTTAATACATTTTTGGATAAAGTTACACTCAATGTGTTAGAATAAAAAACTAAACATTAAAAAAGTCAGAGGGAATGACTGTAAACAAAGGTCAGAGTGGTTCTGTCACAGCTGCAGCAAGAAAACATCTGGAAAATTCTTTTATAGGCAATAAACTTCACAAAAATCCAATTAGTAAAAGTTGATTAAGTTTAACCCTTTAAGGCTTAAACACAACATTCTGAATAAACTGGAACCTTTCAGACGTTAACAAGATCAATGAGTCGATCATAAACCTGAACAGAGTTCTGCTGTTACAGAAGGAAAGTTCTGATCCAGTTCTGTTCGGGTTCTCTGTGGAGTCTTCCTCTCGCCGCTCGCTCAGACTTCAAACATGCAGACGTCAAAACCACCTGGATGAAATCCAGAGAACAACATCAACAGGATGCAGTTCCTTCAGTTTCTCCTCTTCATCTGCGGTTCTCTTCTACACTCGACACTTATCACCACGACCAAATGAAAGGAACATGGTTTGCTGCATGTTTGAATCCTGATATTTACACCAGAAGAATGAAAGTGGATAACCGGCTGCAGATTCCTCAGAGGTCACGGAGAGTGCGAGCGGACTTTCTGAGAACTGAACTCTTGGAACATGAGGAACTCGGCACCAGAAATCAGGCCTGTTGAGAAACAGATGAAACTACAGATTTCAGAAACTTTATAGAACTTATAAGAAGAGGTCGCAGTTTCCCCGCCCTAAAAGAAAGAGGCTCTTTTGCAATGAACTCCATTGATGAAGGGTGTCTTTACGTGACGCAGACGGCGTGACGGCGCTCAGGGTCAGGTTGGATCAGACTTTGTGCAGTCGGAGGTTTTCTGCCCAACAATGGACTGAGGGTTCTGGACACACGCTTCCGACAAAGAAAACATTGCTGACCTGCTGAGGGAAAACAAACAGCAGTTCTTTTTCTGCAGAGTTACGGGTTTTTCAGGGAAACGTCCAGATTAGAAAACAGATTAAACTATTGGAAATTAATCTTTCACCACACATTTACGTGTTTCTCCTCCGAGCTTCTCAAATCCGTGTTTGGAAACGTGTTGAAGGTATAAATAAAGTTTTAGTTCAAGGAACAGATGAAGAAAAACAGGATTTATTTTAGCTGCAAACGAGTTTTAAATCATTTAAAAACCTAAAAAATAAGTTGAGCTAAAGGTTGAGTTAGCATAAATGCTCACTCAAAATCTCCCCAAGACTTTTTTTCTACTTTTAACATATTATTTACGAAAAAATGTTGTTTTTTATTAAGATGGAAAACTTGATTTAAGGCAGTAAATCTTATTTTTTTAATAGATAAAAGCATTTGATCTCTTTCAGCATTATTTTAATTTAAGATTTTTAGCTATTTACATTTTATGTCAATAATTTTAATACATTTGAATTAATATTTTTGATTAGACATTTTATTTGTGGTGGTAACTTAAGATTTAAGGATATTGGAATGTTTACTTTGACTCGTGACATATTAAGATATATCAAAGTAAACATTTACATTTCATTTATTTTAAAATGTGTCATTTTAGCCTTACTTTAAGATTTAGAAATAGTTGAACTGTTTTAGTATTTGAATTAGGATCAATTTGGGGGTAAAGTTTAAATCTTATGTATATAATATATAAAACTTTTATTTTAGCAATTCAAACTTATTTTATTTATTTAAATTTTCCCAATTATGAGTATTTAAAGCTAATGTTGGAGTTAAATTTAAAATGGAAATGACATCATATCTAATAGGAACTGTTAGCAGATGTTTTTACTGCTAATAAAGTTTTTAGAAGAACATTAATTATTTTAGTGAAGCTTAAAGTTGGACTTGCAGTGAAAAGCAGATATATGTGCTGCTCATCACATGAACACAAGTGAGTGGAAGCTGGATTTTTGCAAACCCAGTGAATTCTGGTTTTCCCAAATGAACAAATCCAATTTCAACATTCGATTTCAGCAGTTTCAGAATAAGACGTTTATTGCAGAGCTTCCTTTATGTTGACGCAACAAGATTTAGAGCAGCTGACCTGCTCTCACACACTCCTCTGAAGTCTGGAAATGTGATTTTTAGTTTGCTAAATGAATCATGTTTGGGTCCCAGATTTGTTTATTTAAGGAAACTTCATGGTTATTTACTGAAAGTTGTGTCAAAGCAAAGAAAGTAGAACATGGCTGGTGTCCACACTTGCATAAGATCATTAGGTAAAAGTACTTAAGTGTAAGCAGGGAGCTGCATGCCAACAAGCTAACGGGTTAGCACCAACTGTCTGAATGGATGTGTAGTGATCCTGTGGATCAGAATGGATTCAAAATCCCAAATGTGGAAAATGAGTTTATAATGAAACACTGAAGCATCAGGATCAGCACGATCTGTGAAAGCATTCCCACTGGTCTTCAATATGATCATACCGTCTTTATCCAAAATATAAAACTCCATTGGCATGGAGTGACCCCGCCCCCTTCCTCTCCCTGTTGCTGAGAGCTCTCTGTTTACATGCTCTCACGGGGAGCAGTACTAGAGTTTTGATCCACATCCCAACTAATTTTAAGTAAATGTTGGTCAGTAGACCCTTTTCCCGTGACGTCCCACGGCGCCGCGGTCATTGCAGAGTCACCTCCAGTGTCTTTGGGTTAGAACGGCAAAGCTGACAGATGAACGCTGTTTAAATGATTTTAAATCAATAATAAAAGGTAACCTAACCAATTTTTACTGAAATTTGTAAAATATTTATTTTATAAAACTCCTACCTATCTCCTCTTAATTTGGGGAATCAGATCAGATGTTTCCCATAATTCCTCTGGATGATATTAAACGAGTCGTGGATTATTTCTCTCTGACAACCCGGTTAAAGTTAGACGAAGGTTACGATTAATTAACTGAATGCTGCTGGTTTGATTATGAAGGAAATTATGATTTTATTCTTCTAATCAGTGCTAATGCTAACGCTAGCATTAGCTTTGTCTATGAGATGTGGAGCTGCAGAAGATCTTTTCTCATCAATTAAAAGTTTCCTAAATTTCCGTTCTCACATAATCCTTGTAAACAGAACAAAAGTCAGAGAATTCCAGCGTGTCTGACATTAAAGTCAAACTTCTTCCTGTTGTAATGTTTTCTCCTGCGGTCAGTGAGCTGCTGTTAGCTCAGCCGTGGTTCTAACATCAGAACTGTGTCTGATCTGCAGGAAAATAAAGGCAAAAAATGATCAAATTAATGGAGAACTGTTGAAAAAAATATGAAAGTGAATATTTTCACATAATGTTATAAAATACATTCAACCAGAGATGATTTTTTTACTTGGCCGCTCTTATTTTGAAAGTTGAAATACATGGCTCCATACCTGCTCTGAACATTTTCACTCAACCAAACTGTTTTTAATAGTATTCCCTAAAATATCCCTTAGCACAACAAGTACATTTATCCTGGGCAGAGATTAAATGTGTTCAGACATGCAGTGATGTGAGTCTTTGCTGAACCGACATGAATTTCTTTCAGATTTGTGCTGATCTCACTTAAAATACATGCAAACAACATCAGCCAAAATAGATCGATATTTTCAAGAGAACATCCAATATTGGAGGATTATTTACATTTTTATTTAAGTTTATGAATGATCCAAGACAGGAAATGAAAATACAGTTCATGTTGTGGTTCAGTGGGTTTTCCTTTGTTGTTGTTTTGTTCTTATCTATTTCTTTCTGTTTTGTGCTTCTACAGAGTGGCGTGTGGCAGGAGGCGTGGCTTTCTCTACCTGGTGCCTTGCACACCTGCTTCCCGTCTTTCATTCCTGCACCTCCCCCCGTCTCCTCCGACCTGCCAGGTTATTTCCGTTCAGTCCCTTCCTGTCTCCGAGCTTCCGTCTGCCTCTGCTCCCGCTGTGCTTCACTGCTTCTCCATCTCATCCAGCTTTGCTCTGGGATCTGTCTTCTCACCATGACAGCTCAGCAGGACATTCATAAAAGAATTATTGTACATTTTTCTGTTAAAACTGTTAAAGGTTACCTTTTATTATTTACCTAAAATTGTGTTAAACATCATTCAGCTGTCAGCTTTGCCCTTCTGAATCCAAACACCATTTTCTCTGACGTCACCATGAAAAAGGTCTATTGAAGACTTTAGTTTTTTGTAGTTGTTTTTTAAGTTGTGGAATCTTACTGAAGTTAAAGATCAGGTTGATGATTGTCAGCTGCCTCATGAGAGTTCCTGATAAATCCTAAGGTCATATAGTCTCTGTCTGGAATGACGCCTGTGGCCTTGAGCTGCTGGGAATAATCAGAGTCCCAGTGCCTTCAGGAGTGTTTTCATGCAGCATGGAGGGTATCAGGAACTTGAAGAAGACCTCCTGATCATCCACATCAGGAGAAGCCAGTAAAGGAAGCTTCACAGCAGTCAGGACCGGCTCAAAAGAACACATCTGCTGCATTAAACCAGCCAATCTCTTGCTTACCCATAAAGTTCTACATCAGGGAGGTCAAACTCAATCCCACAGGGGCCAAAATCTAAAACCTAGCTTAGGTCGCGGGGACGAACATGATAAACATTTATTGAACACTCTAAAACTACATTTTTAAAACTTTAGAACCCAAACTTTTTAACATAATTATGAACTAGAGATATAGCATTACCTACAATAATGCTAGAGTGAACGTTATGAGCTGAATCTGGCTGCTGAAAACGCTGAAAGCTGAAAATGATTAAGCTGATAGCAAACCAAAATGTTAGCTAAATGCCAAATTAGCCCAAAAAAAAAAAAAAACTTATGTTAGCCAAAACAGCTAGCATGTATCTGAAAAGATAGCTACATTTCAAAACAGCATAAAAAACTGAAAAACCCTAAATTATCCCAAACAGCTAGCATGTAAACATTAGTCTAACTAGCACACAGTCTAAATAAAACTGAAAAAAACTAAATTAGCCTAAACAGCTAGCATGTAGCTGAAATATTAGCTGCACTCCGAAACATCCTAAAAAACCTTAATAATTGCCAAAGGCTGATGCCAACATACTTCCGTGTGACCAGCACAGAAAATGATAGAAATTAATATTAAACACACGTAATACATGCAGCCAAGATCTCATTGCTGCATCACCCGCACGCATTTTAAGTGTGTCCAAGGCTGGATGTTTTTGTTGGACGCACGTATTTAAAATTAAAATCAGAGTTTAATTCCCATTAACTGTCCCACTCCTAAATGTGTTCTCCACATTTGATCCATCCCCTGGTGGAGCCGTGAGCTGCAGAGACAGCCGACCTCAGGAACCGGAACCAGAATCCTAACCTGAACCTCTTTCCTCTGGATCTGTGCGAATAAGAACAAAGTTTAGTACTGGACGCACGGTTTTACAAAATTACGTGTGAATACACTTTCATTGCCAAAACAATCCAAAAAGCTAGCAGAGTGCCAAATTTTAAAGCTGTAACTTTTTAACATATTTATGAATAATTAAAAGGCAGGAATATTATTCCAGAATAAATCTACTTAAACCTTAAATAACTTTCGATATTTTACTTTCCATAAAAATATATTTTGTCAAAATTATACAAGTTATAAATGAGCGCAAGATAACATCGGGATAATAATAACAATAAAATAAAATGATCTGGAGGGCCGGATCCGGCCCCCGGGCCTTGACTTTGACATGTGTTCTATTGTTGATGCTTGAACTCATTCAGTTCTGTGTCTGGATCAGAGTTTATTTCTAATCTTTACAGTCTAGAAAATCCGACTCATTTCCTTCTCCTTTATGATCCGTTACTGTTGACCGAGTCATCTGATCCAGTTGTCAAGCACGTTAGGTTATCTTACACCTAACCACTCAGATGTATTTCTCTAGAAACGCCGCTGTAAATCATCTTCATGAGTTAAGGAGGGAAACGGCGTCGCTGACGATCCAAACACCCAAGATTAGCGACCGAGCAGACAAAGAATGCACCCAGTCAGGAATCAGAGAACGCTCAAGGATAAGTCACCTCGTCCCCTCGGTCGCCCGCTAATGCAGCGGCTCCAGTAGTTTTCCTCTCACCGTGCACCGTCTGGCCTGTCCCAACACAAGCCTGCGAGAAGAGAAGCTGCCGTCAGCACAGACAAGATGATTCTTCACCGCGGAGAGGCAGAACCACTGATGAACATTTATGCTGAAGTGTTAAATACAGGCGCACAGAGTCAAACCTTTAAGATTCAACTTGAAGGAGATCCGCGCAAAAAAGATAATATTACATATATGAAAATTTCCTGTCCCTTAGACCCTGCCCTCCCCGCCCTTCCTGCCTTAACTCGCCCTCACTGGCTGCTCACTCCTATCCAAGTATCAACTGCAAGTGACTACTTTAAATCGCAGGTTTTCACGTTCTGTTTCGGCCTCCTGGACGGGACGAACAGGTCTGCACCATATTTACAAGAATCGCTAACGGTACATCTCTGGATTTCTTTGGCAGCAGAAGTTTTACTGTCATATTGTATGTCACATCGTTTTGTTCACCTGGAGACGATGATTCGTGCATCCAGATGTTTCATAATGTTCTGGTGAAGAACGTGTAAGGGGGAAATACCACATTTACGAGCTCGCCCCAGTAATTCTGTTCTAAATCTACAACTTCCAACAGATTCCAACTTTTTTTCACAAGTAGCTTTCCCATGATGCTCTAGGAGGTGATGCTGAAATCTCTAACAAGTGAGACTTGTAGCTGGCGCCAAACATGACTATTTTTTTAAGATGGCGTCATCGTCCTAAGATCAAAGGTCAACAAAACTTCTGTTGTGGTTGTAGACTCAACCTGTGGTGTTTGTGTGTTCATGTGTGTGAGACATTTTTTCAACAAATTTCACACTTTGTCACAAAATGACCACCAAGATATAAGTGATGTGGCCATTCTGTAACAATTTCCTTCACTGTGTTTTGATTTTGATTTTTTGTTTGTTGTTTTTTTGAGCCCCAAAAGAAGTGTTGACCCCATCATTTTGATGGTTTCTCCCGCTGTGATTTAGTTTAGTTTAGTTTAGTTTAGTTTAGTTTAGTTTAGTTTAGTTTAGTTTAGTTTAGTTTAGTTTAGTTTAGTTTAGTTTAGTTTAGTTTAGTTTAGTTTAGTTTAGTTTTCTTTTGTTATTCTTTGTTGTGTTTAGTTATATTCTGTTTTTGTTTTGTTCAGTTTTGTTTTGCTACGGTTTTGATTTTGTTTGTTTGTTTGTTTGTTTGTTTGTTTGTTTGTTTGTTTGTTTGTTTTGTTGGTTTTTTTATTCAGAATATCAGAAATGATTGGAATGATCTGGATTAAAACAATCCTAACTAATAAAGTGAAGGTTGATGTGATCTTCAGTGCTTTGAAACAATCTCAGTTGTAGAGTGAAATCAGAGAACGTGTGATTGAGTTTTACGTGCAGAAAGAATCACTATAGTGTTAATGTTTACTAAATATGAATACAATGTGAGAATCGAACAAATCTTTTAATCCAATGACATTATAAACACCTATAGTGCTTTCTAAGCTTATATTTAGAATCATAGAGAAAAACAGAAATAAATGTTGACATTTTTATGGAATTTAAAGTTATTTTGGAGGGGAAAATTCTGCCTTGATTGAAATGGAAAGACTGAGGAATTAGGGTCAAGTTCTTGGGTCGTGAAACATGAATTTAAACAACACATGTCAAGAGATCGTATTATTTAAAAGACTATTTAGAAGAGAAAACAAACTCTCCTTACAGTCGGTCCACGTCTGCTTCTGAGAAACATGAGGAGTAACAAGCGTGGTGAAATGTGTTTGTCATCAAGCTTTCTTCCTCCATAAATACTCTGGAAATCAACGCATCATCTCTCCTAACTACGTCCCGTCCACCTCCTCCCTCCACCTCATCCCTCCACCTCCTCCCTCCCTCATCCCTCCACCTCATCCCTCCACCTCATCCCTCCACTCATCTCCCTCACCTCTCTCCTCCACCTCATCCTCCACTCATCCCTCACTCTCCCTCCACCTCATCCCTCACCTCATCCCTCCACTCCTCCCTCCTCCACTCATCCCTCCACCTCATCCTCCACCTCTCTCCCTCCACCTCATCCCTCCACCTCATCCCTCCACCTCTCTCCCTCCACCTCATCCCTCCACCTCCTCCCTCCACCTCATCCCTCCACCTCATCCCTCCACCTCATCCCTTCACCTCCTCCCTCCACCTCATCCCTCCACCTCATCCCTCCACCTCATCCCTCCACCTCCTCCCTCCACCTCTCCTCCACCTCCTCCTCCACCTCCTCCCTCCACCTCATCCCTTCACCTCATCCCTCCACCTCCTCCCTCCACCTCTCTCCTCCACCTCATCCTCCACCTCCTCCCTCCACCTCATCCCTCCACCTCATCCCTCCACCTCATCCCTCCACCTCTCTCCCTCCACCTCATCCCTCCACCTCATCCCTCCACCTCATCCCTCCACCTCATCCCTCCACCTCATCCCTCCACCTCTCTCCCTCCACCTCATCCCTCCACCTCATCCCTCCACCTCATCCCTCCACCTCATCCCTCCACCTCATCCCTCCACCTCATCCCTCCACCTCCTCCCTCCACCTCCTCCCTCCACCTCATCCCTCCACCTCATCCCTCCACCTCCTCCCTCCACCTCCTCCCTCCACCTCCTCCCTCCACCTCATCCCTCCACCTCATCCCTCCACCTCTCTCCCTCCACCTCATCCCTCCACCTCTCTCTCCACCTCCTCCCTCCACCTCTCTCCCTCCACCTCTCTCCCTCCGCCCTCAGTCTGAGGTGTGAAGTCTACGTGAGCCTCGCCACATCAGGCTGAGACGAAGAGAGGAGGAAGAAGAGGGCAGGGTGTGCTCCCACCGCGCATCCATGCCCATCGTTTGCATCTCATCCCTCCTCCCCCCTCCGCCCGGATACATGTTGATGTTGTCATGGCAATCCTATTAGTCAGCTATCTGTAATCCACGAGAGGATTTGAACTGAGTCAGGACAGCGATATAACAGGAAGTAAGCCTCTGCTGTCTGAGAGGATAAGACGCCACCTTGGTACCCGTTCTTGTTTTGGGTGTTTTCGGTCGAGTGTTAGTTTAGCTGAAAGAAGAACTTCCTACTGTTGAACCCTTCAACACCTGAGGGGTCGCCGGTGACGCTGAAACACGAAACATTTCAACCGTTAACACGATTTTTAACAATAAATAACTTAATCCAACCACAAAGTCTCATCATTCTTATTCTCTAAAATAATATCCTAGAATTCAACATTTCTTCCACAGTATGTGGACTTGTGAGCACAACTGTAGTTTAAAGATTAACATTTTTATTAAGTAATCATTACTGAAATGAAATAAAACTATATTTATAATAATTTTTCATTAAACAGTAATGAAAGCTTTTTACAGGTGCGAAACCATATGAAATCCACACAGTTCTCTCGACCCTCCTGCACCCAAAATTATATTTCAAACTCAAAATAAAAGTAAAAATAGAAATCAAAGTGGAAATGTAATCTAATATCAAGTAATTTAATAGAAGGAGTAGAAAACAAATATTTTGTGTTCAATTTGAAGAATTAATTTTCTGGGAGTTTCTGCACTTAATTTTTACGTAAAGATCCACCACAACAAAAACTGTGTTTGTAACATCTTATTGTGGCATTTTTTTAATAATGGAGAACATTTATACTCATATATATATATATAAAGAGTATTGCTTTATTCAAATTATTTTGGGTCAGGAGCAGCAGCAAAAACTCTTTTTTGAAAAGAATGTTGTCTTTGTATTCCTTTTATTTATAAATTATTAATTACTCTTTTTTCATAGTTGTGTATTTTTTTTAATATAAATTGTTATTTACATTTGATATGTGATTGTTAAAATTGTAACTGGTTGAACATTTTGTACAATTGCTTCATGTATGGTAAACTTCAACTTTTGTCAATAAAAAAAAAAAATCCCAACAACAGGGGGGGGGGGGGGGGGGGTGGACTGCTCCTCGCCAAAGGTCCCGCCCACATCTCAAACGCAAATTTCTAATGAACTCCTGCAGAAACTATGTCTAAGAAAATAAAACATCATGATCCATAATTAAAAGACAACGGTAATGCGATCAAAAATAGATCAGAAGATAATCTGAGTAAAACTTAAGAAGTTCACAATTCAACCTTTTGAAGTCTACACAATTTATATTAAATGTTACTTTATTTATCATTTTTTCAAATAGGAAAAATGTGGGCTTGTCATTAATAAAATTGATCAAACTGATGGAAAAGCAGTTTTTTTTCCCTTAAAAATACAAAAACTCTTTTAAGCAGAAAACAGTTTATCACGTCTTTTTGTTTACTACAGACGCGGTGATTTGGAACAATCATGCAGTGGCTGAAAGTTGATTTTTTTGCAGAGTGGCTGCAAAAACAGGAGCTTCAGGACTTCTTCCTGTAAAGTTAGCAGTTCAGGAAGAACATGTGCATCAGCAGTGAATCCCAGCTGGAAGGATCTGACAAACAGAAGGTGACAGGGTTGTGGTCTGCAGCTTCTGTAAGACAAAGGTCAGAGCTGAGAATGACTCACCGCAAAAAATCTGACTCTTGTGAGCGAACGTGATCCCAGAAGAAAGCTTTTCATATTTCTGCTTTGTAATCAGGGATAACACACAGGCTGTTTTAATCTGCTGAACCCTTTCAAGGCCCACTGAAAGACTTATCCGGCCTATTCACAACAAAAATGTCTCACTCAATGGCTGCACAAAGAGAGACGGATGAGTTTTCACTTCGCCGCACCTATAATGACGGCCTCGCTCCTCAAAGCAGAGGAGGAAAAAATGCAGGTACAACATGTGTGTCCCTGAATACTGAATAAAATTACACAGAGATTTAGACTTCACAACATCAGACTTTACATCCTTAGATGATTGAAAGGTTGAGGTTTGGTGTTGTTCCGCACGGACTGGTGTCCATCCACTGAAAGCTTGTGCTGAGCAGCTGATGTTCTTGTTGTAAGTGCGCGGCGAAGCGGGAAATTTCCACCCTCAAAGCTTTTTGGAGATGTGGGCCAGTGGAAGCGACTGTGCAAGTCACTGATTACAGATGAGCAGCTGTCATAAAACCATAACCTTGTGTTTAAACTGTGCAGCAATGCAGATGCAGGGATAGTAAAGCTAGTATGTCAAATGTGTAAGAAAAAAAATATTGTTAAACCTTTAACGACGCTTAAACACAAAATCAGTACAGTAATCAAAATGTAACTTTTCAACCGTTAACACAATAATTCCAGTAGATTCTGTAGGAGGAAAGCAGCTCAGTTTATGTGGGACTTGAATGGTTTGATCACAAAATTCAAATGTAGTACCTCAGTTTAACCTGTAGGGGGCAGACAGGTTTTGACTATTTTCAAGAATTAAGCTAGCTTTTTTTTGTAATTTGTCAAACATTTAGCAATGACCGCAGACAGCACTTTTAAAACACCATTTATGGAGGTCAACAGACAAAAAGTTGATTTAGAGTTTGGTTATCCTTTAATCCTTCTGCTCTCCTTGGCTTATTTACATTAAAAGTGGGTCATCTGGACCCCTCAAGACAGTGCGCTGAACTCTTTTTTATCTTTGAGTTTCACCAATGTCCATGCCAGACATACAATCCTGTCCACATTTGTCATGGAAGGAATCACAGATCAATATGTGGTTGGAGTCATCTGGACCCCAAAGATAGAGGAAGGGTTAAACCAGTGGAGTCAAACTCAATCGCACAAGGGGCCAAAATCCAAAACACACCTTAGGTCACAGGACGAACAGGATAAACATATATTGAACTCTAAAAGTACATTTTTAAAACCATTACTTTTTTATTTTATTATTATCTAGATATATAGCACTGTCATAGATTGTGGTGGAGGACCCAAATGCAGGAGACCAGACTTGGTGGCAGAAACATAAATGTTTACTAACTCAACTTAAACATGACAAAACCAGGCGCACAAACCAGTGAAGTGACAGAACATAGATGAGCAGATGACCTGACAATGAGAACTGAAAACCAGACACTTAAATACACTGAGGATGACTGACTAAATGAAGACAGCTGTGGATGATTAACCTAAACATGGTGAAACTGACAGAAAACAGAAGATGACAAAACCTAAGCACTGAAACATGACATAGCCTGTGACAATGCTAGTGTGAATGCTGTGAGCTGAATTTGGTTCCTAAAAATGCTAGTGCTGATAGATGAAAAGATAGTTAAACTGATAGCTGAAATCACTGAAGCTGAAAACACAAGTTGAAAACACTGAAGTTGATAACCAGGTAAAATTTTAGCTCAGTGCCAAATTGTCCTAAAAAACTTTGAAAAAAAAAAAAAAAAACCTAGGAAAGCCAAAACAGCTAGATCGTAGCTGAAGAAAAAGCTGGACTTCAAAATAGCCTAAAAAATTGAAAAAAAAAAGCCTAAATTAGCCAAAACAGCTAGCATGTAGCTATAATATTATCTTAACTCCGAAACAGCCTCAAAAACAAAAAAAACCTACTTTAGCCAAAACAGCTAGCTTGTAGCTGAAATATTAGCTAAACTCCTAAATAATCTTAATAAATGCCAAAATAGTCCAAAAAACTATCAGAATGCCAATTTTTAAAACTGTAACTTATGTTAAATAATTATGAATAATAAAAAAGCAGGAACATTATTCCAGAATAAATCAATTTAAACGTCAAACAAGTTTTAATATTTTATTCCTCATAAAAATATATTTTGTCAAAATTATCCAAGTTAGAAATAAGCACAAGATAACACCAGAACATTAATAACAATAAAATAAAATGATCTGGAGGGCCGGATAGAATTACCTTGAGAGCCAGATCCGGCCCCCGGGCCTTGACTTTGACACATGCTTTAAAAGGAGTATGTGGAATACTACATGTATATTAAATCAGAACCATCATGCTAACTACTACAGTAGAATGGGAACCAACAAACCTTTGAATATTATATAAGTGTTTTGTATCTATTACTTATATGTCTTTTTACTTTCAGTTTTCCTCTTTTTGTCTTATTGTTTTAGTGAAATGCCTCCATGACTGTTAGTCATGTCACGTATGTACAGTTGTGTGTGATACGTGTTTGTGTGTGAGATGAGATTACTCTGAGCTCACAGCAACAGGCTGATTTTCTTGCAGAGGATGACCTAAAACTCACAGATGAGTCTCAGACAGGGACGGAGTCGTGTGTCCGGACACCAGTTCACTATGAGTTTATTCATCAAAATTGTTAGCAAACAAGTCACATAGCAGCCCTCCTAAATCCCAACATCAAGCTTTCAGCAGTAGACTGGATTTCAAAGAGACTCTCTAACTGGGCCAGGAGACACTCGTCTTTTTCGGACTCGTCTGATGGGATGACACGCAGTCCTTCGTCAGCGCAGCATTAGACGGCTATTTGTGGAGCTGCTGGCTTAGCCAAGCCTGTTAGCACAAAGTCAGTGTCCCCATTCAGAGGCCTGACACAGCAGCTCCACTCTCCCACAGAGATTACTCACACATGCATTATCAATGGGAAGCCAGTTCAGGCAGTTCAAGCAGTTGTCCAGGTGACATGTGGGATCTCTAAGACACACAGAACATGTTAGGGGAAAAAAGACTTGAATGGAATCAAACAAGACGGAAACGATGGAAATCTAAATGCAAATTCAGCCAAATTAGGTTTTATGCAAACTGAATTCAAATTAGGCTTCAATGTTTCCTCGGAATGATGGGTAAATTCTGCAAAGTGCTGTGTCATCCTGTGTGAGTTTTGAGGTGGGGGTAGCGTCCAGCCAGTGGTCACACAGGCACGCTGCCCAAAGACAACCGAGCTGAGCCAAGACTCTGCAGCCTGTTTGAGTCAGAGCAAACAAAGCCCTCATTCAGCTGGTAAATATAGTCCAGCCACCAAAGAGAAGGCTACCGATCTGTTAGTTTCTGCTTTAGGAAGAAGGATTTTAATAGATTGAACAGACCGTGTTTTCTGGACTATAGATTCTAAATAGCACCATAAATGAATTATCAAACTTTTGTCATAAAAAAGCACTTTAAGCACATAAAAAAAAAATCAGAGCTGAGTCTTTTAGTTCAGGTATTATTAAATATGTTCACGTGACTCTAGATTTTGTTTACAAAATGCTAACGTTAGCCATATTATAAGCATTAGTCGCATTATTCACGATAGCCAACCTGTTAATCCCAAACTAAAAAACAGACTGATACAGCTAAATCCAACATTACCGTAACCACAGTAACTCCCAACCATGTTAGTTAAAAATGTGAAATAACAGTCTAACACCACGTCATGTTAGCTGTGTTATAAGCAATAACCGTCAAACCGATTCACAATACATGTAAATCCCAATCTAGTTTACAAAATGCTAAATAAAAAAGACTAATACCACTAAAACAAAAGTAATTCTGACTACGCTACGCTAACTCCTAACCTTGTTAGAAATATGATAAAAGAAATGCAGTCCAACACCACTACATATTAGCCATGTTATAAGGATTAGCCACATTAGCATATTCATGATAGCCTCCCAGTAAACCCCAACCTAGTTTGCAACATGTAAAAAACCAGACTGATCCAGCTAAAACAAGCATTACCATAACTATGCTAATTCTCAACCATGTTGGTAAAAACACAAAAAACTCAGTTTAACACCTTCTGATGTTAGCTGTGGTATAAGCAATAGCCGCGTTAGCGTGTATACAATACTTGTAAATCCCAATTTAGTTTTATTTAAAATAAAACCTGACAGATACGGCTGAAACAATCATTACTATAACTTCAATTCAATTTTATTTATATAGCCCAAAATCACAAAGAAATATTGCCTCATTGGGCTTCATGCAGGTAATTTTACAGATGCAGAAAATAGTCATGAAACATGAAAAAATATCTAAACAGACTAAATAAACTGGTCATCCCTGCCCTTAGACCCTCCCTCTCTGTAAGGAAAAACTCCCAAAAAACCTGAGTCAGGAAAAACGAAGAAACCTTAGAGATTCCCACATGAGGGAGAGATCCCATCCCAGGACGAACAGGCGATACCAGAACTGGTAAAGAAAATAATCTTCTAAAACTACGTATTTGAATAGAGTTCATTCAAATAAAGCTGCAGATAGAGCTGAGGGACGAGTGGAGATGAAGTCCTCAGTCAGACGATGCAGAAGTGCAGTCCACGACCAGGAGCAGGAGCGTGGGGAATCCACCTGGATCTGAAGAACAACATGTGAATGGAACTGCACCAACAAAAACATGGAGAACTTAATACAATGAATAATAAAGAGTAGAAGAGAGGAGAAGAAATAAGAACAGAGGACAGAACCCCAGAGCTGATGTGGAGAACAACTATGATAGAAAATCTATAAATAACATTACATGATTGGGAGTTAACTACACTAACTCCCAACCATGTTAGTGAAACCTTTTCAAAAAAATAGTGTTAAACACTCTCATGTTAGCCTGGTTAGCCTGTTCGGTACCTGTAAATCCCATTCGTTTAAAGTTAGCAACCTTCAAAATAAAAAAGATTGATACTGATAAAACAACCTTATGCCAACTGCTAACCTAGTTAGAAACACGGTAAAAACACATAGTCCACCACAACCACATATTAGCCACATTGTCAGGATTATGCTAACTCCAAAACGGAACACATAATGAAAACACAGTCCAACATAGGTACAAGTTAGAGAATTCCTAATAACACCTGAGCGCAGAAGAGGTGATATTATATATTTGTGTGTGTTAACTAATCAGCACAAATGTTATTTTGAGTCAAATTCTACAATCATACTTTTCACTTTATAAGTTTCTTTATTAGGACAGTAAGAAACTCTCCAGACAGTTTACAACAGAGACGTTTCATTTGGGTGTTAAAACCACAGTTAAGCTTTAAACAAATGGTGTGCGGTGGGGGGGGGGGGGGCAGGAAGCTACAAAGCAAATCACACAATGACAAGTGGAGAGTGGAGGTCTCTGTCACAAGAACACATCTTGTTCATTTTAACACTGGCAGCACATAGAAGGTCATAATTTGGGGACCCCTGCTCTAAAGCACAGAAGTTTACATTTAAATGTTTTGTTTGGACTGTTTGAAGTTAGAAAATGTTGTTGGGTATTTTCTGTGTGCTGGCAGCGACGCGCTAACGTAGATTACTGGCAACTACTGATAATGTCATCGAGTGGTAGCAAAGTCTGAAACTCAAGACAGGATCACTGTGTCCGCATTCCTCCTCTCATCCCTATCTAATGAATGACTGTATAGTGTAGGACTATAGTGCTCGGGATATTAAAAGTAATTCAGACACGACGTTCTCCACTTTTATTTTGTTTTCTATGACGTCACCAATTTCACAAAGTTAAAAATGGAATCAATTCGAACATTTCACGACGTCTATTTGTGAATCCACTGTGTTCTGATGATGAAAATACGGATGGTTTTTACAAAAATTCATTTAAACATCTTTTTTTTTCCTCAAAAATTGTTTGACTGCAATGCATTGTGGTCTATTTTTGCAATATAGTGAGCATCGATGCACACTACTTTTTACTGAGACTGAGCGGCTATCTGGTAAGTTCATAGCTCCAACCTAAAAAAAACCAAAACAATGGAACGTATTTAGAACGTTTCTTTGAGCAGAAAAGAACCCGTGAGGAAACCGAAGTGGACCTTTGACTTCACAGAAAAAAAAATCTGCTGTTTACAGTCAAAACCACGTCTTCCTCAACAAAAACGGATTTATGGAGACAGTTGTTCATGTACCAGGAGCCGCTCTGTGGAATGATATGTGATGACAGAGTCTGTAATGTTTCTCAAACACGGATAATAAAGACGGTGGATTCACGTTTATGATTATGTTCAGGAGATATCCGTTTCATGATGGTTGTGTCGTTTTATTTTGCTTTATTTATCCATTACACCTTCAAATTCAGACACGGCTAGAGTTAGAGAAATTGTATGATTCATTCATTCATTTTCCGTAACCGCTTTGTCCCTTTCGGGGTTACGGGGATGCCGGAGCCTAACCCGGCTGCTGATGGGCGAAGGCGGGGTTTACCCTGGACAGTCGCCAGTCTGTCACAGGGCAGAAGGGAAAATTGCATGATGAATTGTCAAGTCACTATTACTGCCTACAATGCTAACAAAATAGCAAAAAAGAAGCTAGCATTCCAAAAACTAAACTATTTATTTGACTAAAACAATAACCAATAGGCTATATTTTCTCTGCTAGGTAGCTAGCTTAAAAACTAATGGCTATTAAGCTTGGTTGCTACAGTTAGCGTTTATCTAGTTGTAATAATTTTTAACCTTTTTGTTTGTTTAGACATTTTTTTTTTCAGAATTAAAAATATCTGAGTGAAAAAAAATACCACTAATTTCAATCACATACAACACATCAAAGGAGGGTAAGGGGAAATTTCAAGAGGAGCGCACTAAAGAATGTTCAGAAATCTGATTAAATAAACCTGTAGGTAGGAAAATGTTGCCTGTTTTTTTTTTTCAAAAGATCACCAAGGTCAAATAAATATTAGATTTTTCCTATCCATCTACAAAATCATAGTTTTTCTTAAATCCTGTCGTATTCTGTAATCTGAATCCTGACGGCAAATAATAGGAATTCTTTTCTGCTTTTGCATGGACCATCTCTCCATTTTCTTAACCTTTGACGACGACTGACGAAACTCCTGATTCACCCATTATAATTATCCTTTAGGAAGTTAAGACAAGACTGTTATTGACCTACTAAAAGAAACAAACATGTAAGAACCAACAGTTTTCCAAGGTTCAGGGTTTAGACAGAATCAAAAGGTTAAACTTCACTTTCAAATAGTTATCGAGGAGTTGTGCTGTTTTTAATTTCTTAAGTTTCCCAACAGAGGGCAATCAGAAAAGGAGCGCCTCAGGGAACTGTATTAGCATTCCTTGTCTTGTTTAGGTTTTTCAGTGAAACAGCAGAGTCTCCTATTCTGCAGGAAAACTTGAATGACTCATCAGTTGCTAGGCAGATCAGAGTTGGCTCATGTAGTAGTTCTCAAATATTCAGAATACTTTGCATCATAATAAAAACATGTTTGTCATTATACCCTTCAGCTACAGGTTATAATTCCTGTTTATTATTGAGTTTTACCCTAAATACTAACAATGAAAGCCATTATCAGAGGGAAATGCAGAGTAGCGCCAATAAACTGATCATGTGACCTCAGTGCGTTTCATCATAGCCTGCAGCACAATAAAAGTGATTCGTCTGCAACAAGTGAGATAAGAATCGCAGGACGCCACAACACGCCGAGTCATTCAGGCTGGGAGATATGGAACAAAACAAGTTCAGTTTATTAGTGAATTTATTGGTCCTGTAGATGCAAAAAAAAAAACCAAAAACCTGTACAAACATTTTTATGTGTAGCCCTCAGTAAAACAAAGACTCCCCAGAAGATCCAGTGGATACAACATAAAAATTAATAAATAAACAAAATTACAAAAAGTCCTTCCAAACATTTTCACTCAGTCATGAGAACAATTCAGTCCAACAGTACCAACACATCAGTACATATAAAAAAAACACAAATCCCTTACGTTTCAGTCACTTCAGATCCACTAACAATTAAACAGAATTATAACATTACGCAGCACAATTCTATCCCATGAGAGTGTCATTACAAAAAGAAAAGAAAATGTAACTTTCGTCGTGTTTTATGCTGTGCGCAGCAGACAACAGCATCATTCGTTGTGGCACTACAGATATAAATAAACTGAGAACACTGAAATACCACGAGAGTGAAGTGAAATGTAACGGATCTCCTCCAGCACTGAAGCAGAGAAGCAGCAGAAGCAGCATGGGGCTTGCAGGGCAAGCTCTACAGGCACTCTACGGCAAGGACCGCCGCCATCACCAGAGGAGTGACACCATCAACACACAACTCAACTAAAACTGTGCAAACGTCTGCATGGTTGGAGCATGTCAGCATCTGAGGGTTCCACTCATCCAGTTAAAATATAAAAAAAAGATTTGAAGCTAAATGAAGTCTTTGGTGTTTACAGCAGTTCATTCTCCGTCTGGATCGATAAATGGGTTGGAAATTGAGATTTCTCCTCGCCGCAGTGTGGTGATCCTCAGCTGAAAGTCACTGGCAGGACTGCAGGATGTCATGGCAACCAGCCGGGCTCCTCAGGTTCTGCAAATACACACGGAAGAAAATAACTTAAGGGGGGTTTGGGTCACACGGCGAGCATGCAGCGTGCGGCTGACAGGAGGGGAACGCGGCCTTATGCGGCGTAATCCCTGAACCGCAGGTTACATCACACAGTCTCCTCAGCACCAAACTCTTCCTCCGGGGTTATTTTTAGGAGGCACGCAGAGCAGGACATTAATCCAAACGGTCAAAGAGCGGATCTTTAGCTTTACATTTCTACTGCTAATGCGTTTGATAAGCAGAAACTAGAGCAGCTTGTTTAGAATCTGCCTGACAGATGAAAGCTACAGTCACTTTCCTGGTTTAGAAGCTGGATTCAGGTTTTAAAGACCCACTCCGACGAAAATGAGGTTCAACCGATTTTTGAAGCACTCGAGAATGAAGTTATTTCTAAGTGTTAATCTAAAGCACACGTGTCAAGTCAAGGCCCGGGGGCCGGATCCGGCCCTCCAGATTCATGGCCCAATGTTATCTTGCATTTATTTTTAATTTAATGTAATATATTGAGTTATTTAAGGTTTAAATTTATTTATTCTGGAATTATATTCCTGCATTTTTTATATCAATAATTATGTTATAAAGTTACTGTTTTAAAATTGGTATTCTGCTAGCTTTTTGGACTATTTCTACATTTTCCAAAATTTTCAGGCCATTTTGTAGTTTAGCTAACATTTCTGCTACAAGCTAGCTGTTTTGGCTACTTTAGGCTTTTTTTCACCAGTTTATTAAGATGTTGTGGAGTTTAGCTAATATGTCAGCTAAATGCGAGCCGTGTTGGCTAAGCTAATTTTTTCAGGCAATTTTGAAGTAAAACAAAATTCTCAGCTACATGCTAGCTCTTTTGTCTAAACTACGTTTTTTTCTTCCTTTTTTTACAGTTTTTAGGTTAATCTGGCATTTAGCTAATATTTTAGCTGGTTATCAGCTTCAGTGTTTAAGACATCATTTTAGCACCAGCATCTTCAGCAGCCAAATTCATCTTAGAGCATTATTGCAAGTCAATACTATATATCGAATTCATAATAAGTCCAAAAGTTACGTTTTTAAAAGTTTTAAATATTTAGCTATAAATAAATAAATGATGAACAAATGTTTATCCTGTTCAGGTGTGTCTTGCCCCCTTGTGTGATTGAGTTTGACACTCCTGATCTAAAGCTTGAATCGGGAGATGAAGTTTATTTGTGAAATAGAAAGTATGACGGGTGGCGTGATGGGAGAACACGCATCATCAACAGCCCCGCCCATAACTCCGAGGTGAATTTCTGATGAACTCCTGGAAAGATTATGTCCTAAAAAACAAACGATTCTTTATTTTGGCTAAACCATATTAAAAGAGTCTGAGAACGCGGAGCAGATCGGAGTGGAACTTTAAAGTGTGCAAAGCTTCCTAACCGGGAGGAGAGCCGCGAAGCAAAGCAGCGTTCAGTCGTTTACCTTCGAAAAATCAAGACAGAAACCACCTCTAGATAGTGGAGGATGGTGCGCCTTCAGAGGTCAAACAAAGCAGACAAGAACAGAGTGAATGAGCGAGAGCGAGGAAGAGTCGAGGCGGGCCCGCCAGGGACACGTTTGAGAAGCAGAGAGGAGACAGATGAGACCGGCAGAGCGAGAGAGAAATACTTACAGGCAAACTTTGCCCAGCCAGTGCTGTGAGGAGGAGGAGGAGGAGGAGGAGAGGAGGAGGAGAAGCAAAAGAGGAGAAGAAGACAGGTGAGTTCCCAAAGAGAAACAGGAGATCCGTGGCCTGCTCGTCTGTTCTCATTACCTGTCCTGCCAGGCTGAGGGGGAGGCGGGAGGAGCTGCAGAGGGCCATGGAGGCCACAGAGTTGGGCAGCTCCTGGACGGGCGACTCGTCCAGGTCGTCGATGCGGGGCTTCTTGATGAGGGACTCGGGGCTGGTCAGGGGGGTGATGCTGTTCCTCCTGATCAGGGTTCCGGGTCCTCGCCTCACCTCCTGTGGAGCAGACAGACGCGCTTTAGCCTCCCGGCAGCGCCTCCTGTTCGGCGGCGGGGGGCGCTCCTCACCTCCGGCCTGTCTCGGTGCGTGTTCACCGCCTCCACGTTCAGGCAGATGGACTCCACCTTGCAGCCGTAGGCCACCGGGGTGAGCTTGAGCACCGTGTGGAGCGGACACTTCAGGTAGGGCATCTCCTCTGGATCAAGCAGCAGCGGGGGGGAGGGGGGTTAGGGTCACCCTTAACCAGAGGGGATTGTGGGAGTTTTAGTCCATACCTGCACTCTTATCCAGAAAGTAGGCGAGCAGGCAGCGCATGACCGCCTGGTGGCAGATGACCAGCACGTTCTCCTGCCGCTCCAGCTCCATGATGACCGGCTCCACCCTCTGGACCAGGTCCTGGTAGGACTGGGAGGAGAACACAAGGGGTGAAGGTAGAGCTTCCACTGATCGACTATTGAAATAGTCGACAACTAATTTAACGATCGATCAGTCGGAACTTTATTATATGGAGTCAGAATGTAGTAAAGTTGAACAAAGTTCAGAGTTCCTCATTTCAGATGCTGACCTCAGAGAGATCAGGAAGATGCTTTCTATCAAACGCATATTGACAGGTGACCTTTGACCCCTATATACCAGAGGTGTCAAACTCAATCGCACAAGGGCAAAAATCAAAAACACACCTTATGTCACGGGATGGACAAGATAAACATTAATTAAACTCTAAAACTACAAATATAAAACTGTAACTTAACATAATTATGAACTAGATATATAGCATTACCTAAAACACTGAAGCTGATAGTCTATATTAGTCTAGAAAACATAAAAAAAAAAAATCTTAAGGTTAGCCAAAACAGCTAGCATGTAGCTGAATATTAGCTAAAATGTAGAAATAGTCCAAAAAGCTGCAGAATACCAATTTATTAAACTGTAACTTTATAACAAAATTAATAATAATAAAAAGGCAGAAATATTATTACAGAATCAATCAATTTAAACCTAAAATAACTTTCAATATTTTACTCTCCATAAAAATCTATATTTTTTAAATTATTTAAATTAGAACTGAGCGAAAGATATCATAGGGCTGTTACCAACAATAAAATAAAATGATCTGGAGGGCCGGATCCGGCCCCCGGGCCTTGACTTCACATGTCTTATATACATATAAAATGATATTAAATTGTTACTTCATCTTGAGGGCTGTCAAAATGAGTTTAATGTGAAGTATTTTCCTCATCTCTCATTTGATTTAATACCAGAAACTATTGAAGGACAGAAGCTCCACGATTCATTCAAAGTTTAATAAATCAATAATTCAATATTGTCGTAATTTGTAGTTAGTTTAAAGCTAATGGTGGTTAAGATGTGCGTTTTACATCCAGTTTGCCCATGACCTGATTAGTCGACTAATCAGAGAACATAATCTGTGATTAGTCGACTATTCTAATAACCGTTTGGGCAGCACTGGTTGCCGGTTGGCTTCCGGACAGTTCTGAGCCCAAAGGCGTGGAGCATACCTCTCCGGCTGGATAGCGGTAGTAGTATTTATCCTCGTCTCTCAGTGCAAACTCTTCGGGGAACTTCTCCTTCATCTCGTCGTACGTCATGTCCTCACACAGCCCCTGAAGGAGCGCAGGAACAGGCGTCAAGACCCGCAGCAGACTGCAGGACGGAGCTGCGGCGCGGCACTCACGGCGTCGATCTCGTTCAGCGCCTTCCACTGCTCGTAGGCCACGCCCAGGTGCTCCGCCGTCTGGATGCTGCGGCACAGCTGGCTGGTCCAGACCTTCAGGTCCTGCAGCTGCTGCTCCTCCACAAACCGAGCCAGAGCAGCAGAGAACTGCCACAGGAGACACGCCGTTCACAAAGACTCCACCCACACACACTTCTCCTCCAATCAGGGTCCGACTGTACCTGCCGGCCCCGCGCCGAGAGCCCGGAGTCTCCCCCCAGCCGGCCCTCCATGTTGTCCGTGCTCTCTCCGTGCCGACACAGGTAGATGGTTCTCGGCTGGACGTGGATGTTCATCAGGTAGTAGACGATCTTGCTCTGGATGTGATCCTGAATGCGGTTGACCAGAAACCGCCGGCCGACGTCTATGACCTTGATGAAGGACATCTCCCTGGAAGCCAGCGGAACAGGTGGGGGAGGGGTTAGTCTGCAGTCACGGCAGTATTAAAACAGTCGATTAAAGGTTTTGTCATTCTGAAAGCTTTTTGGACTATTATAGAGTTTAGCTAATATTTCAGGTACATGCTAGCTATTGTAGCTAATTTAGGCTTTTTTGTTTTTAGGCTGTTTGGAGTTAGGCTAATATTTACACGCTAGTTTAAGGTTTTTCAGCTTTTGTTTTTTTTTTTTAAAAGGTATTTTGAAGTTTAGTTATTTTTTAAAAAGGTATATGCTAGCTGTTTTGGAGAACCTACATTTTTTTTTCCAGTTTTTTAGGCTAATTTGGCATTTAGCTAATATTTTAGCTGGCTATCAGCTTCAGCGTTTTCAGCTATCAGCATTCCCACTAGCATTATAGCAGGTAATGCTATGTATGCAGTTTTAAGTGAGTTTAAAGCTAATGATGGTTAAGATTGTGCTTTACATCTAGTTTGCGTGTGACCTGATGAGTCGACTGTTAAACAATCGTTTGTGGCAGCGCTACTAGCGGCTCACCGGTCATAGTGATCTGGATCCAGAGGTTGGTAGGTGGTCCGGTAGCATTCGATTCTTTTTTGGAAATCCATCATGGCTTCCGTCTTGTTGCAGTCCCGGTAGTCTGGACAGGACACCTTCACTTCCTGTTCAGGGAGGAAAACCGTCAGGTGCGTTTGATGCCGAAAGCGGCGTGAGGGAACCGGGCAGACGGCGAGGTCGTACCATGATGTTGGATGCAATCACGTTGGGATCCTCACAAACCGACTCGATGAAGAAGACCTGGACAGAAGAGGCGGGATTTAGACGCGTCACACCCGGCGATGCTTCCCCGTTCGCGTTGTCGTAGCAACACCTACCTTGAAGTCATTTTCCTCGCCAAACTTGAGGATTAAATCCCGCCTTTCTCTTGTAGTGTTGGTGGCGTCGAACACCTAATCAGAAGGAGAACCTTCAGCAAAATCCTCCAGTTTCAGGCAACGCAACCGAAAACCAAACTCACCGCCACTTGGCCGCCCTCGTCCTTCAGGTAGGACTTGACATCCCTCAGAGCTGCTAAGGCACACTGCCTGGGGGGCGAAAAATCACATTAGTAAACAATGTAAAAACAAGCTCCGCCTCCGCCCTCCGCCGCCACTCACTGCCTGATCTTGACGGCACACTCGTTATCGGGTTTGAAGAAGTCATAGGAGCTGTAACTCTTGACCGCCTCCCTTCGATACTCTCCGACGTTGAAGACTGGAACACAAAGACGAGGGGGGGGGTCAACAAGCTGTGGGGGGGTCTGTAACACGAGCCAGTAAACAACCATCATGTTACCCATAACCACCCACGGGACACGTCAGAGCGCCGTTTACCTTTGGTGGGCATGCCGATCCAGTTGAGGTAGCGGGTCAGTTTTTTGGACATGTAGGTCTTTCCTCGAGCGGGCAGACCCACCATCACGATAACCGTGGGGGGGTTGGCGAAGTGGGGAGCGCCAGCTCCTGCGGGGGGGGAGCATGTCACGACAAAAAACGTCAACATGAAGTTCATCTGTCCGGTATGACATCATCAGCACGTGGAACCACCAGCCCACTCAAGAGCCAATTAGGATCCAATTTCCACGTCACCGCAGATAATCCTGTTTCCACAACATCAGAGCGTTTCAACGGAAGAACAGATGAGCTGGAGGATGTAGACTCCACCTTCCTCATCCTCTGCATCATCACTAAAGCTCTTATGATCTGCAAAGCCTCTGATGGGGACGCTGTCAGCCACAACAACTACACTGTCACTTCTTATTTGTTTATTTGAAATATTCAAATAATTTCCTCAAAAAAAAAAAAAAAAAAATAAAAAAACACAGGAGACACCTGCCCAGATTCCTTTGACGGAAACCCCGCGCCAGGGGCAACGAGGTCGTTTCCTCCACCAATGAGAAGCTTTGGGGGCGTGGTGACCCAGAAAATAAGATGGGCAAGCTACTACGCAGCCACAATGACAAGAACCCTCCCCTCCCACCGAGGGGGGAGTGGGCGGGTCCGTACGGCATGTGCTGATGCAGACAGCCAATGAGCGCAGAGCAACCCAAAAACCGGCTCGAGGCAGATACAGCACACAAGAACGCGACACATTTCTGGACATTTTCTGCCTTCTGTGTCGAGAAAATGCAAAGCAGACCTTCAAATCCAGAACTATCTGTAGCACCGAGCAAACGTTTGGAAAACAGATTCAAAAATATGTGTTTAAATCAATAAATGACGCAGTTTTATTTACCTCGACGCCTGTCATCCTTGGTGGGAACCCAGATCTTTTGGATCCTGTTCTGCGTGAGCTCTCTGGGCATTCCTTAGTGGCAGATGAACCGAACACTAACTGGGAAGCGAACCGGTTAAATCCCGAGATAAAAGATATTTAAAATGAAGAGCGGCTTCGTTAGTCTGGGTTAAAGCGTAGTCCGTTCAATTGCGGGATATCCTCGCTGCGCTGAGCCGGGCTCATCTGCCGGTCTGCAGCGCACATCCGCTATTTAACCCCGCCCGGCGAGCCGGGGAACCACGTGACTCCTGTGACGAAACGCAGCACGCGCGCACGGGCAAAACCATTCACATCCACGAGGAGGCCATGCGGGGCTCGCGGCGCCTCCTGGCGGTCGCTTTTAGTACTTAGATATTTCACATTTCTGAACATGAAAAACGACTCTTGGTTAAAATAAAAAAAAATATATATATAAAAAACATAAACCTTATTTTTTATTTTGTAAAACAAACTGAAAAAATTAAAAGTTAAAAAACCTATCTATCTATCTATCTATCTATCTATCTATCTATCTATCTATCTATCTATCTATCTATCTATCTATCTATCTATCTATCTATCTATCTATCTATCTATCTATCTATCTATCTAGTTTTTAAAGATTTGTTTAATTAATTTCTATAGTGTTTTAGAGTCACTTTATTGTTATAAATACCATATAAAATAGAAGTTGTCATTTCAGTCTGAATTAATTTATATATTACATGAAAATGAAAGTTTCAAATAGTCAGTTCTGTTTTGTTTTTTGCTTTTTTCTCAACTTTTTTTTTTTTTTTGTCAGAATACACCACATTCCATTTGAAAAGCTTCCCTATCCTCGTGAATGGGTGCATGGGTTCATCCGCAGAGGGAAAGCCCGCAGTTTGCACATTTGGGAAGCATTTGAACCTGGAGTATACGTGCGGAGCCGCACATCAGGTCCTTCACCTCCCCCCCTTCTGGACTGTACCATTGACTCACAGAGACTGGCATCACCGCATGCAGCAGCAGCAGCGGCCTGGCATCTGCTTCATTCTCCATATCTGCTGACATCTGCACAAAAATACAAGCTTTCTCCATCCTAGTTGTTCATTTAAGCAAGGAGGTGATAGATTTACAATTAGACCAACAGTAAAATGTTGTATGAATAAATGTGTCATTTAGATGAAGTCTGACATTTGTCCCCACCCACTTATTTCTTCATTGATTTATTCTTTAGTTTCAGGAAGTCATTAGCAGATGACCACCCACCATCAAAGGTAACAGATGTCTGTCGGCCTTTTGATGCTGAAAACATTGTTTTCATGCTTGTAATTTATAGCTTCACATGTTAACTTGTGGAGTTTTGATCTGTGACAGTTATTATAGCTTTGAATATTTTTAAAATACAAAGATGAAAGGACATGAATTCCCCTTTATGGCCAAATATAAATGTCATTTTACCATCTGCTGAAACTATGTCCTAGAAAACTACACACTTTTTCTAATTTTGTCTAAAAACAGCAGAATCATAATTAAAAGACAACTGGGTAACACTTTTACAATAAATCAAAAATGTTTTCTAAAAACTCTTTTTTCCTATAAACCTTTGTTTAATTTAAACTTATTTAGAAGTACAGCTCAGATTCTTTTTTTTCCCCATAGAGGAACTTATCTGGAAGTTCTGGACAAAAACCCTCAACAAAAGAAATATGATTAAACTGGTCAAACACAGTCCTGACTGTAATCAAAGTCCTGGAATAAGCTTGAGCTGCACTTTCTCAGAACTCCATAAGAACTGGAGCTGCTTTCAGAGAAGACATTAGGCGTGTTTGAGTTGACTTGCGCCTCGCCTGCATCGTCGACGAGACTAAGCTGCTGCAGGAGGGGGCGGAGAAAGGCGCCTGAGATGAAGGTGGACGACGAGACTGCACGAGAACGAGGAGTTGGGGGTTGTCTTCAACATTCGGCTGAATTTTAATACGCCACTCCTCCTAGTATGATCTGTGCTGTTATGTCTTTTTAAGTATTTTTTTACATCTCTTAGAGTAAAACAGATAAAAAAAAATAGTCGGATTCATTACATGTACACAGTCCCAAATAAATAGATAAAAATATAATTAAAGTTCATTTTCAAGACAACTATGACACAAATAACCACAAATTATTTAAAATCTGTATATTTTTTCATCAGCGATTCACTACCTTCCAGAAAAAGTAAGAACATACACATATTTCCTTCATTTAGCGCCAGTTATTTCACATTAAACTACAAAAACTTTCGGGACACCGTTTCCCACAATGCATTGTTTTGTAGTCATTAAGGCGGCTTGCAGCCAGCGCAGTACCTATTTTCTGGCTGCGCTGGCTTAGGAAGGCGCCTTGAACCCGCCCATTTGTCGCGATACTTCATGTCGTCGCAAATGTGACGTCGGTGACAGAAACTAACCAGCATGCACCGCAATCCAGGCGATCTGCGCAGCGCCGCGTCCGCCTGCATGATCTCAAACACGCCTATTGTAAAAGCCTGCCTCTTCCCAGCCGGCAAGGAGAAGTGGGCCCCATGTGGTTTAAAAGTGGGCAGAATATGTGGCCCCCATTGGGCTTGTCCAAGTTTCTGTGGTGGCTCCATCTGTGTTTGCTAACATTGGCTAAAGTGGGCACTCAGTGGGTTAGCCAACAGCCCGGTGGACAGCGGAGCTCCCTAGCATGCTACAGTGGAGCTTTCTAGCTCAATACAGATGAGCTTGCTAGCTTGATACAACAAAGATCGCTAGCTCAAAACAGAGGAGCTTGCTAGCTTTCTACAGATAGTCTTGCTAGCTCGACACAGATGAACTCGCTAGCTCGCTATAGTAGAGTTTGCTAGCTTGCTATAGATTCTTGCAACAGATGAGCTTGCTAGCTAAATACTACAGAGCTCACTAGCTCACTACACAAAAGCTAGCTAGCTCATTACAATGGGGCTTGACAGCTCGATACAGATGATTTCGCTAGCATGCTAAAGCAGAGTTTGCTACGGATGAGTTCGCTTGTATACTACAGCGGAGCTTGCTAGCTCACTACAGATGAGCTTGCTAGCTCGATAAAGTGGAGTTTGATAGTTCGATAATTTGAAGCAGATGAGCTCGCGAGCTTGCTATAGAGGAGCTCGCTAGCTCGATACAATGAAGCTCGCTGGTTTACTACAGAGGATGTCGCTAGTATGCAACAGTGGAGCTTGCTAGCTCGCTACAGTGGAGGTCGCTAGCTTGATACAACAGAACTTACTAACTTGATCCAGTGGAGCTCGTTAACTTGCAACAGAGGAACTCGCTAGCACGCTATTCTTTGCTTTGTGAGCTTCCCCACATAGTGCCCACTTAAGCCAATATGGACAAACACATACGGGGCTATAACAAAAACTATGGACAAACCCAATCAGGGCCCACATTTTCCGCCCACTTTTAAACCACATGGGGCCCACTTGGCCTCGCTGGCTGGGTTTGCTGACTAAACAGAAACTTTTCTTATAACTTTCTTGGTTCAGGTGAAATTTTCTGTTGTGTAAGAAATGAGAGATAAAGTTTATCCGGATGTGAACTCCACTGCTGCAGCGGCTCTGTTTCACCTGCCAGTGTGACACATGAAGAACAGCATGAAACCTGCAGAGGGTCTCAGAGATGTATGCTGGAATTACTAACTATATTTGCATGCAAATACCTGATGGAGTTTGTAGCCTGTGAGGGATTTGAGTGGATTTGAGCTCTGAGATTTCATGGATCTTGTCTTCTATAAGTCCAGCATGTTTTCTACATCACAAATGTGATCTTTTTCTAACTTCTTTTTTCATCTGCTTCTGCTTCAGAGCAATTTGAATAAAGAAATATTAAATTTTAATCTTAATTTTCTCTATATGATGCAGTGCAAAAGTATTTGCCCTTTTCCTGATTTCAGTTTTTTTAACATGAGTCGAACACAAATGTGTCAAATCATCAAACCGATTGTAATGTTGCTCTAAGAATGAATACAAAATGTAGAACTCTATCTGGCCATATGTAAAGAAGTATTTGCTGTGGTGTGACTGTGAACGCACAGCTCACTCTAGAAAACCCTTTAATATGAAAATATTCTTCTATAAGGAGTGGGCTGAGATTCCTCCAGAGAGATGAGAAAGACTCACCGCCGATTATCTCCAACGCTTGATCTCTGTTGTTGCTGCAAAGGGTGGCCCGACCCGTTAGGTTCAGGGGCAATTACTAGGTTTGGATTTTTTTGTACCTTTTAATAACTTAAATAATTATTTTGAAACTGAGTTTTGTATTTGTTGGATTGTCTCTGAGCGATGTTAAAATTGGTTTGATTTGAGAGCTTTGCGTGTGATTCATATGCAATACATCCTCCATCATCAGGCAATTCCCACAAAAACAGTTTTTATCTGGGTGGGTCTTTAAAGCAAAAATAAGATGCAATTGAGAAAAAGACAGCAAATGTATCTGTTGATCCTAGTGAAGGCTGAATTGATGATTGACTTGGAGAAGGAAGTAAATTCCCCGCCAGCAAAGCCAAGTGGTCCCATATGGTTTAAAGGTGGGCAGAAAATGTGGTGCCAATTGGGTTTGTCCACAATTTTTCCAAGTTTGCTCACCTTGACTTAAGTAGACTCAGTGAGTTGGCTTGCTACGCTAGCCAGCCGCCCAATAGCAAGCATACTCGCTGTCCATGATGCAGCTGGCTAGCATAGCAAGTCAACGCACTTAAGCCAAATGGGCAAACACACTTGGGGTCCATATTTTCTGGCCTTTTTACAACCATATAGACCCACTTGTCCTTGCTGGCTGGGATGTGCTAAAGTTTCACTTTAAAGTATTTTAGTCTCATGGAAGCACTAATTCACCAAAATGCAGAAGCAAATAAATATATGTTACAGATTAGAATGAAGGAAAAATGTTGGTGGAGGTATCATGATATGGGCTTATTTTGAAGAACATTGTGCTGCTGTGGTGAACCGTTTTCTACATTGTCTGTTTGCATTCAGTTGATTAATTAAACTAGTTGCAATGTTTAAAACTGAAAAATAGACAAGTTTGGTTCACACTTCACACAGTTCTGTATTTACTCATGGTTCCCTAAAGACTGAAACTGTGTGTGTGTCATGTGTTTTTGTCAGATGCTTGAGTTACACAGAAGTCTGACAGTGTAAGGTATCATTTCTCCTTCGTTCTTACAATATGAACTGAGTTGGATCGTTTCCTCCCCGCTTTAGGCTAAATGGCTGTCAGTGTTAAAGGTTGCAGAACTCTGGCCAAGGTGGTTTATTTCTACTCATATTTTTGACTGATCTCGTCCAAGTCTTCATGTATTCCAGCAGGATAGTACTTTACTGATTCCACTGGCATCCCTCATCCAGTAATGATACCAGGAATGCTTGGACACCAAGTTTACTGCCTTCTGAGAAAGGACACGGCTGAACCATCACGAGGAGCTTTCTATGAAATCCAACCATGTGCACAACAGTCTCCACCATACGGTGAAGGTTTTCACGTCAACCTGAGAACCTGCTCCTGACCGGACCGGACCGGTTCACATAGTTTCACAACGACATGAAGTTTTTCTTCATCTGTAGAGCCGATCAGGCAGAGAGGACACAGAGGTGTCTTCAATGTCACCGACGGGCTCTCAGCGTGTTTTAAAAACCAGGACTCATTACCTAACCTGCCTCACTGATCTGGTTTCAACCGGCTCCACGGGGACCTGTTCGTGACGCGGGGCCCTCGAGGGCCCTCCTGGCTCCCTTACATAAGTCCTGAATGAGGCTGAGGCTCCGTTCACTGTCCCAGTCCCCTCCATAATCAAGCGGGGCTATGTTAGGACCGCCGGCCCCCCGGAGACGCCCAACCAAAACACAGGATGTCAGATGAGAATCAGACGGCAGAAGTTACTTCTTGGAAAGTGGAAACGGCACAGAGGAACCACAACAAACCTGCTGCAGAGCTTTTATTTTGACAGGACAGGGAAAAAAAACAAGACTTTACAGTTATGACCACACAGACGCTGCTGTTCAGGAAATATAAAAAATGTTTTATGTACAAGTTGATGATGACGGCTCACGCCGGCGCCGATCGCAGGGACACGTCAGACCTGCTCGCCCAGGTCCAGAACCCGGAACTTGTCCAGGTTGTAGAAGCAGGCTTTGACGACTCTGCCGCCAAAATAGCGTCCGTTCAGATCCACCACGGCTGCAGGAGGGACAGGATTCAGACACATGAATAAACAGAAAAACAACGCTGCTGTGACACATGAAAACAATAAATAATAACCTGTTGAAAGGTAGAAATGTCATGTTTGACTTTGACATTTGGACCTTTGACAAAGGTCCAGCTCATTAATGCGCTGCACGGTGAATCAGAGATTGTTCAGGTGAAGGAAGGCTTCTTAGAATCTACTTTCATTTGGAAAAACCAACAATAAAAGTGAATTTCAGCTGAAACTGTTCATGGAAAGAGTCAATTACTGGAAATGATGGTACACTTTCTGTTTACAGTTATGTGGAAATACAAAATAGCTGTTTTCTTTTCTACAAACATTGTTGAAACCAAGAAGGAGGAAATGCAGCAGCAGCAGCAGCAGCAGCAGCAACAGCAGCAGCAGCAGCAGCAGCAGCAGCAGCAGCAGCCGCAGCCGCAGCCGCAGCCGCAGCCGCAGCCGCAGCAGCAGCAGCAGCAGCAGCAGCTGCAGCAGCAGCTGGACGGGTGAACAGGACAACAGCAGATAACTGCTGAAGGACACCACCACAACATGACACTCTCTGATTACTGGAAGTTTATTAGTTTAGGGTTAGAAAAATGACTCTTTTCTCAGAGAAACATCAACAGTTTCATTCTTTTTTTCTCTTTTTAAACTCTCAAAGTTCAAACTCTTCACAAGGTCAAAAACCAATCAGGATACAGACACAATTCCAACAAAGAAACAGTAAGAAAGCAACAAATATGGAGAGAAATAAGCATCACCCCGATGTTTGCATGTGTAAACCTTGAGATGTTCATAATTTAAGGTTTGTGCACGAGTGCTCTTGAATTGGAACGCATTAAATACATTATGTGCATAAATACAATTTACACATGCACCAATTAAAATTACAACGTCTTGAAACGATTTAAACACCCACATCTTTTAAAAACCCACCCAAACCTCAGTTATGCACAAATCTGTGGTGAGACTCTCCACGTCTCAGAGATTCGTCCATAAATGATGCCTTTAAATACTGCTAGAATGCTGGGTCATCATAAACTCTGCCATTTTGAACTTGGATTGTGAATTTTATCTGGTAAAACTTGACGTTTTCTTAAACAGATATGTCTGATAATTAATATAGAAGTCTAAACAAGTGTTTTAAAGCGGCTGATAAGAGAACTCTGATGACCCAACATTCTAGTAGTATTTAAATCCAGGTGATCCACCTGAAGCAGGTGGGATCCGTTTGCAGCACCAACCCCCACTTTAAAAAAAAAAAAAAAAAAGAGCGACAGCAGAGTGGTCAGTGTTACCATGACAACCCCGTTTGATAGTCCACTTTTGTAAGAAATAAGATGCTTGGAAGATGAACGGATGATCAAAATGTATGTTTCCTGTTAGTTTTTAAAGACTTTTCACTAGAGGCGTTTAAAAAGAAATCTATTTCCTGTTGTTCCATCACACAGAAGAGCCAGAAACAGAAAATGTAATGTCAACTTCCCTGAGTCAAACCTTATAAATATGAAGAATTTAAAAAGTATTTATGACTCCACTGTGTTCTGATGATGAAGACTTAATGGTTTATAAAATCATAAATGTAAATACACTTTTTCCAACGCAGTGCATTGTGGTCTACATTCACCCATCAGTGAACATTGATGCATGCTGGTTTTTTGCTGAGACTTCTGGGAAATTTCCAGGAGTTTGGAATTTAAGATTCAGACAGAAATGTCAAATATGGTGCAGTATGTAGTGAAGGAATTTGGACACAGTCCCTCTATCTTAAACTTCTGATGTATTGGTTGCTAGGCAACCACTGAACAGTCAGAAGAACGGAGCAGAACAGAACCGTCTGCTCTGAGGATGATAATAAACGCAGAGTTTCATCTAAAGAAGAGAAAATCTTTTGTGTTTTAAGAAGACGCGTGTTTAATGACACAGAGAGCCTGACCCGCTTTCTGTGAGCGCTGATGTAAGCCCGGTTCTGTAGGGAGGCGCCTGGGTTGCTGGGCCACGAATGACATAACCCCTCAGGGAGCCCCGGCTCACCTTCTTTCTGATCTGGGCCGACTCATTTAGAGCGGTTCCGCCTTCCCCCGCGTTACGAGAGCGGTTATGAAACCAACACTCACCTTTGATGGCAGACTCCACCCTCTCAAACTCCAGGAAGATCCGGACCGCCTCGTCGTCCGGAACGTCTGCAATCTGACAGCAGAGCAGCGATCTTTCCGGCGTCTTTTCCAACGCTCTCATGCCGCCGGGTTTCTCCGTCTTACCTCAAATATGACACATTTCACCACTTTGCCGTACTTCTCGCACTCCTCCTTCGTCTCTCCTTCCAAGTCTTCGTCCACCTCTCCTCGGCCCACCATGTTCTGCAACACACCAGCAGGTCACAGAAAAGCTCTCCAGATCTGAGCAGATGTGTGGGTTCAGAGCACTGACCCTCAGCAGAACCACTTTGGTTGGGTTCTTCAGGATCTCGGTCAGCGGGTTGGACTCCGACTTTTTGGACGGGTCAGCTGATGGAAGAAAAACTTTTATTTGGTAATCTCAGAGAGAAAACAAAACAGATGAAGACAGACACCTATTTCACGGTGGAAAGAATGAGGATTCACACCAATAAAATAGTGTTTTTCAGATGTTCTTGTAGCATTTCAAACTTCATTTCTGAGTCTTTATTCAAATCGTTGTGAAAGAGGAGCAGATGAAAAGCTCTCTGCTCTCCATTCTGATAAATAGATCCACAAACGTCTTTGTTTTCCTGGTGTGAGCTGGAATCTGGATCAGAACTGTAACGAGTGGGAGAGTTTAAACGGAGCTTTCAGTAACCGGGTAGGGTAGGGGGCGGAGCTGCTCCACACCAACAGTCCCGCCCACAACTCAGAGGTACATTTCTGATGAACTATGTCAACGAAAACCACGCAAGCTTTTTGATTTTGGCTAAAACAAAATAATCATAATTATAAGACCACAAAAAACAATTTAAAAATAAATCAGAATGAGTCTTTAGAGTCTCCCTATGACAATCTTTTGATTTAAAAAAAAAAAAAAAAGTTCCCAGTAGTGTTTTAATTATGATTATGAAGTTTTTAACCAAAACTCGACAACCTAAATGTTTTAAAAAGCCATTTTTCATGTTGATCTGAAGCATCAGTTTCCGAAATCTCCTCTGAGGGGGCGTGGCATTTGGAGCCCTGCCCCCGTCTGATTATGAAAGCTCTGTGTCTTTCTAGCATAAATCTTCCCCGCTGCTACATAAAAACCTCCATCAATCTGTGTAATGTCCAGCCGTATGGTTCTGATCCGGATGTCAGCTCAGATCTTCATGGAGCGAACTTCCTCCAGAATCCTGATTCTTTCTCCTTCCAGTTCAGCAAAGACTCTTTGATGTTTCTTGACGTTGCTGTGATCAATCCATTCAATCTATTGGTTTCTCAGAGCAGAAAATAATGAAAGCTAACATCCAAATGCTCTTTAATTGATTTACAAGCCTTTCCAAGCGCGGTCAAATGAGCCGCCGTTCACATTTCCGTGGTCACATCAAGAAGCTCCGTGGAGTCTGTTGGAGATTTTCCAGCGTTCTCAGGACTGCTAGCGTAAGCATTGGATGAAAGTCAAAGGAAAAATCCAGTGACGGCTGATTGGAGCACAGAAATGTGAACGGCGGCTCATTTGACTGCAGTCAATGTGAAGGTAGCATCTTCTCTTCTCCAGAAGCTGAACTAGACACGCTAGCCGGACCAGATGAGGGTTTAGTGGAGCAGGGAAAAATTGCAATTTCAGCATTTCTTTCTTCAGTTTTTGAAGATTTGTTCTCCAGACATGTAAATGTAATCAGAAACTACATGTTTTTGTGTATTTGTTTATGTTTAAAGTTCAGAGATGTGTGAGGGGATATCTATGTTCTAAAGTACTTTATATGAGTTTTCTCAAATAAACGTTTTAAATTCTTAAAAATAAGAATTTTAGCTTTTATCTTCTTGTTTTTTTTACTTATAACTGATAAGAAAAATGATCCGAGCCATGAATTTCTTGATCCGTTACACCCCTAGTAGTGAGGGAATTCAAACACAGCCGTAAAGTTTGCTAGAAAATATTTGAAAATTTCCCATCGACACCCTCTGACAAATCCTCCGCCTCCTGGCCCCTCTAAGCATTCTGGGTTGTGTAGTCAAACACATAACTGATGGAGATTTTTGTAGCCAATTTGGGATGAGAAACTAAAATGAAGGTGGAAGTATTTTCTAAAAGATATCAGTCCAATAAGGTTCTTTCTACAGCAGAAAGACAACTGGATCAGCCGTTGGTTTCATCATTTCACTATTTTCTTCAGTTCTCACACTTTTTTTTCTTCTCTCCTGACGTTTTTAATTGAAAGAAACTATTGGAAGTTCACTAACTGGAGCGCGTGAAGTTTAGCTCTATTGGAGAATCTGGACACAAACTGACACGTCCGTTAGCTCCATGCAGAGTTTTACCGGATGTGTTTGTTAAAATACAACAACAAAACAACACAAAAACAGATGGAGATGAAAGGAAGGCGAGAGACACGCAGGAGCAAACACAAACTCCTCCTTATGAGAACAAAATGAAGAAGTCTGACCTGCAGCGCCCCCGCCTGGTATCTCTGCTGCCCCCGCCTGGCTGGAGCCTGCTGCTCACATTCACACAGAAACACATCTTTAATCCCGGATGTTTGGTAGAGCTGGTTGTGCTACAGACACTCGGAGAGCAGCTTTTACGTTTCTCTGCAGCGTCGCCGATGATGATCTTCCCCCCCCTCTTGCTGGTCTTCTCCACGGACAGCGCCGTGCTCAGGCCCTGCTCGTGCTTCCCCAGGCCTTGACCTTCTTTGAACCCGTATTTCTGCATGATCTTATGGGCCACTGTACCTCTGATAGGAGGGGAAAAAAAAAAAAAAGATCTCAGAATCTTCAGGAGTCGGTAAACGTCGGCAGTGGCGAGGTTCCACCCACCCCATGTTGGCCAGGAAAGAGCTGGTGGGTCCCGGGGGGGAGCGGGGCCGGTCCGAGTCCTCGTACATTGGGGGAGGGATGGCCACTTTAGGGCCTCTGGAGGAGCGGCCTTCATCTTCATATGAAAAGGAAGAGGAGCCTAAACGTGGAGAGAGGGGACGCTTCAGTCTGAGGATGTTGCATCACAGCTGCTTCAGTTTGTAAAGGCAATGCTGCCCTCTAGTGGACACAATCATAACAGCATCTCTGCAGTCAACGAACTGATCAAAATAACTCAAGTTCAAAATCAACTAAACCAAAACATTCTCATTCATGTGAATCTATTTACTGAAGCTTACCATCTCTGTCCACCAGTGATGAAGGAGGCGCGATGGCTGCTCCACCCATACCTGACAGGACAGAGGACCAGATTAAAATGCAGCAAAACTTTGATGAGATGGTGTCCACAAAGCAGGGGTGTCAAACTCACACAGGGGGTCAAAATCCAAAACACAAACAGGATAAACATTTATTAAAGACTCTAAAACTACATTTGTAAAACTTTAAAAATGTAACTTTTTAAGATCATCATGAACTAAATATACAGCATTACATGTGATAACGCTGTAAGATGAATTTGGAAGCTGAAGATGCTGAAATTGATAGTTAAATAAGCTGAAGCTGATAGCTGAAAACAATTAAGCTAATAGCAGCTAAAATATAAGCTAAATGCCAAATTAGCCTAAAAAAATAGTAGAATGCTTTTAAATTTTAAAAATGTAACTTAATATAATTATGAATAATAGGTAGGAAAAGACAGGAATATTATTCCAGAATAAATCAACTTTAACCTTAAATAACTTTCAATATTATACACTCCATAAAAATATATTTTATCAAAATTATACAAGTTGGAAATAAGCTCAAGATAACATCGAGTCATTAATAACAATAAAATAAAATGATCTGGAGCAGGGGTGTCAAAGTCAAATGGACGGAGGGCCAAATCAAACATTTTGCTACAAGTCGAGGGCCAGACTGTCCAAATGTTCATTGAAATCAAAATTTGACCAACTGAAAACCTAACAAATATATTACAATTAGATAAATAAAGCAACATTTTCTTATGACTGTCAGTATTTTTTAATTTTCAACAGGCTGACACAAAAGACAAATATGTCAACACAAAAACACCTCATAACATGAACATTAGACGAACAAAGTGGTATTATTCAAGGCACCATCAGCTATATTTTCTCATTTAGCAAAAATGGACTGAATTTAAGCAACTTCAAAGAAATAAATAATATCAGCAATTTTCTACCAGTCTCTGCACTGATAAATATATATATATATATATATATAGCATTGAAATACAATAAAATAAAGAATCTATGAACCAGAAACAAGACTTTCTTCACGGAAAAGTCAAATGTGCAGTGTAAACAAATATTTAACTTTTGAATTTGAACAGAGTAAAACTATAAATATGTTACTGCACAGTAATTTTCACTTTTTTGAGGCTGATGATACTTGGTGATGTCTCATCTTTTCTACAAGCTCATCAATGTTCGGGGTCAGGCTCTGAGCTGAGGAAATCCTCAGAACTGAGTGAAGGTGTAAGTCGACTTCTGTGTGAGGTTTTCTTCAGCTTCATTAATGAAAAAAGTTGTTCACACAGGTATGTGCTGCCAAACATAGACAAGGTTTGAGCAGCCTGGATGCGCAGCTGGGGCATCATGTCGGGGAGGAAGCGCGCAAACTCAGCAGCGCCCACTGCTGCGTATTTTGCCTTCAGCGCATCATTGCACTGTAGTTCGATCAACTCCATTTGCAGGGTTGGCGGTGAGCTTTCTACGTCAACTGCGAACAGATCACTGAGCAGTGCAAACCTGCTTTTTTGTGCTTCAGAGTCCGCAAATCGGCGTCGGAATTCAGCGGCGAGTACACTAATTTTACTCTTTCATCACCGCCACATTTTCTCCACACAGAAGGCACACGGGTTTTCCAGCGACGTCCGTGAACACATACTCAGACTCCCACCTTGTTTGAAACCCCCGTTTCTCAGTGTCCACCCTCCGTTTTGCCATTGTTGGTGGGTAGGCTTGTTGCTGTTATCCTAATGACCGCTAATAAATAAGGAAATGAAGCCCCCTCCCGCTCGGTGTGTCACCGTTGCATTGTGGGAAATGTAGTTTTTGCGTACATTATAGCTGCTGGCTTGCAGCTGCTCGCGGGCCAGATCTAATAATAAATTAATCTCATCACGCGGGCCAAATAAAACCCACTCGCGGGCCTGATTTTGCCCGCAGGCCTTGGCTTTGACATATGTGATCTGGAGGGTGGATCTGGACTTTGACGCATGTACTGTAGACCTTGAACTACAGTCACACAGCTCACATAGACCACCACAATGCAGCATAAATGCAAGTTTTAGTACATTCTGCAGGCGGCTGAACACTGGCATTTGTTAAAGTCAACACGGTGAACGCAGAAATCTTAAGAAAAAGTTACAATTTTACAGTCTTTTAAATCTAGTATAAATTAAAAACGGGACAGAAAGATTCTCAGATGATGGCACTTTGAAACACTAAATCCGATTCTCTAGTTTCTGAGTTCAGATTCAGCAGCTCGGTGTCGTCTGTCAGAAGTTCTTCAGCTTTGACATTTGAACTCTGCATGGACAACAGGAACTTCCCATGAGTTGATTGTTCCATACGGCATGCACATCCACACAAAAGCAGGAGTAGTAATAATACAGAACTGAGGAGAGTTCTGCTCCAAAAACCCACAACTAGAGTCTCCTGGAGACTAAACGACCTCAACTTGACTCAGCTTTAGACAGTAACGCTGGTAAGACAGGGATCCCCAAAACTTTTTCTAAATTAGCTAAAACAGCTAGCATGTAGCTAAAATATTTGCTAAACCCTAAAATAGCCTAAAAATCTTTAGCAAATTCCAAAACAGTCAAAAAAGCTAGCATGAAAAGAGCTGAATAAGCTAAGGAGCTGAAGAGCTGTGAATGTCCAAAAATAAACGTACGGAAGAAAAATAATAATAAAGAAACACAAAAGAAGTGAATCCCTATTAAACCACTAAATATTCGATCTTCTCCATTTGGCTCAGACTGCAGAAGAGTGGAATAAAAAGTCACGTTCTTTGTGGTTCTCGATAGTGTTTGGGGGCCGGGCTAAATGTGGAGGAGGGCCTGATCCGGCCCGTGGGCCATAGTTTGGGGACCCCTGGTTTATGTTTACAGAGAACAACAGGAGAGCCATCATTCAGACGGAGGATACCGCTGCTTTTTCAAAGCTGCATCAAGTTCTCACTTCGTTTCCGTCGCTCTCTTTCATACTCTTCATCTTCATCACGAGTCTTCCTCTGCTGCGGGGAAACGGGAGAAACCGCTCGGAGCTCCGCCTTCGTGCCGGTCTTTCCTCCTCCTGCAACACAAAGTTCAGGGTTTCCACTTTCTTCCCCACAATTCTCTGCTTCCGTCTTTTAACCGACAACATCCGCAGCTCTTTCTACACTTTACTTTTCCCTCTCCTCGATCTCCTTCTGTCGCTCCTGCTCCCTCTGGCGCTGGCGCTCCTCTCGGTGGCGCTTCATCACCTTCTCGTAGTCGTTGGGAAACATGGGGTCGTACTCGTCCGCCAGCGGGATCAGCACGTCCCCGGCGGAGAAACCGCTGGGAACCGCATCCTGATGACACAACGCGCCGTCAGGCTGGAAGGTAAATACACACGCGGAGCTCCGGGAGAGGACCGTACCATGAGTGCGGCGTGCGGAGGGGTGTCTGTACTCTGTCGTTCATCGCTGGAGCCCCCCCTCTTCAGATCAATGACGGGTGCCAGGACGGTGGTCTGCTTCACACGCTGAGTCTGCAACAAAACCAGGCAGTTTATTTTACCTTCCCGCGTACAGTAAGCTAACCGTTAGCGCTGGAGCGTTCTGCCTTTAAAGGAACACAGGGCTCATCACTTTATTGTTTTTAGTTTAGTTAACAATTATACATTTTTATTTTACATTTACACTTTTGGAGCTTTGATTTAAAACATAAAATCATCTTGTTGTGATTTTGCAGAAAAGAAAATAACAAATTTACTTCTTGTAGTTTCAGTTAATTTCAGAACAACTGAGTAATATATAAAAAAACAGCTCAGGATGTATTCAACAGACATATCAATCAAGCATTGACGCAGAAAAAAAACCCCAACAGCTTCAAAGCAACATATTCTGAATTATGATATGTTTGTATATGATGTTTTGTTAATAAAGTTTGTTTAAAAAAAAAAGTTGACAGAACGATTATAAAAAGATTCTAAATGGATCAATCCTACCTTCGCTTGGGTCAGAGCCGCCTTTTTGACTTTGAGCTGGGACTGCAGCAGCTTGAAGTTCTTGGACCAGCCTTCGGTTTTGGTGTCGCTGGCACCGACACCGAGGTCATCATACAGCGACATGTCTGCAGAACCCCTGGAGCCCGGAGACACATTTCATTCATTCTTCCACCCAAATCATCCTTCAAACCACTTTAAGCAAACCCAGTGACGTGATGACAGCTAAAACTCATTCACCGGTGGACTCCAACACCATTTTACATGAAATGTACGCAGTTAAACAGCTATCGTTAGCTAACTCAAGCTAATGCTGCTAACAAAATGTTTGCTAGTTAACAAAATACAAACTAAACGTTTGTGTTTTTATCTGCACACGTCAAGAATGAATATAAAACACTATTTTAGATTAGAATCATAATTTTTAAACATTTCGTGTGACAGATTTAACAGGATATTTGTTTACCTCCTCTCCTCGCTGTGTGAAACGGAAGCAGCAACTAAACAACGAGAGCGCCTCGCTCGGGAAGAACCCGCCGCCGGCGCTCTTGCGCCCCCTAGGCGCGTGGAGGTCGAATCGCTCTGAGCTGCAAACCGGCCGTTGTGACTGCTGTGGGCGGATCGGGCTGCTGTTTTCATGGGAGTGAAAGCGAAAGCGGGCGCCTCAGTGCATCGCAGTGACAGCCAGCCAGGACACCGTGTCTGGACGATGTCCTCCGCCAGCCTCTGCTGCTGGAGCGAGCACGTTTTTGGTTCCCCCGCAGTGGTCAGATGGACCTGAAGGGGTTCTGCGTGTGGATGGGGTCTCTGCTCCTGAGCGCCTCACTCATCAGGGGAGGTGAGAACATCATGGATCATTATAATTTGAAAAAAATCCACAGGTCAATTTTAGTGTGTTTATACATATATTGTATAGATATAAAGAGGCATAGATTTTAGTTTTATTTTGAAGAAAATTAAACCGGATGTTGATTATTCAGGTAAAATGAATCAATTTAATATTCCTAACAACATGATTAAGTAGTTTTAATAATTTTAAGTTTTATTTTTAAATATATAAATATTTTTAAAAAGCACAAAAATGACTTTTTGTGTTATAAAGCAAAATTAAATGTACATTTTGTCCTTAAATGATTATTTTTCATCGTCTTTTCTTCCAGAGAACTGTCCCTGTCCAGAAATCCCCCAGAGGGAGCTAACCAAACCTCCCCTGCAGGGCTGCTACAAAAACGGAAACAGGATTCGCTACAACTGCACTGATGGTTATTTGAGGAAAGCAGGAACATCAGACCTCATCAGATGTGAACCAGATGGTGGTTCCCTTCAGTGGACCTCGCCGTCCCTCAAATGCATACGTACGTTTGTTTCTGACAGTGTTCGATCCCTCCAGCCTCCAGCTCAGTACAGAGGACCTGGTGTATTCCCGGATGAGTGTCGCCCGCTCGACCACATCCTCAAAGTGAAAGGAGAGGCTCAGATTTACTCCTGCGTACAAATCATTTACAGCGAGAGCAAAGTTCTCAAAAGCAATTTTATCAGGATCTAATCTTCATTTAGATCCTGATTTTAGCCCAGCAGATTGGGTTCAGTGTTATTTAGATCACACAGTTCATGACCTTCTTTTGTGTTTCAGCCGATCCCAGAAACCCAAAACCACCACCAACCACCCCAGGTCAGTATTTCTACAGTTATTTATAGTGTTTTGTGGGAGAAATTCCCATCAAATTACCATTTCTTTTATAAGAAAAAAAAAAGTTTGTGGCTAGAGACCCATATTGTAAAACAAAATTGTGTTTTTAACATGTTCTTGTGGCGTTTTTTCCAAAAAGTTCATCTCAAAATAATATTTCAGAGTAATTTTTAGTATTATTGTTATTAATCAGGAGCATAAAAAATGTTGTTTGATTAAGATTGTTTTTGCGACGTAGAAAATATGGATTCTGATGCTTCCACTTGCAGACAAATAGATCCCTGAACGTCTTTAGTTCTGAAATTACTCACCATTTTTGCTAGGTTAGCCTGCAACCCAACGAATAGATAGATGGATGACAGGAAGTAGGGGCAGGGTTGCTTCACCCACAACTCAGAGAGTTGCCGCTCTGCAGAAACTATGTCCATTATTACACCACCATGAATGGATCAGAGTACGATCAGAGGCAGGACTTTAATGAGAGAAATATGAACTCTTTGTGTAAATATTTAATGGCCGTAGCAGTAATGATGCCTCATGAGATTCAGTTTGCGCTCCGATTGGATGAACAGACAGTCTGGCGTTCTCATTTATTGACATTTACACGCAGCAGACACTTAGCAAAGTGCCTGGCCGAGCAGAGAGCGAATCATCAGCCTCCGAGGAATATGCTGCAGGAAAAACTCCAGATAGTTCACCAGGAATTTGGATCGTATGGGTTGATGTTAGTCGACTTTTGATGCAGACGTTTTGTCCTTTCTTATTACCCGCTCAAGTCTCTGCAGATGATCAGCTACACGCGGCAAAAATAAATAAACTTGTGTTAATGGCTTCAGCATTGACTGTATAAAACAACTGGATAGAGTGAGTTAGTCGTCCCCCATAAAAAATGACTTATACCTCCAGTTTTAACCAAAAAAAGAATAACCAAGAACTTGTTAACAAAAGTTATCAGAGCAGGAACGGGAATAGAACGAGTACTAGAGTTTATTTCTCAATTCTGACTTCTTCCTGTTTGGATCTCGATGGGTCACTCAGTCCAGTTCTTATACACTATCAATAGGAAACTCTTCATGAAACTCCCAGCACTACTCGGAGTGTTTGTGTCAGCTCGTTGTTACTCGTCCTTTGAGTCATTCTGTCAGCAGATTTGCTTTTTTTGTTATTCAACCATCTGTACTTACCGGTAATCAAAGGCATTGAAGTCGACTGAAGGGCTCAAAACTTCCTTTCAGATCAAGATCAGGAGTTTATTCTGCTCACATTTCTCGTTGAACAAACATTTCAGGACTTCATTGGAAATTAAGTCCAAAAGGCAAACATCGTTTTTCCAGGCAAGCACCGACATGTGCAAACCTGGAAATGTGTGTTTCCGATGAAGTGCATTGAAAAACCCCTGCAGGCTGCTGTCGAGTTCATCTCCACGACTGCCTGCAGGAGATGACTTTTAGATGGAGCTTTTATTGTGAAAAGCTGCTCATAAAGCCTTTGTGTACTGAGACCACGAGAGACAGTCACGTCACATCAGTCTTTGTCTGGACAGAACAACATTGACTAACATGAAAGAATTATGACTGTGGATGTTGACAACATAATGCGCGATTAATAAAACATAATTAATTTGTTAATATTTATTAACAACCTCAGGCGTCCAGCTGTGACAAAGAGAGCAGTGAAAAATGAGCTGCCTGCTGTGACTTTAGCCTGGATCTTTTTGTATTTTCATTCAAAAACATGTTGATTAGTTTAACACATTTTATTCTTGTTGCTTTTATAAAATTGCACCTAAAACTTTCATTCTTTGTTGTAAAAACAGTTTGTAAAACATGAAAAAAATGAATCTCATTTTCCAGACAGAAGTTTCTGTTCTCGCATGATTTTATGTCTAGTGTGTGAATACAACAAACATGATGAAATAAAGGTAGTGTGACATAGAAGAGGTTGTGTGGATTAAAATGATCCCAAATAAGCAGCAAATTGAAAATACAGAAAATAAAAAACTAGACAAAAACTGAGTTTTAGACCCTAAATAAGTCCCGACAAAAAAGCGTTTTAAATGTACAGTTGTGTGTGTGTTTCACATGATCATATTTGCAGATAATTAGTGGTTGGCAAATTCTGTAGCTAAAAAAAAAAAAAAAAAAATTCCAGCCCTAGAAAGAATCAGATTAGATCTGCTTCTTACTGTCATAACGTGAAATTACTGTATGTAGTGTCCATCTATAAAAGATTATCACACAACCGTTCATTTCTTGTGTTTTGGCCTCGGTGTGCCGAAAACCAGTTTGGGGTTGATCTATAGTTCTGATGTAGGATCGGTGGTTCGGTTCCCACCATGTGTCGTGAGCAGGACACTGAAGCTCACGTTGCTCGGGGTTATGGGATGCCGCCATCAGTGTGTGAATGTGTGTGTGCATGAGAGGGACTGACTGACCGTGAAGCTGAATGAAGGTCGATTGACATGTACTTCTGTCTTTGTATAATAGTCTGAGAAATGTGTCTTCCAGATGGAGGCCGTATTATTGATTTCATTAGGAGTTTCCTATTGATCGTGCATAAGAACTGGACTGAGAAACCCCCCTCCCCCCATGGCGTTCCAAACAGGAAGTACCTGCTGGCTCCAATTAGTCAAGAATCTCGTAGACTTCAATAGATCAATAAACATCTGTTACTCAGTCACTGCATTTGTCTCAATAACCATTCTTGATCTGATACATTTTAACATGTTCTTGATTATCCTCATTAAAAAAAAATCATTTTTTGTTTATCGCATTTTATTCAAGTCATAAACTGTCCAATCAGATGCCCACGTCAAAGTATTTGGTCTACGTTTGAAACACTCCACAGATTTTCCCAAACTTGCTTAAAAGTGGAAGGGGTGTGGCCTTCCAACAAGCTCATTCCTGATTGGCAACAGTGGTTGCCATAGAAACAGTGACTCAGACGGACTCAAGCTGATCTCTGAGGATTTCTGGCTCCAGCGCAGCGACGTCTGCAGCATCAAAAGCATGGCGACTGAATGGACTTTATTTGGTTGGAGCCAGAATTAAACCCTTTTCTATGGACAGCATCACACTCGCTCAGTCCACTTTTCATTTACAGTCAATGGTTTTGACAGATTGATTAGAATTTAGAAGGTCAGATTATGTTGCAGGTTTAACACTGACAGGTTTCCATGCTAACATGTTGACTTTCTCCAGATGGATCATACATGTTCAAGGCATTACCCAGCTGGGAATTGTGGGTGAAGTCTGACAGAATGTCCTGTCAGTTGTTGCTGCGTTCACTCCGCCAATGCTCATTCAAGTGACTATTTTCTATGAAAAGTCTATATAAACGTGCACTTGGGGCTTTGCTGCGCACGTTTTTATGTCTGTTGTCAAGCTCTACATAGAAACGCACGACCATTGAATGCGTGTGGAGAGTTAAACCAGATGAACTTTGACCAATCAGAGACTCAGATTGGGTCCTTTATTATTCACTGAAGTTTGAAAATTGATCATGAAGGAGAAATTAATATTTACTGTTTGTGTCTGACTGGAATTCTATGACACAAACTCTTTCATAAATCAGAAGGGAGCTGTGAAAGAAAAAGTCTGGAGCGAGGTTCATGTATTAGTACTTGGTAGTATTTGGTGTGGACAAAAGCCCGTTGTGAACGTAGTACCAGTACTTCATCAGATGAATCTTTGTGTTGTTTGTTTTAACAGAAAGATTTCTCTGAATAAGGTCAGAATCTTTTCCCTTTTCTCTTTTTCCTTTAGAGTTTCATCAGTAAGTCACAGATTTAGAAATGAAAGCATTTTTGTTCAACCTGACAAAACATATCATGCTGGTAGTTAAACTGTGAACAGATTAGGTTTTAAGCGTGTGCAGCTCAGAACGATTAGAGGTTATGGTCATCCCTCAGAGGAAGGAGGGATCAAACACTGCGCTGGAGAGAAGAAGTAACAGGATCCAGATGTGCACTCAAACCAGAGAGAACATTAAACATGCTAAAAGATGTTGGCACATTTAAAGCCGGGAGCTTTTTTTCCACTCCAGCATTCGTTCCCCCAGGAGGTCCAGGAGTCTGGGGGAGTTTGTGTCTGGTGCGGGCCGACACGGGTCTTACTTAGCTTGGAGAATGTTTCAAAAGGACAAGCCGTCAGACCAAACACACAAACAAAAAACCAACAGAAAATGGATCTGAAGAAACAGAAAGTCAGAGAATCTGACTAAAAGGCCGTGTTTGAAAACATAGATCAATCAAAATCCATCCATCCCGTTTTCTTCCACTTTTTTTGTTTTTTGTAGCCGAACAGAGTTGGTTTCAGAATGGAAATGTGACCAAATGTAGCAGAAGCAGAGTGGAGGGGTGAATCTGGTGGACAGGTTTCAGGCTGAGGTTTTTATTGAGGTCATGCATCTACTCACACTCACGAGGAAAGAAAAGCAGACTGCAGGGGTGTAAGAAAATATTGATTCAATATTTAACTTGGCGAAGAATCATCAGATTAACAGTTGATGCAAACTCTTTTCCCTTCACAGCAAGAATAACCACAAGTGTCCAAGTGACCCGGACTCTCAGGCCAACGACCTCTGTAGGGACCACGGCCACAGCGACCAACATGACGTCTACAAGCAATTTAAGCAGCACCAAAGGTGAGTTTGATCTGGTGCTATGAGTTTAAACGTTTTGTCAGGTTTAGAGGTTAACCCTTGAAGTGATAAAAACCATCATCAGGCAGCAGAACGACAGACTGATGCTGTCATCCGACCTCCTGCTTGAATTGATGATTTCCAGAAGGGTTTTGGGTGACGTGTCCACTTTTTGTCATCTTGAGCCAAAGTCCATATTCCACACCAAATGATTCCAGTTCTATGTTGAGATTCTATGTCTGAGAAAAGGAAGAAGTTCAATAAGTCCACAAGTGCCTTGGTTGTATCTTAGGTAGAGCTTGAATTGTACGGGTGCTGCAGGTTTTGGGGATGTCCAGACCTGTAGAGAGGATCGGTCACATCTTCAGGAGAGCACAGGTGTGTGTCCTTGAGGTTCATACAACCAGCGTGAGGTCGCTGGCTGAACCTCAAGGAGACTACAAGACCTCAAGGCACCTGGATTGAAATTATTACATGGATAGAATGGATTACAATTATCATGTGTGGTACGGATATCGGGAAGTATTTGCAAGGCTATTGGACACGCTTATGATGTTCGGGTGGTGCTGTGGTACAGTGTCCTTTACCCCACCCTGTAGTTGTTGAGGTGCACATACTGGTCCCTTATTGGCCATGCATAAACGAGACACACTGAGTGTGGACGTCATACGCAAGTGCCTGTTGGACGTCCACACAATCTACGCACTGATTGCTTAATTTTCTCATTTCCATGAGTCATGCAGACAGCCTGGATTCACCCATAAGTCTTCAGTCCACGTCTGAGTGTTTTTATCGAGGGTCAGCATCCATCTACACACACACACATGGAGGAAAGAAAGGCAGATGAGACTAGGGGTGTAAGAAAATAATGATTCAGTGAAACATCCCGATCCCTTATTTGGCGATACTTATATTGATGTAAAATACCTCCAAGGGGAAATTTGATTAAATATTTAGAGAAAACATGTAGTTCAGCATTTTACTTTTGTATTTCCTAATTACTCAAAAAAACAACAGGAATTTGCTTGGGTAAAAGCAACTTGTTTATGAGACACAGTTGCAGTGCCTAATGTTTTTATTAATGAACAAAATGTATTTTACACTTTTACTTTTGTAAATATACATCATTTTGTATCAATAATGAAATATATCACAATATACCACAATGAAGTATATATCCAGTTATTCTCTGACAAAAATGACTAAATCTTCTCTGACTATTTTTTCAAGTAACATATAAGTGAATCGTCACAAATAAGACACATTTTTTTAAATTGCACAACAGTTTGTTTAGTAGGAAAACATTTTTACACAAAAAGCTACAAAAACAAATGAAAATGATAGAAGAGAAATGCACAGAGAACACACTCTTCTATCACCCACACGATACGTTTGGTCACATCGCCCAGCGCTACCGGCTGGAGATATTTCGGGATACGTATCGTGTTACCAGACTCGTCATTAATGCTGTTGGAAAACTCTTTCCATCGTCGAAGCAAACACAAACATTTCATGAACCCACAGGTCTTCTAAGAAAAAAAAGTTTCTTCAAAGTCTGAAACATGGAGGTGTTTTGTTGTTGTAAGGAGCTCAGCGTGTGTGCAGCTACACCGAGTGCATGACTGTGACACGTGTGTCCCAGGTTTCCAACCCTTGAACTATACAATGAAGAGAAACGCAGTGAGAAGAAGCAAAGTTTCTGTTCTTGTGCAGAAGGGAGGGCCACCACCAGCTCCTATTGAGAATCCAAGTGAGAGGTTACGACATACAAGCTGAAGAACGGGTGAAAAGTTCATCAGTAGTGTCATGTTTAAATGTCTGGGGAGGGTTTTCCTTTCCTACATCACTCTTATTTAAGGGCAGAGTGTCGTTAAATAAATAAACTCCATAGTTTGGGGAAAGATCAGGTGATAAAACACAGAAGAACTGAAGCTGAAAGGTAACGAGGTCATCTGTAAACTACAGCTTGAGTTTACATTTAACAACACATGTAAACCATGAGAACATTTTACAGATCCTTTGTTCCTGTGATTACTCGTCTCAATTCTACAATAAACTTAATTGTGGTGTGAATAAATGATCAAACAGGGTTTGTGTTCGTTTTTAAAACCAAATGTATTGTGTGTATTTGATGGAATTTGTGACACACTGTTTGCTCTGTTATCAATGTCTCATTGATTTCATCCAGTGTGTCCTACACGATAGGAGGTCATTGGTTATTTTCCATTTTACTGAGTACTGAACAATTTCCCTCTTTAACACCTTTTTAACACTTGTCACATTTCAGAAGAAGACCTGGTGACCAACAGCTCCACCGGTTCAGTGGACCTGCAGAGCAGTGAGTTGCATGCGGGTGGTTCCGCTTATCTTTGTTTTAACACCGGAGCATTGATGTGTGGAGACTGCTGCAGGCTCTACTCTTCAACAAACGATGACAGATCATAGATAGCTCTGAGGGACGGAAACGTCCTGTTTCTCTTTAACAAACGAGTTTCTCTTTTTCTTTTTGCAGCAGCGGTCAGCCCTCACACGAAGAGCTCCAGCGCGTCGCCGAGCGGTCTCATGAACGTCACCGGCTCTCATTTACCTACCTATTGTAAGATCTCGCCCTGTCAGAACACTTTCTGTCATTTATCAGGATTGTTCTGATTTAGCAACCATAGAGGTACAGAGTTTGAACCATCTCCTTTTTATTAGTAGACCCCAGAGTGACAAAAATCACCGTGTCGGTGGCAGCCATAGTCCTGACCGTCTCTCTGATAGGCCTCGGCCTCCTGCTCTATTCAAGGTGAGACGTCCGAGGCAAACCCCTCCAACCGCAGGTTTGTTGAACTCAACCCTGTCTTTGGTTTTCCCCTCAGGAGGTTGAGGTCGAGGAGGAACCTGGAGGTGGAGAAGCTGAACATGGACCAAGCCGAGCAGCTGGAGCTCATGCCTGACTAGTGACTCTGCAGGATTCCTCCGTCTTCTGTGCTGGGAGACGTGGACTCCTCTGGCACCTCCACCATGGAGATCCTATGAAGTGCCGGATCCATGTAGTCAACCCCTCAGAGAAGAACTAGATCGACTGCTCCAGTCTCCGTCTGGATGCTGGGATTGTGGAGTTTTTCAGGGTTCATCCAAACGAGCAGCTTTTACTGGACATTCGTTTGGTATAACGAGGTTTACTTTCGTTCAAATCTTCCAGCATTCAAGTGGAATCTGTACGTTGTGAACACACAGTCATGTGTGTGACGACTGCGAGGAGCCGTCAGGATTTATGAACTTGGCAGGAAAAGCACATTCTTCTAAACGCCGGTTTGGACTCATCGGTCACTCTGAGAGCGGACGGCTGAACTGAAGCTGTTTGTGTCTGCTTGTCGTCGATCCTGTGACAAATTGAACACAAACACACAGACTTGTTGGACATATGGTATTCACTTGTTTATTCTGTAAAACATTTTTATAGCTATGTTTTTTTTTTTTTAAAAAGAAGCTTCACATGGTTTCTTTTGGAGAAAGTTTTAATCAAAAGCCGACTCTTTAAAAACAGCTACGATGCCTCCTCTGTAACTACCACTGGTCGACCAGTACAGGGGTCGGACCTGTACGGGTGCTGCAGGTTTTGGGTTGTCTGGCCCATAGAGGTTCATAGAAAAGAGCAGTTGCATCTCAACAGGAGCGCCGGTGAGCCTTTCGGTTCCCTTAAGGCTCATACGACCACCTTAAGGAACGGTTTGACAACAGAACGTACCATGTGTCGTGTGTGGTAAGTGTACCGTGAAGTATTTGTTACGGTACATTCACACCAAACACAGCAGGCAAGTCAAATTTGGTCTGCCGCCTCTCTTTTGATGCCTGTCCCATTTACTCCTCAACGCCTTGATGCCTCTGCCACGGAGCAACCGCTGAAGACCACATCAGTGGAAAACGTGGATGAGCTGTACAGAGGTAAACACATCACCGGATCTGTGTTCACCGGATCGTCCAGAGACGCTCACAGTACGGTGAAGTTCACCATTTACTGCAGGAGCTGCGCCTGGATGAGGACCGTTTTAAACAGCACCCTCTGTGGTCCAGTTTGTAGAACTTCTGTCCCGCATTATCCTGAGAGGGAAAAATAAAACTGGAAAATCTTTTTGTTTCTGTCTTGATGAAAATACAAAAAAACATCATAAGTCCATGCAGCTAGCAAGTACTGCTACCCAGGAACCAGCAGCCTGTGCCGCGGCGTATGCTTGCTCAGCGGGACCCTGGGTAATCTTTTGAATAGACAGCTGGCTAGCATATCGGGCTGATCGCTCGGGCTCCATGGGCTCTGTGACAGGCTGGCGACCTGTCCAGGGTGTATTCGGCCTTTGCCCACCAGTAGTCAGTGTGATTCAAACTCATCAACATGTTCAGAAAATGTAAAAAATTGGTTTGTCTGGGCCTGTGCTTAAATTTATACAAATGCAGAGCAGCGTGTATAATGTGAGCGTGTGCGTCGTGGACTGTGTTCTTCATTCGTGCTTCCCTCTCACAGCTTCTTCAGATATGAACGTTTTACATAAGTCATTCTTCCCAGGATTTTGTGATGTTGTGATCAGAACTATTAACGCAAATTCAAGCAAAGCTGAGATCTGTTCCTCACCCACTTTACAACTTTACATTTTCCATCGCAATTTTACTGCAACTTTGACCAATCTACCGTGTCAACAGTCACTGTTTCCCTTCACCTCTTCCTGGGAGCCATGCTCTTTTTTTATTAACTCTCTTTAGTCCTCTCTGTTTTTTCACACTGCAAGCTGCACATGAACAGTCCTTCACATGAAACACAATCTGAACAGAATATTAAAGGATTTGTGATCATTTCAGGATAATGTATAATTGTTTATTTGTATTGAATCATTTCTGTGAGTAGGAAAACAAACAGTTTAGTGTAGGGAGTCTCAGGGGTCTCCACAGCGAATACATTCCCTCCATCTAAGCCTGTCTTCAGCATCTTCTACTCTAACACCAGCCACCTTCATGTCTTCATTCTCTGCATCCATAAACCTCCTCTTTGGTCTTCCTCTAGACCTCTTTCCTGCAGCTCTAGACTCTTGACTCTGTACTGTTGACCCTAAATACTTAAACTCCTCCCCCTTCTTTATCTCTTCTCCCTGTAACCTCACTCTTCCACTTGGGTTCCTCTCATTCACACACATGTACTCTGTCTTAATACGGCTAACCTTCATTCCTCTCCTTTCCAGGGCAAACCTCCACCTCTCTAGCTCCTCCTCCACCTCTCTAGCTCCACCTCCACCTCTCTAGCTCCTCCTCCACCTCTCTAGCTCCACCTCCACCTCTCTAGCTCCTCCTCCACCTCTCTAGCTCCACCTCCACCTCTCTAGCTCCTCCTCCACCTCTCTAGCTCCTCCTCCACCTCTCTAGCTCCACCTCCACCTCTCTAGCTCCTCCTCCACCTCTCTAGCTCCACCTCCACCTCTCTAGCTCCTCCTCCACGTCTCTAGCTCCACCTCCACCTCTCTAGCTCCTCCTCCACCTCTCTAGCTCCACCTCCACGTCTCTAGCTCCCCCTCCACCTCTCTAGCTCCTCCTCCACCTCTCTAGCTCCTCCTCCACCTCCACTCCTCTAGCTCCTCCTCCCCCTGTTCTCTGCTCTCACTACAAATCACAATATCATAGTCCATGGTGATTCCTGTCTGACCTCATCAGTCAGTCTGTCCATCACCATTGCAAACAGGAAGGGGCTCAGAGCTGATCCCTGATGTAATCCCACCTCCACCTTGAACTCCTCTGTCACCCCGACAGCACACCTCACCACTGTCTTACAGCCCTCATACATGTCCTGCACTGCTCCAACATACTTCTCTGTCACTCCAGACTTCCTCATACAATCCCATAGTTCCTCTCTGGACACTCTGTCATCATCTTTCTCCAGATCTACAAAGACACAGTGGAGCTCTCTCTGACCTTCTCTGTTCTTCTCTATCAACATCCTCAAAGCAACTGTAGCATCTGTAGAGCTCTTTCTCTGCATGAAACCATACTGCTGCTCACAGATGTTCACTTCTGCTCTTAGTCTAGCTTCCACTACTCTTTCTCATACCTTCATTGTATGGCTCATCAGCTTTATTCCTCTGTAGTTACCACAACTCTGCACATCTCCCTTATTCTTAAAAATGGGCACCATCACACTTCTCCTCCATTCCTCAGGCATCTTCTCTCCACCTAAGATCCTGTTGAACAACCCGGTCATAAACTCCTCGTCCATCTCTCCTAGACACTTCCATACCTCCACAGGTATATCATCAGGACCAAGAGCCTTTCCACTCTTCATCCTCTTCAAAGCCCCTCCCACTTCACCTTTACTAATCTTTCTTACTTCCTGCTCCACAACAGTCACCTCTTCTATTCTTTCTTCTCTCTCATTCTCTTCATTCATCAACTCTTCAAAGTATTCTTTCCATCTTTCCATGACACCACTGACACCTGTCAACACATTACCATCTCTATCCTTGATCACCCTAACCTGCTGCATGTCCTTCCCATCTCCGTCTCTCTGTCTTGTTAATCTGTACAGGTCAGTCTCTCCCTCTTTACTACCCAACCTAGCATACATGTTATCATAAGCCCCTCGTTTGACCTTTGACCCCTCTACTTTCACTTTCATCTCCCTTACTCCTGTTTACTCTCTCAGCCTCAGTGTCCCACTTCTTCTTAGCTAGCCTCTTACTCTGTATACACTCCTGCACCTCCTCATTCCTCCACCAAGTCTCTGCATCGACTTTCTTTCCTGATGACACATCAAGTACACTCCTACCTGTCTCCCTGATCACATGACCTGTAGTTATCCAATCATCTGGGAGTTCCTCCTGACCCCCCAGATCCTGTTTCAACTGTTTCTTAAAAGTCATGCAACAATCCTCTTTTTTCAGCTTCCACCAGTTTGTCCTCTTCTCTGCCTTTGCCCTCTCTTTCTTCATCTTCTTCATCACCAGAGTCATCCTACACACCACCATCCTGTGCTGTCTGGAAACACTCTCACCAACCACTACTTTACAGTCACTGATCTCCTTCAGATGACACCGTCTACACTAGATGTAGTCTATCTGTGTGCTTCTCCCTCCACTCTTATAGATCACCCTATGTTCCTGTCTCTTCTCAAAGAATGGATTCACTAGAGCCATTTCCATCTTTTTTGATAAATCAACCAACATCTGTCCTTCTACATTCCTCTCCTGGATTCCAAACCTGCCCATCACCTCCTCATCACCTCGGTTTCCTGCACCAACATGTCCATTGAAATCTGCACCAATGACAACTCTCTCATCATCACTTCATCGAGGTCCAACCAGAACTTCTCCTTCTCTTCCAGCTCACATCCTTCCTGTGGGGCATACCCACTAACAACATTGAACATCACACCCTCCATTTCTATCTTCAGACTCATCACTCTGACACTCATTTTACCTCCACAACACTCCTAACAAACTCCTCCTTCAAGATAACTCCTCCTCCATTTCTCTTCCATCTCCACCATGATAGAACAACTTGAACCTGCTCCTAAGCTTCTAACCTTGCTACCTTTCCACCTGCTCTCCTGGACACACAGTCTGTCCACCTTTCTCCTCTGCATCATGTCAACTAACTCTACCTTTTCCTGTCATAGTTCCAACATTCAAAGTTCCAACTCTAAGTCCAACACTAGTGACTTTCCTCTTCTCTCTCTTCCTATGAACCCTCCTTCCTCCTCTCCTCTTCACCAACAGTAGTCCAATTCCACCGGCACCCTGTCGGTGAACAGCACAGATGGCGGTCGTTGTTAACCCGGGCCCCAACCGATCCGGTATGGATATTGTAGGTCTGATTCGAATATTTGGTTTGGCAAAGATTTTACGTCGGATGCCCTTCCTGACAAAACCCTCTGTATTTATTTGGGCTTGGGACCGGCACAATGAGACCCTGGCTTGGGCCCCCAAGTGGCTACATTGTAATGTTGCACACATCCTTGATGTTTATCATGCAGTGCCCTTTCACTGCACTCTTGCCCCCACGCTGCCACCTAAAGAAAGTTTTTCAGCAAGTTTAAATGCCTCTTCGTTGCACGGGGCAGTTTCATTTAAAAAGAAAGTATTGCTGCTGTGATAGATGGACCAAAATGAGTCCAATGTTTATTAGAAAAAAATGGCGAAAATGATGTCTTTTATTAACTAAAGTTTGGTTAAATTAACCCTTTAACACCTGAGGCGTCGCCAGTGACGCTTAAACACAAAATCTTTAACATACTGTAACTTTTCAACCGTTAACACGATAATTCCTCAACAACTCCTTCAGAATCTACTGGAATTATTGTGTTAACGGTTGAAAAGTTACAGTAAAACAATGAACATAAATACTGCAGCAAAAAAAGAACAAAAACAATAGTGTTTCTTTTTATCTATGCACCTCTGCCGTAAATTCATAGTCCTAACAAACTAAAATGAAACTGAAGCTAACTCTTCTGTGATACACAAGTCTTGATATAACTGTAGTAACCTGATGGATTCTTAAAGCATTATGGGTACTGTAGTTTGGATCCTCCTGGGGGAACATGAATATATGAAGTTTGATTTATCCAACACTTTCTTGGGTTTTTTTTTTTTTTTTTTGGCGTGATGCTCCTTATAGTCAGCAAAAAGTGTTATTTCAACCAGAGAGCCACAGCAGAGGGATGAAAGAGCTGAACTGAAGACAGCGGTTTGAACTGATCACCTGTAGAAAGGACACCTGTCCACCGAATCATCCATCAGTCAATCGAGACTCAAGATTGTAGACCTGCACAAGACCAGAACGGACCACAGAACCATCAGCAACAAGCTGGAGGTCAAAGGTCACAACTGTTGGAGCATCGATCCATCGTGAAAAAGAGAGAAGGGTTGTTCCCCCAAACACATTTGCTCCTCAAAATTCTTTTTTTTTTACAACATTTTAATCTATGATGTAGTAATATACACATTTATTCATTCAAAATGAGTCATTTTTCCTCTGCTGTTACTGAAACTCAAGTGTCATTTGAAAACTTAATTCAAAAGAAAAAGCAACACACAATGTTTCCTGTAAATAAACAGGTAATATAGAAGAAATGATTGTTTGTATTAGGAACATTTTAATATTTTTGACAAAAATGACTATTTTGTTCAAAGTTGTATTTCTCTAAGAATATTATTTAATCTTCTCATCAAATAAACTATTTTAATCCAAAAGTTTAGAATGCATTTCACTGAGTAATCAGACAACTGATATGAATGTGAAAGTACATTTGATTTTCTTTATTTTTCAAAAAGCAGTGAAACAATCTGAGCAAACAGGAACTAACAGCAATGAGAATGGATGATTGCAGAACTCAATCGTTCCTAATTGGGATTAACTAAAGTGATCTCAGATAACAGCAGTCAGTAAAATTATAAGCCATCAAATCAACTAGTTAATTATCATTCATTCATTATTTAATTTCATCATATTCTTTTAATGATTATTAAAGAGCATCAGGGGACATCTTAGCATCAAATTAGCCACTGAGCTAACCTGAGCCGCTTATGCTAGTAACATGGAGGCGTTGGAGAGATTAAAATTAATATTTTTAATGATTATTTTTAATGAAAAATATTTTGGGTAATAAACCTGAGATTTTAGATTGACCATCTCTGACTTTGCTAATATTTCTTAACATAAAAAGGAGATAACTTACCTTTGATCTTTACCTGACATGACCTGCGTTTGACCTAAATGACCTCACTTCCTGGAGAAAATATCACTGGTGGAACGTAATAAATGTTTAGGGTGGGAAATGTGTTGGGTAATAACCACGAGTCAAAACATCCGTGGGGACAGCACTAAAATGAGAATATTAACCAAAATATAAAGATATTCTTGTCAAACTTTTGTTTCACAAATGTAGATGTAATATAGAGTTAGACTCATTATATATTATGTCTGTGAATACGACTTATAGATACAAAAAAATATGCTTTTGGAAGAGTTTTGTTGATGATACATGATGGTCAAGTGTAATGTAGCATAATTTTAAATGTAAAATGCTTCGAGCTGCGCAAAGGATGAGAAGTGAGTTTTATAAATAAAGTTTGATTGATCATTTAGCTGTGGGGACAACCAAGAAATGCTATATATCAGCTTTTTGGATCTCTTTTAAAAATATTTAAAATATCTAAAAACTTCCACAATAATTCATGTGTACAATGATTGCTTAGATATAATTATTTTATTATGTCATAAATCGTATGTATACATTAATTACACTAACGTGCTGGGGATGCAAATTTTAGTGGAATCACCCAGAAATGTTTCAGATGTAGAAGTCATTTGTAAAGAAGAGCGAAGCAGAATTTCTCCTGATATATGCAGAACCGGATCATTAACTACAACAAACACCTGCTAAAATAGATCAAAAACGTGTTTTTATTGAACTGTAAATGTCGTGGAAAAGTTAAAGAAACTTTTGCTCCAACTCAACCCAGCAGAACTTGAGTTTGATGTGAGGTGCAGCTCAGACAGTAGAAAGAAGAGAAACACATGGACCACGGAAGAGGGGAGTTTGGGTTGCGTCAGAACGTTCAGACGTGAAACATTTTGTGGTTTTCTAAAGCAGGAGACTTTGGTTAAGAACGGCTTAGTGCACTTTGCTGCATGCAACTTGCACGTGTCGCTGCTACTGTTGTTGCTTTCCTGCTACGTACAGTTGGATTACAGTTCCCAGATCAAAGCTTGTGGAGTAAAATTAGATTTTTATGCCAGATTCACTGAGTAGTTTACAGTTTAGAATTTCTGAACATTAAACTAGATTTATCTTTCAAAGATGAAACCTTTTTTAAAATCACATTTTCTTTCAATTCTAAAATGTTTTATTACACATTCATGTTAACATAATCTTTTCAGCACTCTCTAATTTACAGAACACACTGAACTATAAGGTGAATTAACCCTTTAACTCCAATATTGTTGAAAAAAGCGACTTGCATCTTTTCAGAATCTGCTGGAATTATCGTGTTAACATTTGAAAAGTTACAGTATGTTATAGATTTTGTGTTTTAGCATCACCAGTGATGCCTCAGGTGTTTAAGCAAGACGAGTCAGAGATGAATCAGTCAGACTTTGTTCTTTGTAACTCTAGAACTTGTTAGCCACATTAGAAGCATTACCCGTGTTAGCATATTTACAATTCCTGTAACTTTAACCTTGGTTGCAACACAAAAACAATAGGCCTTTCCAGCTAAAACAATCATTACTGTGACTACACTGACTCAAAGTTTTTTGGTATTTATTTAAAAACAGTTTGACACTGCTTCATGTTATCTACATTAGAAGCGTTAGCCATGATAGCATATTTTTAACATTTTCTGTAACTTCTAACCTTGTTTGCAACACATAAAAACAATAGACTGATACTAGGACTGGGTATTGATAATAGTTCGTATCGATTCAGGCTCTCGTGAATCGATACGATTGAGATTTTTTTTATTCTTTCGATTCAATCCATTGAGTTTACAGCTTTAGATATATTTGTTTGGAAAAACATGAATAATCTACTACATGATTAGAATATATTTATATTGATTTGACACAATTCACATAGTGTAAAAGCTACTGGTGAAATAATAAGATTGTTATTAATATACAGTGTTACATGGCATCTCAAGACAAGAAGTTCTCTGCCCCTTCCTGGCCCCGCCCCGTCACATATTCATGGACACGCCCCGTCACGAATCCCTGGCTCCTCCCCCGTCGCAAAGTCCTGGTTCCACCTACATCAGAAATTCATGGACCCGACCCGTCACAAATCTTTGGCTCCTCCCCCATCACAAATTCTTGGCTCCTCCCCCGTCACAAATCTTTGGCTCCTCCCCATCACAATCCATGACTCCGCCCCCGTCACAAATTCCTGGCTCCACAAAAAAAACTGATCCAGCTAAACCAAACGTTACTGTGATTACTCTAACCCCCAATTTTGTTTTATATTTAATTGAAATAACACAGTCCAATACTGCAACCTTTTAGCCACATTAGCATGTTCACCACATTAGACAGTTCTCTGTGTACTTCTCAAAATTCCTTCAACATCAATAAGCATATATATTTGGCAAAATCTTTTTTTAAGGTTGGTTTTGGATGTAATCTTGCTTCCTAAATCCTTTCATGGGTTCCTGTTTATAAACTTAGTAGTGTTAGATCTGCTGAGTCGATCCCTGAGGAAACACAAAACCGTTTCCTCAGAGCAATGATTTCCTGTCAGATTCTCTGTCCTCTTGGCTACTGACGGAGGAAATGTTCTTTCAGAGAAGAGCCTGTGGAATTTCACAGAGAGAAGAAGCTGAGAGATAAAGCTCTCTGGGTGTCAAGCTGGAGCAAGAATATCTGGATTCTTCTGGTATTACTCAGTGGCTCAAACTCAGAACCAACATTTGTTCTTTTCACACGGTAGAAAAATGCCCAGAGCTGGAGACTTGTAAATGGACGTACATTAATGAAGGAACTCAGAAACTGCTGATAAATGGTTAAGAGTTGGTCACATCCTGTTAGATGAGATAAGCAGTTTCCTGACTAGTTCTTCAAGACCATGGGACTTTTTTGTTGCAATACATGTAAGATCCAAAAAAAATAAGTTCCTAGGAAATCTACTTGTTGGTGGTTTGAGGTCACAGGATGAGTAAAACAAATGTTGACACAAGCAAATCAGAAAACAGCTGATTGGTTCAAAGAAAGTCCCTCACAGCTGGTTTGAAGGAAGTAACCGGAGAAAACCACCACACTGATTACTGAGAAACAACTTCTTAAATACAGACACATATGACTCAGTGCAGGCAGCTGAGGCAGGTCCATGGTGAACCACAGGAAGGCCCGAGTCCATTTACTGTACCGATGATCTCCTTTTGTCGTAAGCATTAAAACAGAACGATTATCAGTAGAATAAATACAATAAAAACAGCAGTGAAATAGTTTCTAATGATAATGCAATCTGAGTAATGTTTATTTCAATAACTACGACTATCTTTATGAATAGAAATCGTATTTATTTATTCACTGCAGAAATAGTCATGAAATACTCAGATTTCCTTCATGAAGCGCCAGTCATTTCTGATCAGTATCACTTCCAACTAAAACACGTGTCAAAGAGTAAAATACTGAAAGTTGTTTAAGTTTTAAGTTGACTCAGAGTTCACAAACTCAGAGTTTCAACAAAACCTGCAGCTTGAAACGACCCTGGTAAAAAGAACAAGTACAGGGGCGGGGCTGAGGGAGGGGCTTAGACTCACAATTCCATACAACACAAGCTGCTAATGAATCAATAGAAGAATGAACAGTTTTTCATTCATTTAATTACATACTTTTTGGGTTTAGGCTGTTGGATTTCCCAAATAAAAAAAAAGGGGGCAAAAAATTACTATCAAATTGAATTTGTTTTCTTATTCTTCTTGACTTTGCGTCTCTGGAAGACAGAAAAGTCTATTCAAGGTGGAAACTATGTTCTTTAGTTTCCACTGACATCCATTCATGAAACCAACACAAATGACAAAAATTAATTCATTAATATTTCATGTCAAAATTGCTTTCAGCTCAAGAAAAAAATGTGGAAAAATTGGTCAAATTTTACCAGGAGCCAGCCAGGCTTCACAAAGAAAACACAAACTGATGTGTGTTGTTATAATTGTTAATCCAACTATATCAGGGCATTTTACTTTTATACACTTGACGAAGTCATAACTTTTTTTCTTTTTTATTTACATGTATGCAGGATTTGAGTTATTTGAATATAGCAGTGGGGGCGCCAAACAAGGCAGGACCGCCTCTAACTGTAACTCTTTGATATGACTAAGACTCACAACTTCAACACAACGATCTGTGAGAACACACGATAATGCAAAATGTTGCACACGTTTCAATATATCTGAGGTGTCAAACTCAATCTCACAATGGGCCAAAATCCAAAACACACATCAGGTCAGGGGACGAACAGGAGAAACATTTATTGAACTCTCTAAAAATATATTTAAAACTTTTTAACATAAATATGAACTAGATATCTAGCATTACCTGTGATGATGCTAGTGTGAATGTTATAAGCTGAAGAGGATAGTGCTGATAACTGAAAACGCTAATGGTCACCTAAAATATTAGCTAAATGCCAAATTATTATATAGCAAAAGTATAAAATTGACAAATGTAAAGTAGTTCAAAAATCTAGCAGAAGGTCAATTTTTAAAACTGTCAAATTATATTTTTTTAACACAAGAACGAATAATAAAAAGGAGAAAATATTATTCCAGACTAAGTCAACTTAAACCTTAAATAATTTTCAATATTTTACTCTCCATAGAAATATATATATATACTTTGACACATTCAATACATGCATGTTTTTTCAATGCAAATAGAAAAAAAACCATTTTCAAATACTTGTAGTGTTCTCATGAGAAGAAAAACTGTTTTGCTTTCAAATATACATTTTTTTCCAGAGAATGTTTGGCTTGTAGAAATGTGATTTGGCTGATAGATTTTAGATGTTAGCAGTTAGTAACCAAAGAAGTGAATTCAGAGTCCTGCATGGATCTATTTGTCTGCAAACGGAGGCATCAGAATGGAGCAGAGCAGAGAGCCTACCGATCGTAGAATCTACATCACTGCTGCAGAACCTCTCCAATTCCTTTTTTTCTTCTGATTCATCGTGATTTAATTAAATCCTCTAATGCAATTTTAGGCTTCAAAAATGTCCTCTATAATCTTCTAAAACAATTCTTCTCATCCTCAAGAAGGACAGATGTTTGTCACAGATGTTTGTCAGATAGTACAACCCCACACAGGCTTCGATTAGTCATGAGGACTGAGAAGTCTGTATGTGTTTTGGCTTTGAAAGATGACAGAACCGCTGAGACAAACATTCTCTGCAGCCCAAACTGAGATTCCAGAGGAACAGCTGCTGGCTGATACCACCGTGAAGAACTTCCTGTGGAACAACAGGCCAAAAACACAATCCATTTAGAACAATTCACAGCCTTCGGGGTATGTGGTGGGTAAAGCATGAACTTCTCCTTTAGAGAATCCATGGAACACTGGATGATATTAACAATCTCAGTATTTCACTGATACATTTACAGTATGAGAACTGGATCAGATTAATATAAATATAATTAAAACATACAGTAGATTATTGATGTGTTTCTAAACAAATGTATAAACTCACAAACTGAATTGAAAAATCGAAAGAACTGCAAAAAATCTGAATTGAACAGATTCAGGCTCTTGTGAATCGAATGGTTTCTGGGAGTTAATTCAGAAGTCCTGCGTCATGATCTGCAGCTCCTGGAATGTTCTCCAGCCCCTCCACTCTGGATTTCCACATGTCTGCTGTGAGTGGAGTCAGCCTCCAACTCCCCTGTTTGGTTACCCTTTAATAATGAGGCAATAGAGAAGCTTCACTCGTACAAATATCTCAGCACCATAAATGATGATAAACTCACTTTTCAACTCATTTCTGAAAACACATTCTCCAAATGTCTGTGTCTTTTTTTCTCTGTAAACTCTACAAATTACAGGTCCATCAATCAATTCTTGCAACGTTTTATAATTGTTTCATAGTCTATCCTCACATTTAACATTACAGCCTGGTTTGATGCACTCAGTCTCATGCATGACGAATGTGTTTTATCAAAGGCCTGTACTTATGCTTTTGTTTTATCCTGACGTATAAATAAAGTTATTTTAATTGAACTGAGCATGCGCTATCTGCTAATGAATTAGCTTTTAGGACAACAGATGCAACTGCTGTGTTGCAGGTCTTAAAAAGATTTTCTAGAGTACACCTTCAGGGCTGCTGTGTCCTTTAAGAAAACCATGAAATAAAAAACAATGAAGTGTAGCGTCAGCATTGTAAAAAAAACCAAACATTTGACTTCTTTGATGACTCCTTTTGATGCTCTCAGGCGGTTCTGGTCCAATCAAAGCAGAACCGTCTCTGTGCTCCGGTGGAGAGCATCTACAACCCACTCTGATGAAATTTTAACATGTTCTTGTAGTATTGTTGGAGATTTGTACTCGAGTATGAGACACTGAAAAGATCAGAAGAAGAGCTGATTTTCCTCTTCTTGCTTTTGTAAGACAATACTGCCCCCACATGGGCAGAGTTAGTAACTGCATGTGACCATCAGAACACATCTGTATCGTTTCCAAATCAAAGGAAAACAGCAGAAGTGTTCAAACCTGAGAACAAGCATCACTTCACAAACTACAGGCCGGTTTCTCTTACACCACAGAAACATTTAAATAAGAAAAACTCTTTGAAACCAGATCGTATTGAAACAATTTACTGTACTCAGAAACGAGCTTGGATTAAACTGATCAACATCACTGCCCTCAATAGAAAACATCACAGAAGCTACTGTTGACAAAAAACATTTACTGATCTGAAAAAGCATTTGACACTCAACCACAGTATACAGTATCTCACAGAAGTGAGTACACCCCTCACTTTTACAACCAGCTTTTTGGCTTTTTAATGCCTCTATTTTTTATTCATTTAGCAGAAAAAACAACTTTATTTAACAAGCGTTATAAAAGATGGACGCTGACTACTTTTCATTTCGTCAAAAATTTATTTGGGCGGTGTTGTCCCATGAAAAAGGTATAAATAAATATCTGCAAAAATGTAAGGGGTGTACTCACTTTTGTGAGATACTGTATTATTAAACTGGAACCCGACTGCATTAGAACATATGTCAAAGTCAAGGCCCAGCCCTCCAGGTAATTCTATCCAACCCTCTGGATCATTTTATTGTTATTAATGTTCTGATGTTATTTTGCCTCATTTCTAGATTGTATAATTTTGAAAACATTTTTATGGAGAGTAAATTATTGAAAGTTATTCAAGTCTATTTATTCTGGAATAATATTCCTGCCTTTTTATTATGTTATAAAATTTATGGTTTTTGGCATTTACCAGGACTGTTCAGGCTATTTTGGAATTAAGCTAATATTTCAGCAACAAGCAAGCTGTTTTGGCTAATTTAGGCCTTTTATGTAGGCCGTTTTGAAGTCAGGATAATATTTTAAAAAAAACACATTGGTTTGGTTGATTTCAGCTTTTCAGGCTATTTAGAAAGTTTATCTATTGTTAGCTGTTAAGCTATCAGCACTAGCATCTTCAGCAGCCAGATTCAGCTTACAGCATTATTGCAGGTAATGCTTTACATCTGGTTCATAATTATGAAAAAGAAATTCATCTTTAAAGTTTGAAAGATTTAGTTTGAGTATGTTCGATAAATGTTTATCTAGTTTGACCCGTGACCTAAGGCGTGTTTTTGGTTGAGTTTGTCACTCCTGCATTACAGGGACAGTCTGTAAATGGATGAAAAGCTGCTTTAAGTCCCTCTATGACTATTAGTCATTTCTATTAAAAGAAAAAAACGAAACCAAAAAAGGGCTTAATAGTGGCTACACGGTGGTGCAGTGGTTAGCACTCTTGCCTCGCAGCAGTAAAGGCCCAGTTCAAATCCCAGCTGAGAAACTCAGCACCAACTGAGACCTGTGTGGAGCTTGTATGTTCTCCACATGCATGTGTGGTTTTCAGAGGACTCGAGCTTCCTCCCACCATGCTTCATAGATTCTAAAATGTCCCTAGGTATGAAAAATTCCATTTAATGTTAGCATCAGGCTATCAGACTTAAGCTTTGTGCGCTAAATTGATCTATTTTTTTATGAATCAATTGATTCATTAAGCTCAAATCGATTCAAATTAATGAATCAATTTTATTAACTGAGCCCTAACAACAAAGTCCATAGATAGTGGAACTGTGAGGAAAAACCTGCAGGAATGATACATTTCTCTGGTAAATTTGTAATAAAAAAATGTGAACAAACTTTATTTCCATTTGTAGACTTGACTGCACAATACATAAACACACAACCCATTCTAAAACTACTAACAAAAAATAATGAAAACATTTGAACATGGACTGGACCAAATTACACTAAACTGACTGATAAACATGAGTTTGCAAAATCAAACATGAAAACTAAGTTAACTTTCGGACAGCCGCTCTGACCCGGACAGAAGCCTCCCCGCTGTCCGATGACCCGTTTCCTCAGGAGGAGGAGTCAGCATCGTAGGATCAGACGCTGCTGATGTGGAGCTCCTTAGTTTTCATTTAGGCTCTGGAGATTCTGGAGCTTCTGCTTTCACCGCCGTCCCATTGGGGTTCCGGTCCTGATCCGTCAGATGATACTCAGGGAGAACTGCAGGAACAGGAAAGAAGCGGTGTGTTTTCAGAGTGACCGGCTAGAGGAGACGAGAAGGAAACTGTTCTGTTGGGAAGATTCTAGAAGAGCATCCAGCACTGAACCGTCTGAGGATGAACAGCTTCAGTCTTCCCATGTCTCCCAACGTTAACATTCCTGAGATAGCACAAGGGGTACACAGCTCGGAGAGTCACGAAAAAGGCAGAACTTTAGGAAGTTCTACAGGAGCTGGTCTTTAATAATGAATTACAATGTTTAGAACACGAGTCAGCAAGTTTGAGAATTTTGAGTCCACGGACTCAGAGTTAAGGTTTCAACTCTAAATTTGGTGAACCCGCTTCATGAAATGAGCCCTTATCCCATATTTAGGAAAAATATATAGATGTCAATAAGCACAACAAGTATTAAGGCACATTATCAAGATTGGTTTTTATTTTTTGGGAAAAAAAAAAGAAATAAAATGAAAGTTTTCAAAAAACAACAAGAGTCACTTAATTTGCTCGGATTTTGGTTTGTTAGATTTACATTTCTGGCAGTGAAATTAACCATTTTGTTTAATCACTGTTAAGATTACACTGTTACTGCATCGAGATGATCATATGTGGCCCACTCAATGATCAAAGTTTGCTTTGTATTCATGCAAAATAAACAGTTCATTTATGTTCATCATAGTAGTGACAATAGCAGAGATCCAAATCTTGTTTTTGTGTCTCCTACAGGGTTGTTTTCAGTGAGAAATCAACCCAAAAGGCTCTTTCAGAGTTGAAGGAAGCAGACCTCTGAAGTAGAGTCATGGAACAACAAATATACAAGTTATGAGAGAAAATAAACATCAGAATTCTCGACTGTAAAAACAGGAAGCTGTTCAACAAACCCTACGATCAAACAAAACATACCACACTATCCACGTCTATGAACGTGCATTTAGTCTCTCATAGTTGAGGTACACCACCGTTTGGCCCGCGGGCCGGATCAGAGCCTCCTCCACATTTGGCCCGGCCCCCCCAAACTGTTTTGGTTAGCTTAAACATTTTTCCAGGTTTTTATTTAGACCAATTTGGCATTTAGCTAATACTTCAGCAACATGCTAGCCGTTTTGGCTAATTTAGGCTCCGCCCCCCAGTTTTTAAAGGATAATTTGGAGTTTAGCTAATAGCTTCATGCTAGCTGTTTTGGCTAAATTAGACATTTTCCCAAGTTTATTTTAGGCTAACTTGTTATTTAGCTGATGTTTCAGCTAGCTAACAGCTGATCCAAACACAAGTTACTTATACAAACAAATTCATATTTTTTTAAAGCGTAAAAAAAATTGGAAAAACTGTTAAAAGTGCACGTGTAGACCTACTGTATCGTCAGTAGGGGGAGCGTGTGTTAGCATGCACACTAGCATGCTGTTAGCATGCACACTAGCATGCTAACATGGTTTATCTGAATTAAAAAAAATAATATTTAAAAAAAGGTAAAGACTTGAGCTTTTTGTTCAGTCGCTTACGTAATTCGGGTTGCTCTGCTTGTGGTTTCAAGGCGAGATCCAGCAGCGCGCGCTGACGACGCAGCTCCTCCTCGTACTTGGAGAAGGCGTCAAAACAAAATCCGGATATGTCGTCTGCAGCTGGACTCAAGAGACGGCGGATACCGTTCTTCAGGGAATCACTCGACGACATTTTTCCGTGACAAATCCACAACCACCACTGTCCTCCCCGGAAAAAGTGTCTGCGAGAGCCAGAGGTGCCGCGCTCGGGTTTTATTCGTCTCCTTCTTCTCTGTCGTCTTCAGCGACAGATGTCTGTGAGACACTGCCACCTACAGGACTGGCGGTGTATCACCACATTCACGTCGTTTGAATTTGTTGAAAATAGTACAAGTATTTGGAATAGGTCATCAAACTCATCACTAAAGCACAAAAATAAACTGGAGACCAATTAGTCTGTTAAACAATGATGTCAAAATATTTGCACTTAATTTTGCCAAAGAATTAAAACCAGGATTGAATGACATTATTGATGAAGAACAATCCGGTTGCATGACCAGTAGAAATATTTCCAATAATATCAGATTAATACTAGACATGATTGATTATAATGAATATATTAGAGATGATAGTTTTATCTTATTTATTGACTTTTACAAGGCATTCGACACAATTAGTCATAGTTTTATGATTCGAGATATTAAGGAATTTGGATTTGGTGAAAGATTTTAAAGTCAATTGAGGTCCTGTACAGTGGATGCAACAGGTCCATTAAACTTGCTCATGGCACAACTCCCAGATTTGACATCAACAGAGGAATAAGACAGGGATGTCCTCTTAACTCTTTCCTCTTATTACTAGTTGCCCAGGTTATGGCCCTTCATATTAAAAAATGTAAATTCCGAGGCATTACAGCTTTAGGAAGAGAATTTAAACTCTCACAACTAGCGGACGACACAACCATTTTTTTGGCTAATAAACATGAAATACCAAATGGAATCAAAGACTTCTCTCGAGTTTCTGGATCAAAAATGAACCTTAACAAATCTGTGCTGTTTGATTGTGATCCACCAGAAATCAATGGTATTCCAATAAAAACTTCACTTACATATCTCAATATAATTATTGATAAAAACGAAACAAATCGCAGTGATGTTAATTTCAAACCAATAACAGAACAAATTACTAAAAGATATAATACATGGCTCATGAGAGATTTTTCACTGAATGGTAGAATTCTATTATCTAAAGCTGAGGGAATATCCAGATCTGTCTCTCTGTCTTTAGAAATGCCAAAACATATCAGTAAATTATTAGACAAAACATTGTTTGATTTTATTTGGAGGAAAAAATGTCATTATTTAGGGAAAAATGTTTTGTGTAACACCAAAAAGAACGGGGGCATGGATGTACTCACCTGAAACTTTAAACAACTCTTTTAAAATAAAATAGTTAATTAATTTACTAACAGGAGAAGACAATATCTGGAATGCCTTTCCCAACCAGATATTTAACACAATGGGAGGCATTAAATTCCTGCTCAAATGTGATTATAAACTTGAAAAAATGCCCTTAAAACTTTCAAAAGCAAGCCCTGTTGGCCTGGAAACTAATTTATAAAAACAATTTTTCTCCAACATTTTATTTTATTTGGAATAACAGTAATGTACAGTACAAAACTACATCTCTTTTTTTCCTAGATGGTATGAAAATTATATTGTTCTGATAAGACAACTTTTCAATTCTCATGGACATCTTTTGACATTTGAAGAATTTCTTTTCAAATTTGGTATTCCCGTTCCACCCAAAGAATATACAATAGTGGTGGAATCCATTCCAACCAGTCTACTACAACTGTTTAAAGGGATTTGTAACACCAGTCAATTAAGAACTCAGACAATTTTTTTTGGCCGATGTGGATATTTGTGTTAATTCTGTTTCCAATAAGCAAATAATAAATCTTTTCCATACCACAACCTTACCTGCTGGGAGATTTTACTGGGACTCAAAGTTTGTTGACATAAATCGGACTTACTACTGTTTAAATAAAAAAGTAAAAGAGGTGTCTTATAAAATACTGCATTGTATATATATCCTGTTAAAAAAACTTTGAGTAGATTTGCAATGGACCAAACCTGTTCATTCTGTGGGACATACACATATGTTTTGGACGGAAGTTGGAATTCATATTGGGAACATAACTAAGGAAACTGTAACATTTTTAGATACATAAATTATTCTGGGTTACCGTCAGTGTTGGGCATCTCACTTCAAAAAAGTAATTAGTTATAGTTACTAGTTACTTCTCCCAAAAAGTAATTGAGTTAGTAACTCAATTACTGCATCTTCAAAGTAATTAGTTACTTGGCAAAGTAACTCGTTTTAAATTTCTCTTTAAATATAGTAATATTTTGTATTTTTTCCTGCGTTACAAATAAAAAAAATAATTTACATTCAATAATAGATGATAACCGACAATAGTATACTGGTATAGTTTTCCAATGGAGTCATAGTTTAGGATACACATGAGAGAGGGTTTAGGGAAAGAATTTTCAATATTTATTTGTCAGAATTATCCCACAAAACACTGCAACAAGTGGTATATAAAAAATGTAACTTCACACAAAAAGGTAAACGTTTCAACTATTAACATACTTCAAGTATCTTACCTACAACTATAATTAAACAAAATGGCTTAAAAAACTGAAAGTGCAAAACAATAAATAATTATAAATAACTGTCAAGTAACACAATCTCTGCTGTCTTTATTTATATCACACCACAGCTTTAACATTGTCTTTATAAAATTTTAACAACAATACACGCAAACTATAAATATCACAACAAAATAAACTTAGATAAAACCAAACTTTGTATAAAAATAAAAGTCAAGGTTCCAAGTATCAACATAACACAAGTATCCTAACAAGAATATTTAGGAGCACAGTAACAAAACTTTATGTCTGATCATTTAAACATTCTTTTATTGCACCTTAACCTGAACTTTAACAATGCCACCAGCATAAGCAGCCAGTTGAATGGTTTCAATGCTTTAATTTTTGAACCACTGATTGTAGCGCAAAAGTAGCAACTTCTCAAATCTTTGGTCTGAGATGTGACCATGTTTTTGTATCTAAACAGGCGGTAGACACGGATATAAACATACAATCACATCACAAACGTGCGCACGCGAGCACAGAGACACACAAAACAGACAGACACGCACACTTTTTTTTTTCTTTTTTTCACAGACACGTACACACGCAGATCAACGTGGATAGACTCCGGTGCGGGGTGAGGAGTTTCGGGAGTTAATAAAACGACAACTGAGAGACAGAGAGCAGCTCATCTTAGCAGAAACAGGTGGTAATATATATAAAACACACACAACACAGACAGACACGAGCGCGCACAGATCAACGCAGTGAGCTGACTCCGGAGCGAGTGGGCGGGGCTGCGGGATTTTGGGAGAGAAAAAAGAGATGCAGAGAGCTGCTCCTCTTAGCAGAAATATGGGTTAATAATTGTAGTTTATTAATTTACCCACACACACACACCTGCTAGCGCGTGCGCACAGACACACACAAAACAGAGATGCACACGCGCGCACACACAGATCAGTACAGTGGGCCGACAGAGCAGGTGGGCGGGGTTTTGAGAGAGCATTTTTCTTAGCAGGAACATGGGTTAATGTCTTTAGGCTATGAAATTATCACCCATGATGGCAAAAACAAAAAAGCTCTAGCAGAAGCGCCTGTGGACCGCCGCGGAAAAATGCTCGTCTGGTGTGAACTAAAGAGCGGAGCGGAAGCGGCGCGGACTCCGCTTCGCGGCGCTTCCGCGTCTAGTGTGACCCCGGCGTTATGGTGACGGGCTCATGCGCGCGAGCTAGTATCCGCCCACTTGACACTTTAACCAATCACGATCTCGCATTCGAGATCTCCATCCTCATTACACAAGCAACTTTCGGGTGCGAAGCGCCCAGCTCCAGCAAGATCATCAAACTTTGAAGTAACGCGCCGCGATTTACACGAAGTAACTATAACGGCGTTACAGCGAGGATGAAAGTAATTAGTTAGATTACTAAATTACTTGATTTATAACGCCGTTAGTAACGCCGTTATACTTAAACGGCGTTAGTCCCAACACTGGTTACCGTACTAACAAAGTAGACAAATATTTTATTTCTAATAACACAGTTGATTGGATTATTGGCCAAATTCCTTATTCATAAGGCCAAGTGGTCCAACTCCAAACCCAGATTCCAACATTTCCTGAATGAAATGAATCAGTATAATCATGCACTTTAAACATCTTCAAAACAAATAGGCAATTAGAAATAATTTGATTTTTGAAAAATTAAATGTAAAATGAAGCCCAAGGTTTTTTGGATTGATTTTTCATTTTTCTCATACAGTATATGTTTATGATTTTTGTTTGCTTGCTTTTCTATAATATGAACTCATTTTAATTTCCCTTGAAACTTTCACTTTGTTGTTGTACTATCTTGTTTGTTAATAAAGTTTTAAAAAAAGTATTTGGAATTGGGAAAACCTCTGTTCTTTAAGATTTTTAATCTTATTTAAAATATATAAAAATAAATAATGAACTCCATTAAATCAGAGACCAAACATTTAACCTGTTATAGGTAACAAAAATTACACTGTAAAAACGTTAACATTTATTTTTAAATGAATATAAAATATTCTTATTAACATTTTTATATATTGTTGTTTGTTTGCAATGAATGTTATTTGATTTTTCTGCAAAATCACACTGTCGGTCCATTCTTTTAGTATTTGTCCTCTCAGACAAAAAATGAATAAAATTGTGTAAGTCAATGAAAAGGTTTTAAAGACCTACTTAAATGAAGAAAAAAATACAATTGGACATGATTTCCACATCTAAAAAGTCAAAGGTGGAACAAAGTAGAAAAATAAATTATGTAATTTACATTTGTAGACATTTAGCAAATTTTGGTCATTTATTGGGAATCAAAAACATTGAAACAAACACATAAAATGCTTTGTTTGGTTTAAGTTTGTCACATTTGAATTTTATTTAACATTTAACCCTTTAACTGGGGTGTCGCCGGTGATGCTTAAACACAAAATCTTTAGCATTCTGTAACCTTTTAATTGCTCACTTGATAATACCAGTGAGATTCTGAAGGAGAGATCCAGTGACTCTTTTCTACATCACAAATTAGCTTTTTTTCAAATGGCATTTTTTTCCCTCTGCTCCTGATTCACAACAATATGAATAAAGAAATACTCAGAATTATTCTGTCTGCTCCTTAAGAGAGACATTGCTTTGGTCCAGCGCGCTGAAGGTTGACCAATTCTCTGTATGTACATTGATTTGCCGGCATCTGAAAGGTAAGCAGAGATCTTTTTTTTTTTTTTAAACTTGTCCTGTCCAACAGCTGAGCAAGCAGATACGGGCTGAGAGCCTCTTGCGTTGGACAGATTTTAATGTCCCAACAGGGGTTTATTAAGTATAAAGTTTATTAAGTATAAACCCCTGTTGTATTTCATGCTAAACTTTATTTATCTTAATTATGTTGTATCTTTTTCTTTAGGTAAGCAGAGATCTTTCTCTGATAGAACTTCTGCAGATGTCTGATCTAAAATTTAAGCCCCATGTCAAGATCGACTCCAAAACTTGTAAAGTTTCTGTTTAAAATACAGAGAATTACTTAACTAAAAAGAGATGGAAAGAGAAATGATGAAAAGAGATAAGGAGAGGAATAGAATAAAGAAGTTTTGTACTGAATGAGGAGCTCTGGGGATCGGTTGGCGGTTCTATTAGAACCAGAGTCCGAGCGAACCTTGGCCAGGTCGTGCAGAAAATACTCCCCTGGAGAATTCATGTGATTCTCAATTAGTCGAGCGAGAGCCAAATTTGAGAGAAATTAAGAAAAAATAGGAAGTCTTTACTCTGAGGTAGTTTTAGAAATGTTTTGAATCTTGAATGTAACTGTTGTTTAAAACTGTGTGAACAGTTTTTATGTTGGTGTGGTCTGTGCTCACTGTTGGAATAATGTAAACAAGTCATCACACACATGCTTCTTCTATTTTCTGCCTTGACTCTATCTTGTAAGAAGGGTTGTGCAAGTTTGTTTTTCAGTTCAACGGCCTGACTTGTCCCGATAAGGAAGAATGTTTTCAATCAAGAATGGAGGGAGAGTGGCTGGTGAACTTTTGCCCTGTTAAAATACCAGAGGCATGAGGAACTGAAGTAAACAACTTCCTAAAAAGAACGTATGATACGTTTTTAGTCTATTTCTGCAGAATAGACTAAAATCATGGGTTTTTGCATGTTTGTTTCAGCTTTAGTAAACAAAGATTGATATTCTGACCCTGTCTGATGCTTTTCTGCATGCAGCTGCAGCTCACATTACACTTCTGATAAAACAGTCAGAGCCTACATCTGCAGCAGGGTTGAACACGATTACTGATCCACTCAGGGGGGCGGAGCTAAGCCACTTGAGAGAACAAAAAGGAGAAACTTGTATAATTTGAGGTAACTCCATGTCTGCTCCTTAGGAGAGACATTGGTTTGGTCCACCACATTTAAGGTAAACTATTTCTCTGATTTAAAATGCTATATGTGGAACTTTATTAAATATCATTAATCTTTAACCTGTTATTTCTTCATTTTGTTTAACTTAATCTCCTCCCGAATAAAAGACCGGGGTGGAACAATATGAAGCATTCCCTGTAATAATGCTCGTGTGAATGCTGTAAGAGGAATTTGACCACTGAAGATGCTGAAGCTGATAGCTAAAAATACTGAAGCTGATAGCTAAAAACACTGAAGCTATTAGCAGCACCTCAACAGAAACTGCTCCTTAAATTAAACAGCTGCATGACCCTGGAGAAACTGACACTCTTTTGGTTGTTTGTCTACCATTCATCATTTAGGATAGTCATAAACATTTATTAAACACTCTAAAACTACATTTTTAAAACCATAACTTTTTAACATAAATATGAACTAGATATATAGCATAACCTCTGATAATGCTATTGTGAATGCTGTAAGATGAATCTGGCCGCTGAAGATGCTAGTGCTGATAGCTGAAGATGCTGTAATTGATTGTTAAAAACGCTGAAGGTTGATAGCCAGTTAAAATGTTAGCTAAATGCCAAATTAGCCTAGAAAAAAAACTAAACGAAATAAATCTTAGGTTAGCCGAATCAACTAAGATCCATTGGGGTCAGAGACTTAGATTGTTCTTTACACCACAGACTTCCCCTACAACACCAACAGCTGTCATCTGCAGAAATACTCTGATGATTCAGCTATTGTGGGCTGTGTGTCTGAGGGAGATGATGCAGAGTATAGGTCGGTCATCGTGGACTTTGTGAGCTGGTGTGAGAACAACCACCTGTGTCTGAACACCAGCAAGAACAAGGAAATGGTGATCGACTTCTGTAGAAGGACGGTGACCCACACACCGGTGAACATCCAGGGAGATGAAATAGTCACTGTTGACAGTTTCAAGTACCTGCGTGTTCACCTGAACAACAAACTGGACTGGTCCCACAACATCGACGACCTTTACAAGAAAGGTCAAAGTCGACTCCACCTCCTGAGGAGACTGCGGTCCTTTGGGGTGTGCAGACATCTGCTGAGGACGTTCTATGATTGGGTGGTGGCCTCGGCTGTTTTCTACGCTGTTGTCTGCTGGGAGGGGAGCTGCTCTGACCGGGATAGGAAGAAAATCAACAAGCTGGTGAGGAGGGCCAGCTCTGTCCTGGGCTGCTCGCTGGACTCTGTGGAGGAGGATGTTGTCCAAACTCAGATCCATCATGGACAACAGCTCTCACCCTCTGCATCAGACTCTGATGGGGCTGAAAAGCTCCTTCAGCAGCAGACTGAGACACCCCCAGTGTAGAAACGAGCGCTACCGTAGATCATTCCTCTGCACAGCCATCAGACTGTACAACACTGCTGTTTAAATCAGCTTATATGTATATATAGTCATTGTAGATAGGTGTATATATTGCTTTCATTCATATTATGTTCATAGGAATGTGTGTTTGCAAATGTTTAGGTTTATGGGTGCCATGACAGATAAATTTATCCGTTTGGGATATAAATAAATTAAATTAAATTCCAATTGAACTCTGCTCTCCTGGGGTTTTCTGCATGCTGTCTGGAGGAAGGAAGACCTGAGAGAAGCTGAAGGAGTATCAGTACAAGCTGATAAGAAACGCAGGAACTGCCTGCAAAGAGACATTTATTGTCGACGTTTGACCTTGCATTCCTTAGATCCACCCCCCCGTAACCAGGGAAACCTGATCTCTGAATAAACGAGCAGCTTTCTGCAGAACTGTTGGAGGCAGAAGTCAGAAATCAGCTTGTGTCCGTTTTAAAAATTCTCGTGTTTACAGGAATAACCTCGACAGCTGCCTTTCACCCACAGGAAGCTGGGATGGGCTCCAGCAACACAATGACCTTCAAAAGAATTGAGCGAGTTTAGAAAATGAATGCATTAATGTCTGCCTCGTCAAAACATTAAATGTGGTTTTCTCTGAGCAGCATGGACACATCATTGGTCCCCTCTATGACCTGCTGATTCAGCAGAAAACTTAAATGATTGACAGCCCACTAGCAGAAGTGTAATCCTCTCTTTTTTAATAAACAGTATGTACACACACGGTGGGGGAAGGAACCCACAGAGCGTCAAAATGTATTTTTTGCTTTTTGAAATGTCGTTGAGGTGGGCGGAGCAACCAGTATGCCCCTCCCACTTCAAGATTCACTCTGAAGAATATCCATCCAGTGAATACAAGTCAGTGTTTCATTCATACTGCTAGCTTGATCTGTCATCTTGCTTTTCCCCAGTTTCCAGGTCTTGGGTCGTTTGTTGCCCCCTAGTGAACAGTTGTGGTAACTGCAGGTCTTTTTTTCTGTTGCATTTTGGTTTGTTTCAAATGAACCAAATGAAGGTTACAAAACAATAAAACATTTCCTACGACAAAAAAATTAAAAGTCTTATTTAACAATTTCCAGCCTGTTGAAATACTTTGACACAGTAAAGTAGAAACAGTTGTTTGTGTTCATTCCTTGTGTGTGTTGGTGAACGGCGAGGACCAACGACACACGAACCTTTGTTCTTCTAGAACCATAAAAACAAGCACTTATAACAGAACCATTATCCACCGGTCGTTGATGGCCGGCTGTGGTCCTCGTGGGATCTCTGCCATGGAGAGCACGTCGTCCGTCATGAGGAAGGCCACGGGCCCCACGCGCGCCCACACGCACCGCTCGCACAGCGGCCCGCTGAAAGTCACGCCTTCGGTCTGGAACGGCACGAAAATGTGATTGAAGACCCAAACTGACAAACACATGAGGTGAATGTGAGAGGCTTTCTTACACAGTAGATCTTCTTCTTCGACATGATGAAGGCGGAGCCTGGAGTGAGGCAGTTGGGACAGTCTGAGACGGAGCAGGGTGGAGGTCCAGAGCCCGCCACGGGCATCTCTGACTTCAGGAAGTACTCCTGAAGAAAACATCCAGAGGGAGCAGAGGTGTGGTGTCAGAAAAAGATGCGAAAAATGTTCTGTGTGGTAACATTTAACAAATCCTCACTTGTTTTCTAATTTTCTCTATTATTTACACTTGAGTCAAATAAGTATTGATTACATTTAGTTTGATAACCATGAACTTTGTAGCTTCACTATTTATGGGTTCATAGAAGACACTTTTTAACAAGTTCTTTTTTTATTGCCTCTAACATATTTAGTGGAATCTATTATAGAAATGTTAAAGTCTGCATTACCCTGTCATTCTGTAACGCACATTTTAATACAGATTTATAAAATTCATACTTTTTTTTTAAATTAATATTTGTCTGAAATGGCCAAATAAAAATGGTGAACATAAAACGTGGTGAGGTGAGAAATGATTTAATCGACGGGGAAGTTTTTCAAAACGCCAGAAAGATTGACAAAAAGGTCAGAAGCATCTGAAAAAAAAAATACAAAATAAAAAAAGAAGAAGAGGAGAAATGAAATTAAGAAAAAGGTAACCTCTCATAACAAGGAACAGGAGAGGACAGGATGTTGATTCATTTTTGAAATTTGTTAGGATTATTTTTTTCCTAAATTATTTCAGTGAAGATAAAAGAGAAATATTTGTTTTTTTTTCTATTTCATAAACATTGTTTTTTTATTTTGATAAAAGGATTATGAATGAATAAAACTTTATATAGTATCTATATCAATAATATATATATATATATATATATATATATATATATAATATATATATATATATATATATTTTTTTTTTTTTTTTCTGTGCTGTGACGGTCCAACTCTGGAGCGTCACAGCTCTGAGAGGAAACGGCCACATGAATTGCCCGGTGATTCTGTTAGTTTGCATTTTTTTTATATTCTAACTTCTATTTTCTTATTTCTCCGTTTTGAAGACGTTTTCTGCTTTGTATCTATAACCAGATGTATAAGCAGTGTTGAAAGGGGAAGCGGGCCTTAGAAGGAGAGGATCTGGAGGGAAGTCGTTACTCAAAGATGTAAAACAAGGCCCCAGTGGAGACCGGCATAGACCTCTTAAAGCGACAGTCTAAAAATCGGGTTGGTGACGAAGGGCTCTCCCCCGGACTTGTGCCTCGTTCCTAATGTTATGTTGGTATTTACAGAGTTTACTCTAACACCCGGTCCATTCTAAAGCGGACCGAACTGTACTGCCCCGCTAAGTGGACTGAAGAGAGCTGGTCTGAGTGAGAGTGACGTCACCCACTGTAAGAGAAATAACTAAGAATTGAGTTCTGATCTGATTATTTCCATGGGCTTTCATAATCAATTCACCTATTGACACTATGTAAACATGTTATTCAGGGAGAAGCTCCTGTTTTTGCTTAGCTGTTTCTTAGGAGAAGATTCAGGTGGGAGAGGAGTGATAAAGGGTCAAAACAAGCAGCTGGGAGAGGAGAGATTTTCTGTTTCATATCAGGGCGGCCTGTGGAGGAGGGACTGACCTTCCCTCTTCTAACGCCATCTTGTTTGTTTCAGTGTATAAAAGACGGAGAGTCGCCCTTCTTTGTAGAGTCCACTGTGGGTTGCACGCGCGACGCCCAGCTGGGTCAAAGCTACTCTACTAAAGGATAGTCGGCTCTCTTATCCAGTGAATGGTAAGAGTAATTTGCTTTATGCTTTATACCAATAGATTGTTTGTATTTACTATCCTCTGTGGGGAATAAAAAGATATTTATTCTGAATGAATGAATGAATGAATGAATGAATGAATGAATGAAATGGTTTATTTCAAGCAATCAGGTTATAATACATGGAATAACATCACATAATAAATCACAAATAGATCGCTTGAAGGGGGGTGGAAGGAAGCGAACTTATATAATCCCACCCCGACTCGACCAGTACCATTTTCTCTACATGAATAATCAATATCCGGTTCAGGACTTAAAATCAAATATCAATATAGTTTCAGGTAATAAAAGATCAATAATATCAGTGATGTAATAGAATTTCAAAAACATCCATAGACAAATCATTTATAATATTCATCAACAGTAATCTAAACATTCTCATTAAAGATTCAAAAAATATCAGTAGTAATCAACTTCATTTGTTACTGCAGGAAAATATATCAAAATATTCTTATTAAAAAAGACAATTTGAGCAGATTGCATTTATCAAAGAACGATTATTATAATGAAAAAGTGCTAAGTAAAAAATCATGATTTATTAATGGAAAACTTCAAAATATTCTCATTAAAAGACAGTTTGAGCAGATTGTATTCAGACCAGAGCTACATCTTTGTTTAGGAACAGGTTTAAGGCCACGTAAACCATCTTCATTGTTATGACTGAGAGACTGTGAAGGTCTTCTTTCAAGGGAATTGAGCTCGAGTTCTTCAGAATTGGGTCAGAGTTCGTATTCAACGGTTCCGACGATTTCATGAGTCCACAATTCACATTTTGCTAGAATTAGAGGTTCAAACATGCGTAATCCCACAGTTCTCAAAGTCTTTCATGGATTTTATTTCCAGAGGCTTCGTCAGGTCCGGTGGTCCGAGTGGTTTGATAAAGATTCTGGCGTTCGTAACCCACGTGGACTGGATCTGTCGTTTAGATCGTAAGATCCTTGCGTGCTTTGCCAGATCAGCGTAATATTTGCATAAATGCTCGTTAAGGTACACTTTAGTATCCTTAAGTTGTTTACGTTGTTTCATCAGAGCAGTCTTATGCTTTCGATTCACGAACCTGATCAGGATCGCTGGTTTATCCGTGGTCTTTCTCCGAGGAAGCGGATGGCAGACTTCGACCGTTTCCAGGTCCAAGGAGATTCCTTTAGACGATAAAAACATTTTAATCTGATCCTCCACGGTCGCATCAGCAGGTCCGTTAGCATCCATGCTAGCGCCGGTAGCACCAGGCCGCGCCCTGGGCTGTAGTTGGAGTCCCGTGAGAATCACATTATTCATCCGTGCTTGTTGGTCCAAGTCATGCATCCTTCTTTCCATCAGATCTTGGCGATTGTCTCGTTTTTTTCGTTGCGTGCCTTTTCTTGGCGGAATTCTTCCACAAGATGCAGCAGCGGCGTTAGTTTAGCCTCCAGCTGAAGCAAAGCTGTTAGCTTAGCTTCCTGTAGCAAAGCAGGAGCTAGCTGGGATTGGATGTTAGCCATTGCGGTCTTCAGCTCAGCCAGATCGGCTTCAAAATTTTTCTTTGGTGCCATGATCAGCTCTCCTCGTTGTGGAAGCTGTGTTGCAGCAGCCCGGTGATCAAAGTCGCTTGCAGACGACTTTAAAAGACTTGAAAAGCTCGAAAGTTACGGAGAGCTGGAGGCACACGTCTGCTCGTGATGAACCGGAACCGGAAAAAAAAAAAAGCTAGCAAGCTTCTAGCATCACTGTCGTGTGTGCGATTTTTATGGACCTGCAAATAAAATCTCAAAACACCCATAGAACAGTGTGCTTCCGACTCAAGTAAATGAAGTCAATTCAGTCGCCATTTTTTTTTATAAAACGATTTTTACGTTTTGTGTTTTCAGAGTTTACTCTAACATTGCTAAGAGTGAAAACAAAATAAACCTGATATATAAAACTCTGAAGTAAGAGAGAATTTTTCCTTTTAAAGGAAATGACTTGAATTTCAGCCAGATTATAATGTTAAAAAATTGGTCAGGTGGGAGGACCTCTGCATGGTTAGATGTCCAGAGAGTCTATGACTTCAGACTGTGGCCAACAGGAAGTGCTTAAACTGAACCTAAAACTTCTGAGGAGTCACAGCAGACGGGACGGGACGCAGCTGTACACGTGTCTTACCCCCGCCATGGTGAGGAGACGCAGGATGGTGTTGGTGAAAACCAGAGACCTCCTGGCGCGAGTTACAGCCACATAAACCAGGTTCCACTCGTCCGCTGGGATTTTATCTTCAAGCAAATACGGAGACATGAACAGATTAGAGAAAACCACGTTCCATGAATCCCAACCTGGAGAAGAGAGGAAACGCAGGCATACGGATCATGGACTCCAGAGAGTGCTGACTGCTGTGTCTGGAATTCTGGACGTTTGCAAAGTCATCCGTCATGATCACCGTGTCAAACTCCAGCCCTTTAGCTTTGTGGACCGTTCCAAGAGTGAAGTCTGAGGGAAAAGAGAAGAAGAAAGAGCTTTAACAGGATTTCACAGAAGGGATGATGAAGCTGCAGGGCAGTTTTAGCTTTTCAGCTACGTTCTTGTGATGCTGAGTGTAAAGAATGCCTGAAACGCTGTTCTGGAACGTCCATAATGTTCACACTGAACCAGCGGGGAAGGACTTCTTCTTCTACCGTTTACCACCACCTACAGCTGGAAGACGTCTGGTGTGAAAGGTCAAAGTGGTGTGAATGCGGTGAATCTTTCTGCAGGGTTTTTCTTTCACAGCTCTATACTAACTATGTATCCAGCTGAGCAAAAAGCACAGCTATTAACGTCTCCTCCATCATCACTGTTCAGTCATAAAGGACGCCATGCATACATCACGACCAAAAGTCTCTGATTGGTCAGAGAAATGTGCCTTTATGCCCATTTACATAGACTTTTCAACGGAGAGGAGGTTTAGAGAAAAAACAAGATGACAGCATCATAAAACAACCAGGTCTAAATAGCAAACTGGAATGGGCGGGGCCTGTCTACACACACATACCTGTAGGCCAAAATAGTCTTTACATTTAAACTTGTCAAAATGTACACAATACAACTGCAGCTGCAGCTCACACACTTGATCATACAAACACAAATAAAGCCTTTCATTCTGTCCCACATACTATTAATGCAAAGGTGAGCTGAACCTGTGCTCAGGTGAGTGTTTATGTTTTGATGATGTGGATAATAATGAAATGCACAAAGGGGGAGAGCGCCCAGCCATCCCCACGCCTAGACCCCCCACCGGGACAGCAACAGCAGCCCGGACCCCGCCCAACATGGAGCCGCGAAAAGAATCCGCCCGCCGGGCAATCCCGCCAACCACCCAGACCAGGGCACGCGGGACACGAAGAGGGCAGGCCCCAGCCCAGCAAGAAGAGCAGCCCCCGCAACAGCGCCAGGAGGGCCAACGCGAGGTCCCAACCCCGGAGAGTACCCCAACCCCAGAAGAGCAGCCCACCACCACAGCGGCACCGAGCATCCCCCCGCCCCACCCCAGGTACACACACACACACACGAAATTAAAAGATTCCAAAATCTTGATGGTACAACTTTTCTGGTTTGGGTGATAATTTTAATTAATTTAAAAATAAATAAATAAATAAATCACACACACAATTGTTTGCATTTGCTAATTTTTAATTATGTTGAAATATTATGTATGATCATATAACGTTCATTTTCAACCTGATAAGGAAGGACGATGCGGTACCTGCGTTTCTCATGTCACTTTCACTGCAGGCTTCCAGCCGATTCACCAGCTCAGGAGATTCTTCTGGTACTCGTCTCTACGATGGTGAGTTTTCCCTCCAGCTCTTTGTCATCCGTCTGTGAAACGTACTTCTTCAGAGCCTGGAAGCCGTTCTCCTTCCGGGACGAAAAGCAGCGGATGAGAGGATCCTGGATGGCTGCGGACGAAAAAAACACGCTCTTATTTTGACATCATGATGCTCCAATTTACAAAATATGACAAAACTTTTAGATGACGGATCAGATCCACTGTTTGTTGTAAAAAATAATCCTAAAAAGAGATTTCCAAAACAAACTTATAATGTTATTTGTAAAAATGCTGATTTATAATTATAAATATATTATTTTTAAACTTAAATAAATATTTAGTTGCCGTTTAATAGTAAAAAAGTGAAATATAAAACAATAAAATGATTGTATCCATTTCAAATATTATCATGTAAGTATTAAAAAGTACTTGTGCAATAAAATATATAAGTACTGTGATTTTATACAGAATAAATAAGTTCAACATTAAAGTCAGCTCATGTCTGACTGAGGCTGACATACACAGTAATATCCAGGGGGATGTTACACACGACAAAAAGGCTTGCTATCTGAACTGGAAATTTATTTTTCAAAATAAAGGCATCTTTCCAATCAAACCTGTTAAGATGAAAGTGAAGTTAATCTTTTATTTACTTTTACTTTATTTAGGTTAATAGTCTTCATCTGTGAAATGAGAACCTAAAATGAATTTTTCCAAATTAAAAGCTTTGGGGTTTTGGTAAAAATCCTCTAAGACGCAGTTTGATGCAAACAGGAGATTTCTGCACAATCGAGAAGATCGATTCAAGCTGGAACTGATCACTTATTGAAAAGCATGGGTTAAATCTTCCTCCATTTGAAATGTTGTTCTGGGATTGTTGCTATCTACACAGAAAATATTAGTCTGAGCAGATGTTTGATGACCAAGAATCAAAAGTGTTCATGCTTGTTCTTCTTACAGTTTGGTTTCCTCTTTTCTCTGTCCTGGTTCATGAGTCGGAAGATGTCCATGATCTTCTCCAGCCCGATTCTTTTGATGCCCTGCAGGAAAATCGACAACAATCCAACAATTTAATGATAATAAACCAAAAGCAGGATCAGAAACCGGATACTGTTTAAAAGTCGTATCCGTATGACGTCACTCAGGAAAACTGTTTACTTCCATCTCCAGTGAAATGATACCAATTCAGCTGTCGCTTATCTTTGAAACCATTTGCTCAGAGTCGGTCTGAGTTAGCCTTTCTATGGTAACCACTTTCACCAATCAGGAGTGAGCTGGTTGTAAGGCCACACCCCTTCCATTTGAAAGCTGCTCTGGAGAAGCTGTGGGGCCAATGGGCACTACATATTGAGACCTCTGATTGGTCGGTTTATAACTTGAATTAATTGCAATCAAGAACAAATATTGTGAAAAAAAAGATCAAGAAAATGTTAAAAATGTTTAACATCAAGAATGTTTATTCTGACGGATAGAATGACTGAGTAATAGCTGCTTATTCCTAATAGAAGTTCATGGGATTTTGGCTTCTTCCTGTTTGGACAGTCCAGTCCCCCTATACAGTCAGTGGGGTTTACAGACAGACTCACCCCAATGAAGTGGATCCGGCAGAGCGGGTTGGCGTTTGTGAGGTCGACCGCCTGGACAAAGACGGTGAAGTTACAGCGGGACAGGATGCCAATCTTCCCTCTGCTCTGGCTCAGTCCGGTCTTCTTGGCCACCAAAGCCTCGGCGGCAGTCTGATCGCAGACGCTGCCTGTGGAGACAAACAGCTGAGCGTGTTTTCAGAGAGGAGGATGTCTGCTGTGTGGCTTCTACCATTTATTATGTTTCTAGAAGGAACTTTAACTTGTGGAGCCATGAGATTGATGAACTTTTTTCCTAAAAAAAAGTTTCAAATTGCTGCTGAATCTGCACTTAACTGTGAACCTTTTGCACAAAAGTGCTGACAGAACGCAGCAACTGAAGAACTGTTTTATTCACTTAAAACATGATAAACGTTGATTGAATTAACAGATGCGATTTCTTTTTCTAAACCTGACAACCAGTTAAGTAAGACAATTCTGGACACTGACAGACCAGAGCCAATAAAAGTTTTTCAAACAGCCCATTAGTAAACAAAAAATATGAATTTTCATTCAGCATTTCTCACCGCTCTGCTTTCCTCCAACCAGAATCTTGTTCACTCTCTTGCAGACTTTGAGGACGGTGGCGCCCACATAAGCGATCTCAGCCCCGAAGCGGAAACTCTGCACAAACAACACAGCGCAGACACTCATTTATCCAACGTCAAAGCATTGAGGAAAAGACCACAAATGTTCTCTGATCACCAAATGATTCTAAACTCAAATGAAGAGCAGATGGAGAAAAGGTTCCTGACTCTGCACCTCTTGTGACACAATCAACCTCTGTGACATCTCAGCAAAAATCCAGAGAAACGGAAAACAGATCTGAATTTCAAAATCAAACTTCCTTTGTAATTTCAAAATAAAACTTAAAGTAAAATCCACATCAAAACAGTTTTATTGAAATAATTTGGATTATTTTGAGTTAAATTTTACCTTTGAATGAACCTCTTGTTCTCATTAAAACACATCTTTGGGGAGTCTTAGGGAGTATTTGATGTGAGATACAGCCTTGAATTGTCCTCCTTACTCAGGAAGAGCTGGACACAAATCACACATAGACCTCTGAGCTAATGGTTGATCTTATTTGGACATGATGTGCCTTTGAAGTTGCATCTCTATGAAAATCTTTGCATCTCTTTAATTCGTTGGAATCCTCTGTATTGCATGAGACTTCCCTGCGTGCATTATTTAGAATTGTTGTTAAATACTTGTGTTAATGCTAAAATGTTTCATCGGATTCAAACAGTTTTCCAGCACAACAGTGACGTGCATTTCTATCATGGAAGACAAAAGTCCAAAAACAGAATTTATGATAGGAAAATACATTTAGGAAGGACTCTGTGAGGAAGGAGAGGACATGAGGCCTGATTCCCAAAGTTTCAAAGAAACCATTCCCTCAAAACAGACCGGAGACATAACAGAGACAATGTGAATTAACTGAGTGGTGAAACAGACTCACAACTCAAAGTTATCATTGGAGTGTGTTAGTTTAATTCATGTCATCATAAAGCAGTTAACGCATGGAGCTGATGTGAACCCGCCTCCACACTGATAACTCTGAGGATGTGCAAACTCTGGGAAACGAAGGAGTTCTGTGCAACACGCATGGAGTTCTTTTATTTCACATGCGTGTTTCACCATCTCAGTGAGCAGATGTGAATGTACATATTCCCTCCGTCACTCCTCGCTTACAAGTAAAACTATAAGAGATCAGTTTTTGACTACGTCTTGATGAACCGATTTTTGAGGCATTTTTATACAGTTCTCTTTCAGAAAAGGCGAATCACTTGAGGTCAGGGACGTGTGTATAACGTCACATCAAACATTTAACTATTCGTTGTTTTAACTTTAACCACCTTCTTTTCTGGTGAAACTCAACACTTTAGAACAGAAACAGAAAACTTTACAAGTGGAATTTTGAAGAAACTACAACATTTTTGCATTCATTTTTTTTTTTTTTTAAATGTTGTGCGAGTCATTGCTTGTACCTGTGTCAGGTAAAACACGTGAGTGTGCCTGGCGATATCCAAGGCATTGATGGCGCCTTTGAAGGTGTAGATCTGCTGGTGCGGATCTCCAACCAGGACCTTCCCGCAGCGCTGAGACAGCAGCACATCCAAGATGGCTGCAACAGAGCAGGGAAGGTAAGAGACGCGCAGACATCGGCCTGTGATGAGGCGTGTCGCACTCGTCCCGCACCGGGAGTGCAGTCCTGAGCTTCATCGATGAAGAGAACGTCGTAGCGGTCGGACAGGCAGGGTTTTGGGTCTTGCAGCTGCCACAGCTTCAGATAACCTGTCAATCAAAGTTTACATCTTCATCCAGGCTGCGTTCTCAGAAACATACCAGAGTTCTTCTCTTTCACGTACCATCATGAGGCATGTAATAGGCGTGTTTCGATCTCTCTTTAAGATCTTTCATTCTTCTCCAAATCTCCTTTGCATCTTCAGCAAACAACTGGAAAACGGAGACAAAAGGAGAACATTCAGAGTTGAATTGATTTATTGTTTATTTTTGATGACTGGGATGCTCTCACCTGCTGTTCAGACTCGAGGATCCACTCATAGTTGCTCTCGCATGACGGGTAGCAGTTGGGAACGTGCTCGGTGGAAATGACCGCATCGGTGGAAGCCATGAAGTTCTTCAGCGTGGTGGTCACCACTTTGGCTTTGGTGAAGCCGCCCCGTCCAGAGGGCAAAACGCAGTTGATGGAGAACGGCGCCAGGTTGAAGGTCAGCTTCTTGTTTAATGCGTATCTGTGACGCAAGAGTCAACAGGTTGGAAAAAGTCGCAAAAAATACCCAAGAAAATCCCAACACCAGAGCTCTAGCTCCAGTGTTCACATTCTTTCGACCACCGTAAATGCTTCATCGTATACAGAATTGCATAACTCCAGCAGACTCTGATCACGATGATCATGTAAACCACAGTTAGAGCTGGGTATCAATAACAAGTTCCAGAATCGATTCCATATTCAATTCAATTCCCCAAAGCTAGCATTGATTCGATTCAGATTTTCTTCCATTATTTCGATCCTCACAATTCAATTAAATTTAATTTAATTTTGAGTTTGCACATTTATACACATTTGTTAAGAAATACATTAATAATCTATTGTATGTTTTGATTATATTTATATTAATCTGATCCAGTTCACATACTGTAAAATGCATCAGTGAGATACTGAAATGATTAATATCATCCAGTGTTACATGATTCTCTAAAGGAGAAGTTCTAACTAAAATGTTCAGATCATTAACATGTAAACATTGTTCTGCTTCTCCTGGAAGATGTTTCAGTTTGGCCACAAGGTGGAGCTCATGCTATAGCATTACACTTTTTGAAGAAAAATAAGCAAAGAATGAGCAAAAACTGTGTTTTAGACCACAAATGGTAAAAAAAAATATTTCCTTACAAGACTTTAGAAAATTCCTGCCTGTGAGTTTAAAAAGATGTTAATTCAGTTAGAAATGTTTATTTAAGTCAACCAAGTGTTAGCATTAGCTGTCCTATGGGAAATTTCATCATACGTTAGTATCAAGCCAGAAGATTTTAGCTTTATATGTTAGATCGATCACTACTTCTATTGATTATTGATCTAGTATTCTAGATTCCTTCAAATGGATTTTATCAAGCCAGCCCCAGCCTCCAGTGAAGGTCGTGCAGCTCAGAGCCTGCCTAGCAGATGACGTGATGGTTGTTTGTACATCTATTCTTCGCCAGAGCTCTCGAGACCTCTCCACTTGTCGTTTCAGCGTGTTTCTTTTTACCTTGTATTGAATAAATGTTCTGCAAACACACTTGATTATTTCCACCAGAGCAGAGATTTTTCCACTTCAATATTCTGTGACTGAGCTGGAACTGGTATAAGTGATGTCCAATATATTTGTTCCTCACAGGAGAGCCAAACATTACAACTGCAGAAAACTTATATTACTATAGATTGAAAACTAACAAAAAAGTAAAACATTAAATGTTACAGGTAATGAAAGCACCATCACAGGATGAACTTACATTAAGTTGCTCAGAACCGGTCTCATAATGTAAAAAAGATGAATAAGACAAAAACATGATATAAATGTAGTTCCTGTTCCTTCTCAATAAAGCTTTATGCTGATTTGGTTTTTATCAAATATCTCTGTGGATAAAACAAAAACATCCCCTTGGATTCCCACCTCTTCCCGACGTCTTTATAGGCCAGGGAGTGGACGGTCTTACAGTCCACGTTGCTGGGGAAGCGGCGGCGCGCCTCACACGCCACAGAGTTGTTGAAAGCCACATAGAGGAAGCGGAGGTGAGGTCGCTGTTCTGCAAACTTCATCAGCGTGGTGGTCTTTCCTGTCCCTGCATCACAGGATCACACACATACACACAAATCCCTTTCTGAAAATCCAGAATTGAGTCGCTAAGTTCAGACATGAATAATTCATCTTCATCAAACTTCATCTGGCTCATGAGGGAGAACACAGCATACAGTTACTGTGTTTCCAATTAAGTGCTGTAAACAGAGATTTTTTATTTTAACTCAACAACAAATATTTTTAAAATGTAAGAGAGAATCATCAAAAACCAACAGTAACTAGAAAAATTGCACTACCTGCAATAATACTAGAGTGAATGCTTTTTGCTGAAGATGTTTATAAAAAGCAGCTATAAATCGACCAATCAGAAAGCAGCTTTAAGCTGAAGTATCAGGGGGCATCTTGAAGCCGACTAATCAGGGTCGACTTAAAAACTGACCAAGGACGAAGCAGCTTTAAACCAACCGATCGGAGGGAGCACCGTTTAACTCACCAATCAGAGGCCAGCTTCATACTGACCAATCAGGGCCCAGCTTTAAACCGACCAATGGGAAAGCATTCACACATTTATTAAATCACTTGTTATCTTCTAACAAGTAACCCCCAAGATGATGAGACTCGGATCAGGGAGCCTGTGGCCCAACCGAAATGTATTTTCTATGCCACAAATACGATCTTTTTATGACCAGACATTCTTGTCTGCTCCTGATTGACAATGAATTGAATCAATAAATACTGAGAGATGCAATTTTATGGCTAATTTTCTTATATAAATCACCTATGAGAAAAATGATTTAAAAAATGTTAAAAGAATTTCCATCTGAGTAACTCTTTAAGGATTTTAAAGCTGAAGCTGTAACAGTAACAGTGATCCAACCATTTCTCTGCAAATACAGAACTACCTCACTCGTTTCTCATAAGGGAGGATGCTGTTGAGTCTACCTACCTGCAAACGCGATTATTTTGACCACGTGGTCCTGCTGGATCTTGTGGCTGAGGATCTGCTGCTGCTCCCGTGTGATGTGGATCTGGGGAAGCCTAAGCCCAAACCACAAATGAAACTCTTAAAACAAGAGCCTTCATCAATCCCCGATCAGTTTGAACCTAGAGCTTCCAGGTAACATCAAAAGTGACGCAGGTGAAGAGTTTTCTGTATCGAATCTGTTATTTGTCCTGTATTTTCCCTTTGAACTCACACAGGAGCAAAGCCTGTTGGGAAACTTTCTTACACCTTTTTTACGTCATTTTTTTTGGTGAAATCTTTCAAAGAAAAATCTCAGGAAAATAAATGAACCAAAGCGTGATGAGAAAATCCAACAACTGATGTCTTCTTCTTGTGTAACATAAAACAAAGAGTATAAATCCTGGTCTGTTCAGACCAGAGTCAGGCAGATTATCCAAAACCTGGAAGTTTTAAAATAATATAACTGGGTTAAAGAAGAAAAAATAAATAAACTCACAGGAACCAATGAAGAAAAGTAATTTCATTTTTTTTTTTGGACCTTACCCCTCCTGAGCAGAGCCTGAGACAAACGGGCCGTTCTCCATCAGATGAAGGACGTAGTAGATGTTGTAATGTAACCTGAGGCAGAAGGAAAAAGCATCACCGGCTGACCTGAACGATGCCTGAACAGAAACGCCAGCGTTGGCGGGTCTTACCTGTTGCTGATCTGAACTCTGTTTCTGTCCAGAGCGAGCAGCATGGTGGCCATGTGGCTGAGAAACTCTGTGACTGCAGTGAGCGAGATGCACCTGCGCAGCAGGAACACCAGCTCCTCCACATCCCCGACGCTCTCACTCAGAACCAGCATGGCAGCCATGGCTGCGTATGGGTTCGGACCCTGTGGATCAGACGGTGACGGTGACTCCTGTGGACCCTGAAGAGGTTCTGAAGAGTCTGGGAGACGTACCTCAGAGTTAAGGTGAAGGTACTTCTGAACATCAGGAATGCGTAACCTGATGGAAGCCTCCGCCTGAGGGTAGAGCCGATGTTTCTTGACGCACTCCAGAACGTCCTCAGGCCGGACCCGCTCTCCAAGCTCGTGCTGAGCCATCAATCTGCACGAGAAAACGGCGAGGAGATAAAGCCCGACTGTACTATTGATCGCAGCGCACGTCTCAAAAAGACAAAACTAACTTCAACAGAAACCAATCAGTGGCCGACTTTAAACCAACCAATCAGAAGGCAGCTTTAAATAAACCAATCAGTCAAAAAACTCCAACATTTACTCAATCATTTCATAAATGTATTTATTAATTAACATCACTACAAAAACATCAAGAAAGAATAACGTTTAAAAATTAAAAATACGTTGATTATGGGGATGTCCCGATCTGATCACGTGATCAGAAATCGGGCTAGATCGCGTGGTTGATGACTCCTAAAAGGATGCCCCGATCCTATCCTCCCCCAAACAGGATCGGATATTTCATTTATTCTTATTATAATCAGCGCTTTATATTTTAATCCTATTACTCTGGATAAATACTCCACTAGATGTCTGCACGTCATGAACAGATCACATCATGTCATTGAATTTTGAATCGTCATTTTGAAGCATCCACAGTTTAAACAGGAGGCTAATATTTTCATTAAAGCTAGCGATTTGATCAGATTCAGACTTCCTACCAATAACTTTTAAAAAAAGCCTTAAACTGACAGCAAGTGTCTCGATTAGTTTGTCTTAACGTAAACGACAACCTATAGAGACATTTTAACAGAAAAAGAGTTTTTGTTTATGTTAATGTGAAGCTCTTCGTGCTGCAGGCAGATGGCTAAACAGCAGACCTGAGCTGTTCTTTGATATGCCTGTTTTATTTATCTGACAGAAAAATAAAAGTTAAGAAAATTAACTACTCTGATAATAAAACTGAAAATGTGATGTCTTAAGAACTTAAAAAAAAAATCACTTAATCTTGAAGAAAAAAAAACAGATGAATGAAAACTAATAATGACATGAGCTAGTCATGAACCCTCATCATCAAATTCATGCTAAAACAAAGTCATTCACTCATTTTTAAGAATTCTAAATGAGGACAGGAATCACATTTGGTCAAAAATGTTCAATAGCTCTAAAGCACATATGTCAAAGCCAAGGCCCGCGGGCAAAATCAGGCCCGCGAGTGGGTTTTATTTGGCCCGCGTGATGATATTAATTTATTATTAGATCTGGCCCGCGAGCAGCTGCAAGCCAGCAGCTATAATGTACGCAAAAACTACATTTCCACAATGCAACGGTGACACACCGAGCGGAGAGGGGCTTCATTTCCTTATTTATTAGCGGTCATTAGGATAACAGCAACAAGCCTACCCACCAACAATGGCAAAACGGAGGGTGGACACTGAGAAACGGGGGTTTCAAACAAGGTGGGAGTCTGAGTATGTGTTCACGGACGTCGCTGGAAAACCCGTGTGCCTTCTGTGTGGAGAAAATGTGGCGGTGATGAAACAGTAAAAGTAGTGTACTCGCCGCTGAATTCCAACGCCGATTTGCGGACTCTGAAGCACAAAAAAGCAGGTTTGCACTGCTCAGTGATCTGTTCGCAGTTGACGTAGAAAGCTCACGCCAACCCTGCAAATGGAGTTGATCGAACTACAGTGCAATGATGCGCTGAAGGCAAAATACGCAGCAGTGGGCGCTGCTGAGTTTGCGCGCTTCCTCCCCGACATGATGCCCCAGCTGCGCATCCAGGCTGCTCAAACCTTGTCTATGTTTGGCAGCACATACCTGTGTGAACAACTTTTTTCATTAATGAAGCTGAAGAAAACCTCACCATGAAGTCGACTTACACTTCACTCAGTTCTGAGGATTTCCTCAGCTAGAGCCTGACCCCGAACATTGATGAGCTTGTAGAAAAGATGAGACACCACCAAGTATCATCAGCCTCAAAAAAGTGAAAATTACTGTGCAGTAACATATTTATAGTTTTACTCTGTTCAAATTCAAAAGTTAAATATTTGTTTACACTGCACATTTGACTTTTCCGTGAAGAAAGTCTTGTTTCTGGTTCATAGATTCTTTATTTTATTGTATTTCAATGCTATATATATATATATATATATATTTATCAGTGCAGAGACTGGTAGAAAATTGCTGATATTATTTATTTCTTTGAAGTTGCTTAAATTCAGTCCATTTTTGCTAAATGAGAAAATATAGCTGATGGTGCCTTGAATAATACCACTTTGTTCGTCTAATGTTCATGTTATGAGGTGTTTTTGTGTTGACATATTTGTCTTTTGTGTTCAGCCTGTTTTGAAAATTAAAAATACTGACAGTCATAAGAAAAATGTTGCTTTATTTATCTAATTGTAATATATTTGTTAGGTTTTCAGTTGGTCAAATTTTGATTTCAATGAACATTTGGACAGTCTGGCCCTCGACTTGTAGCAAAATGTTTGATTTGGCCCTCCGTCCATTTGACTTTGACACCCCTGCTCTAAAGATATTAAAGCTAAAGTCACTAAACTTTCTCACATGACTAATTATCACATGTAGAACTAGAAAATCATTATTTTTTTTGTCGAGTTTATATTTGCTCTTTTTTTTACTAGTTTATTAAAGCTACTTCACTGAAGTGTTCTCTTTAAGTTTTTAATGATAAAAGAAGGTTAATGAAATATTAATAAGCGACAACACAAATCTGTTTATTCAATTTGTTTATGTTTTAAATGTGTTACAAAAGTGTCGGATCAGGACTCGTATCTGCAGACACACAAATGACTAAAAACCTGATCGAGACACCTGTAGCTGATTGTTTCTTTACCTCCATCATGTTTACGTTTGTTGTGCACAAATCGATTCAGTTTCAGTAATAAAGAAACACAGAATGTTTCTGTTACTGCATCCTTCACTCTGATTCTGCAGCGTCTTTTTCTGTTTCCTCTTCAAGTTTTTCTCTTATTTAAGCAGTTTTTACAAGCTCTCTTCTCTGCAGTAAAATCTACAGAAGACGACTAAGAAATCTAATTTAAATACTGGATTTCCTCACTTTCTTCCCCTCTTTACCTTAAAAAAATAAACACATATAAAAAATAAACCATTCTATAATTTTAAGGCCTTTTTTTAAAGTAGAACAGCTTATATGTAAATAAAATATGAAACAACTGCAGTTTGAAGTCATCTCATCAAAAAAGGTAAAAAGAGAACTTCCATTAGTCTGTGTTTTCAAGTCAAAACCGAACAAACATTGTATCAAAAGTGGACCTACAGAATGAGGCTTCGTATGCTGTGGTCTGAAGAGCCGGCTCCAATCATCCTGCTGGTCTTAAGGATGTTGACGATCTTCTGCACCGTCTCCACTTCTCTCATGGTGTAGCGGTAGTACTGCTTCTTGTAAGGCACGAACTAGAAAAGAAAAACAAAGTCTGTTTACCTGACTGATCTCCATCAGGAAGATTTGTGGAGCAGACTTCCTGTTTCAGTCCAGGAGGCTGACGCTCTCTCTGTTGTTAAACATGACTTCTAACATTCACTTAGGAGATTTTGCAGTAAAAGCAAAAAAAAAAAAGCTGATATTTCAGCAATATGCGATCTTTTTTCCAGTTTTTACAATAATTTGGCCAACAAACCGGCCACACATCAGAAGAAATCAGTTATGTGGCTCTCACTAGAAAAAGTTTGGGGACTCCTGTTGTAGGGTAAAACTGAATTTGGCCTGCAATTTTTAAATAGCCTTCATCTGTGAAAGACAGAATGAAAAATAATCCAGGATATCACGTCGATTTTTAAAATAATTTGTGAAATTGTGCCAAAAAAAGTATCTCCAATAAAAAACAGGAATTCTTTTAAGAAGCTTTTCATTCCTCTTTGAATAAATGTTTATCCTGTTCGGCCCGCAACCTAAGGTGTGTTTTGGATTTTGGCCCCTTGTGCGATTGAATTTGACTCCCCTGGCGTAGCGTTTTATTGGAGCTTTCTAACGTCGTCATCACTTTCTGACAATCAATGGGTGGTAACAGCGGCTCCGCTCCAACCATCCTGCTCTATTTTCCTATGAACCCACAACAGATGCGGGCCCTCTAGAGGTACGGGTCAGAACTGTGTAATGGGTCTCTCTAACACTGGAAACACTCAAAGTACGGGACTGTAATGGACCGCTCAGTGGAAACAAGGCTATAGAAAGACTATGGAGAAAGTTACTCTGCATTCATGTGGTGCAGGAAGATTAGTTGTTTTCGTGACGTACATGGGGGCTTTTTGAGTCATTTTTCCAATCATTCCTACATCTCCTGAAAACAGCATTTCTTTATCTCCATTCATCACATCCTGTAACCACTCTTCTTCTACGTGCTCTGACCTTGGGATTCTCCACGATGTTCTTCCATCGGTGGCAGACGCTGCTGACGCTGCGGTAGAGGTCGGGAGCAGGAACCAGACTCAAGATCTGCTCCAGCACTTCCTCCGGAAGGTCGTCCATGCAGCCCTGCGGCTCCTGCAAGACGCTGTTGCTGCCGAGGAGTCCGTAGTGGGCGTCAGGGAGGGGCTCCACATCTTCCTCATCGTCGTCGATGCCGTACTTTTCAAATTCCTCGTCATTCCCAAACATCTCCGCTGTCAGTCCTTCCAGGAGATCTTCACTTAGGTTCACCATTTCCTTGTGGCAGGAATCAACACAAACCCTCTTCTCTCCATCCAGCTCTTGGAGCCTCTCAGCAGCTAACAAGCTAGTGTCATCGATCTCCTCCTCATCATCTGCTGCCACCGCCTCTGCTTCAAGCGAAGCAGCCAGAAGGCTAGCATCATCATCTTCCTCATCGGTGTCCATCGACTGTTGGCTGGGAAATGCAGATGTGGACGGCTGAGGGGATTTGTGTGGGCTGGAGCTGAGGACTTTAGTCACAGAGAAGAAACTGTTGATGGCCTTCTGTTTGCCACACGGACTTCCAGACACTGCTGCAGCTGCAGCTGCAGCTGCAAAAGATTAAACAGAAAAAGTAAATTAGAATAGATCAAAAGACGAACAAATCAAAAGACTTCAGAGGGGTATTCAGACTGGGGAAGTCTTAATACACACTCCTAAACCTTGTGTTTGGTTTGTATTTAGATTGCCTTCAACCACATCGTTCTGTTTCAAACCAAAGCTTCTAAACAAAACCACATGAACTAAAATCTCTTCACTCATTGGTCTGGAATTAATGGCGGGGCAAGGAAACTAGAGAAAGAATAATGGAATGATACACTTTGCAGTCCTTCTCAGAAAAATTCACTTTTTCAAACTTTATATATCACTACTTTGAACACTTGTATGAGTGTCAGGTTTAACACACGTCTAACTGCTGCTTTGGTACTGTGGGGATGTTCTGCAAGCTGGATACTGAGGAGACGACGGCTATGAAGGTACGCTGATAAGTGTCCATGACAGATGGATTGTTGTCAGGAAAGACAAATGGGATTGTTTGAGGCAGGGGTGTCAAACTCAATCATGGGCCGAAATTCAAAACACACCTCAGATCGGGGGTCAAACAGGATAAACATTTATTGAACACATTAAAACTACGTTTTTAAAACTTTAAAATTGTAACTCGTAATTATGAACTAGATATATAGCATTACCTACAATAACGCTAGTGTGAACGCTGTGAGATGAATTTGGCCGCTGAAGATGCTAGTGCTAATAGCTGAGGATGCTGAAATTCATAGCTAAAATTGCTGAAGCTAATAGCTAAAAACACTGAAGTCGATAGCTAGCTAAAATATTAGCTAAATGCCAAATTAGCCTTTAAAAAAAAAAAAAGGTTAGCCAAAACAGCTAGCATTTAGCTGTCAAAAAATAGCTAAACCTCAAAATAGCCTTAAAAACGGAAAAAGCAATAATTAGCTAAAGCAGGTAGCATGTAGCTGAAATATTAGCTAAGCACCAAAAGACTTAAAAAAGGACAAAACTTGAATTAGCCATAACAGCTAGCATGTATCTATCAAAAAATAACTAAACCTCAAAATAGCCTTAAAAACGGAAAAAGCCCTAATTAGCTAAAACAGCTAGCGTGTAAATATTTGCTAAACTTCAAAATAGCCTAAAAAATCTTAATAAATGCCAAAATAGTCCAAAAAGCTGGCAGAATTACCTTTTTTAAAAAAAACTTTAAAAACTAACTTTTTAACATGATTATGAATTTAAAAAAAACAAACAAACAAAAAAAAAACATGAATATTATTCCAGAATAAATCAACGTCAACATTTAATCACTTTCAATATTTTACTATCTGTAAAAATATATTTTGTCAAAATTATACAAGTTAGAAATAAGTAAATGATAACATCGGGTCATTAATACTAAAATAAATGATCTAGAGGGCCGGATAGAATAACTAACCTCGAGTTTGACAGGTGATTGAAAGGAACCAAATGTGTCCAGTCTAAATGTACATTTCAACTTCAACTCTTTTCTTGTTTTTTCTTTCCTTTACAAATACAACTTCTCCTTCTGTCTTAAAAAATAACCTTTTGAACAAATCCAGAATGAACTGAACCAGACTTCCTTGATGGATTACCGGGTTTCTTTCGCTTTGCTGGTGACCTGGGATGAAGCCCCCGGCTTGGGTTGCGGTTCCCCAGCGCATGGCTCGATGTGTGGGGCTGGGTCAGAACATCTGTCCCGTTTGCACTCCGTCCGAGTTCAGCGCAGTCCCGAGCATCCAGATGCTTTCTTTTGGCTCTGCCTGGAGAAACAGGAGCGCCATGTTTACAGACGATCAGAAACATGTTTCTAACATTTAAACTCAAACCACTGGGAAGAAAGGTTTCCTGACATTATGACAAAAACAGAAACACTAAGTAGAACTTCATGGAAGAAAAAAAGGAACACAGAAAAAGAACTATTTCAATCACTTTAGAGATAAGTTAGCATCTTGTTTACTTAGGTTGAACTTACCTTTAGCGGCCACTTCCATCTCTGCGCGCGTCGGTTTCTTGGTAACAAAGTCACATCATGTTTGGTAGCCTAATAAGTTCAATAAAAACTCATCCGAACATGTAGGTTATTTTTAAAAAAAAACGACAAACCTCGAGGCAAGCGCTCGTCTCCAGAGAGTTTAGCTAGCTTGTTTTGCTGTATCGACTTCTCCGTTTCATCTTTTTTATGACACCAGCGAGCAGTAAAATTAAAAAAAACTATAATAATACGTAAACACGACCGAGCAGCGATACTGACACGTAAATGTAATTTCGAGACCGCGACTATATACTGACGGTCTTTGACCGAAACCGTGAATCCAAACAAGTTGGTGTTCGAGCTGTAATTGGTCCACTTCTTCTTCTTCTTCTTCTCCTCTTTCTTGGGCTTCAAATAGCGGGTTGGAGCACGTGAAGGTGCATTACCGCCACCTAGCGGTAGGGCAGGGGTCGGCAACCTGCGGCTCCGGAGCCGCATGCGGCTCTTTAAGCGCTGCCTTGTGGCTCCCTGGCACTATTTCCAAAATGTTGGAAAATGGAAAAAGATGGAGGAGGGAAATATGTTTTTGGTTTTAATCATTGTTTTAACCCCGAACAAACATTGACAGATTGACAGGATTCAGGTCTGCCGAGCGTTTCTGCATGGTGCGTTCACTGACCTCTGGACACCGGCAGCAAAACAAAGCAGTCTATCATAGAAAACATTGAACCCAGAACTGATCCTTATAAAATCAAGGGATTAAAAAGTCTCGCCATTTTTTTTTCCTGAAAAACTGCTTTTTCTGAGGATTGTATAAAAATGTCAAAAGCATAGTAGCGGACTGAGTTAATGTCTGGAGTTCATTGAACACAACATGCGCAGTGATCTGTCAATCAGCTGTTCGGAGGTTTGGGGTAAATAAAGTGGGGAGGGCTGGTGCATGAGACGGAATGAAGGCGTTCGAGGTATCCCCACTAATAAAATGATTAGTGAATACAACTTTTGTGGAGTGTTCTGCTGCTGTTTTTCTGGTTAACCACCAAATAAAGAGACTTAAAACAGATGAAGTTTCGGCGTCTCCGTGCGGGAAAGAGAGAGCGGGACGCTTCATTTTTCATTATCGATTATCTCGTTATCACGAGAAAACGATTAAAAAAAAAAGTAGGACAGGGCGTTTTCAGCGTCCGTAATTTCTGATTTTTGTCAGTATATATTTGGAATGACACTTAAGCCATTGGCTGTAGCTAGTCCGCTCCCACAACGCAACAGAGCCGTGACTCTAGCGGTGTAAGCCCGGGGGTAGGGGTATTATTGTGTTTGGTTGCTCAGAAATGAGGATAGCTGCGCTGATTTGGTGTCAAAAGAGAGAGAGAGAGAGAGAGAGAGGATACTGCTGCGTTTGACCCATGCACTGACTTGTTTGGCATTTGCACAGAAATCAAACTTAAACTTGTATTCATTGATTTTATACACTTTACCTCTTCAAAAGGCTGTTGTTTTATTTTATTAATGCATGCTGCATTTTATTGTACTCTGTTGCCCAGATAAGGGCACGTTATGCACGTTCCATTGTTGTTTTTACGAATCCTCAAAATAAAAATGACATCAGAAATCGGATTTCTTTATTGAATTCCTTTAATTTCATCAAAACAATGAAACAAACTGTAATTCATTAATATTGTAATGAAGTTAAACTTCATCCTACAACAGTGTAGTCACGTGGTGATTCATTCTCCACAGGATTAAATAAACATTCAATCATGAAGGTTCATCATGTATTTGTAACCAACTTAGTCATTTTGATATTAGGCTAATATAGCTAATATAGATACATAAAACATGTGTTGCCTTCATTATAAGACTTTTAATTTTTTGCGGCTCCAGACAGATTTGATTTTGGTTTTTTTGGTCCAATATGGCTCTTTCAACATTTTGGGTTGCCGACCCCTGCGGTAGGGAGTGTAGGTCATAAATGTTAGACCAGTTCTTCGTTTGTTCCGACATGTTCAGTGCAAAATCTTGTTCTTAAGATCAATGTGTCACACATGCATGTTAGTGTCAGTGAAGTGAGGGATAATGCCGTTTGAGGAGTCCATCATCAGAAATTAATGGACTTTAAAGAAACAAACGTCCTCTGCTTTATGTCAGACGCCCTGCTTCCTACCAATCGTTTTCTTCCATCTTTTATTAAAGGTCATTTTAAAACCCGAGCAAACATATGTTTGATGTTATCTTGTAAGAGTTAGCCTATTCTTACTTTTAGTGTTTTTTATAACAACCCTATTGGACACGTGTCAAAGTCAATCCCAACCGGCAAGGCCGGAGTGGGTAATCGGGAGAGTCGGGAGGATTCCCGGTGGGCTTCTTCATTCATGGGCCGGTCAGTCGCCGTCATGGAAAAACGATCACGGTAGAACATGAATGAATCTTTGTAGCAGTGTTCGTCCATCCCTTTAAAGAGACGCACCGTCAGTTTTGGAGCTACAATTTAACTTAAACACCCCTTTTAGATTCTCACAGTTGGTTGAATCCACCAGAGTGCGCTACACTAAAATGTCTGGGCCGGACCATTGACGTAAATAACGTTCCATGCTGACGGTCTGTGAGCCGGACTGTGAAGCGGCCGAGGTCCAGACAGATGATTAGCCAGTAAAGTTTTTTTTTTTCATTTTTTATTGACAACAGATACATTACAGAGTTGTGCTATCATCAGCACCATTACAAATTACAACAACCACAATTGTCCAATGTAACATATTAAACATACATAAAACGACATGTATGAGACTTAACATAATAGTACATATAAACGAGACAAACAAAAACAAACAAACAAAAAAAAAAACATAAATGACAATTTAACTTTAGTTAGGGGTATTCATTAAGTTTGTAATCCTTAACCAAACTAAGGATTAGCCAGTAAAGTAATTGCTAGCTTTAGTGGACGAGCGGGACGGGCAGCTGCGCGGGGCGGCAATTCAAAGGAGCCGCCAGCTCAGCACTTCATGGTGAAAAAAAAGTCTGCGACTCTAAAGTTTTTCTATTATCTTTTATTTTACGCTGTTTTAGGGGCGCGTGCACGTTATTTCTAAAAACATATTGGCGTGGGTTCTGCGCGAACACGGAGTCACTTTCTCTGTTGTGGGGAGAGGCGGGTCTTCTCACGCTCTCTCTACCTGCTCCACAGGTGAGAACACGCAGGACGCAGAGCGACTGGGTATGGAGAGAAAATAGACTCACTCTGATTTGTGCGTGCAGAATTCTTGATTTGTAGCTCATGTAATAGGCCTTTGTTTTGTGCTAAAGAAAAAAAAAAAAAAAAAAAAAATACAATTTACACATGCACAAATTAAAATGACAACAGCTTGAAACTAATTACACACATCTTTTAAAAATACGCACAGATCACCTCTTACGCACACACGCAGCCTAAGTTATGCACAAATCTATCGTGAGACTCTATTCACGTCTCAAAAATTCGTCTGAGTGACGCGTTCAAGTACTACCAGAATGTGCGTTCACCATGGTTTTCGTCAGCCGTTTTAAACTTTGATCGTAAATTTTCTGTATTTTTTCTATGTAAGTTCAGTTTATAAATTCCAAACTTTTTAAAATATTAAAACAGCCAACACGCTTTCTTTGTAATTTAAATGAAAATTTAAATTTGATCATTGAAAATTTGTCTTTTTGTAGTCTTCAATGGACCAAACTAGCATGCTGTTGTGCTCAAACTCTTGATTCCTGTTTAAAGATTGTGAAAACTCCATAGATGAAGAAATCTTTACAGCATTGATTTGAATCAAAAGGGAATGGGTTAAATTCCAGTACCTGAAATCTTCTTGTGTAGTTTTGGTATTTAGTTGAATGTTTTCTTTTTTTATTTTGCTAAATACACAATAAATATAGATAAAAAGACATCAGGATAATTCTTTAAGCATGGTTGTAATGTATTTTCTTGATAGACATGAGTTTATTTTGTAGTAATACGTAGTTGTAAACGAGTGATGTAAACATGAAGAAGATTTGAAATGATCTGTTGTGAGCGTAATTGTTGCCTTTAAAAGTAAAGTTTGATTTGAATTGTATTTATTTCTCCGGGAGAGCGTAAATTAATTTGCGCCAGCGGCAATTTTTGTATCTGCTGTCCACAGATGAGGGGCCTGTGTAAAGAGAAGACAGAAGGAGTGGTGTTGACGTTTAAAAAAATTTGAAAGACATAGCAAAACAGTCACCAAGCTGCGCTGTGTGTGATTGAATGTGCTTGTAATAATAATTTCAGGGGCTTGTAATAATAATTTGGCGTGTTCAATACCTGCATTGAAGTGTTTTGGGATGAAATAAATGAAATGTGAATTTTCCCCAAGTTAGAATTGAACCTCTGACCTTCTGACTGGGAGGTCACTACTTATGCCACTGCGCCACCGAGGGACGGAATGCGGAATAGCAAAATTAGTGCTATTTAATGCTGATGCATTGTCGGATCAAGCCAGCCCCGGTCTGGGGTGCAAACATAATGTCAGGAGGGGGGGCAAGTTTGGGTATACTGAGAGACTGGGGTGGAAGATCCTCCCAAGCCCCTAAAATTTCCTCCTCCCATGAAAATCCTCTTTTTACACTTTGTAACATGTCTGTGTGTCATTTTTATTCTAAAACAGAACAAATACAATAAGAAATCCTTTGCTTTTTATGTCTCCTTTTAAATCTCTCTCAACCAAACAGTCTTGGACACACTCTGTTTTTCATCAATCATCTCCTTTCTGCTGCACATGCACTAAACCCTCATCTGGTCCGCCTAGCGTGTCTAGTTCAGCTTCTGGAGAAGAGAAGATGCTACCTTCACATTGACTGCAGTCACATCAGCCGCCGTTCACATTTCTGTGCTCCAATCAGCCGTCACTGGATTTTTCCTTTCACTTTCATCCAATGCTTACGCTAGCACTCCTGAGAACGCTGGAAAATCTCCAACAGACTCCACGGAGCTTCTTGATGTGACCACGGAAATGTGAACGGCGGCTCGTTTGACCGCACTTGGAAAGGCTTGTAAATCAATCAAAGAGCATTTGGATGTTAGCTTTCATTATTTTCTGCTCTGACAAACCAATGGATTGAATGGATTGATCACAGCAATGTCAAGAAACATCAAAGAGTCTTTGCTGAACTGGAAGGAGAAAGAATCAGGATTTTGGAGGAAGTTGGCTCCATGAAGATCTTCACTTCCTCGTCACAGCTGACATCAGGATCAAAATTCTGTGTGATTATGTTTTTTTAGACATCTTATTTTTTCATCATAACTTACTTTGAGTCTTTTTGTTTATTTGCTTCAAAGTTTATATTTGGTTTAGCTTTTTTTTAATATGTATTTTTTGCTTTTTATTTACTTTTTTCAATGATCTGTTTATGTATCCTCTGCGTTGTGTGCTTGTTTTTTCTGAAATGCCAGAAATAAAGACAAATGAACATCAGCTGATCCGTCACGAGCGTAGTAGTTTTTACTGGAGAAAGAAGTTAATGGTTAAACCGCTGCAACGGCCAATCTAAAGATCAGCAAGTAGCGATTAAATGCCACTAAAATGGCCAAAATATTTAAGATTAAAAATAATTCCCTTTTCTCCAGCAGCCAAACCAACATTACAAATATATAATAATATTAATAAATCATGCTAAGTTCTGCTCATGACATACAATTTATGCTGACGTTACCTCGCTGGGAATCTCCACTTTCATCTAAAGATTTCCCACAATCCTTTGTTTTTATAGTGCAGTGCAGGTACATGGTTCCACCACAAGATGGTGCCAAATACACATTTTACAGAATTTAACAATAATATTTACACATGTTACATTAAGATATTTATTCTTTTGAGTTTTTTGTTCTTTAAATTATTTATTATGTGTATCTTTTGACACTTTTATGTATTTCGTTATGTAAGTTCAGTTTATAAATTCCAAACTTTTTAAACTATTAAAACAGCCAACACGTTTTCTTAGTAATTTCAATGATCATTTAAATTTGATCATTTTAAAAAATGTCTTTTTGTAGTCTAAATATACCAAACTAGCATGCTGTTGTGCTCAAACTCTTGATTCCTGTTTAAAGATTGTGAAAACTCCATAGATGAAGAAATCTTTAGTGATTACAGAATTGATTTGAATCAAAAGGAAATGGGTTCAATTCCAGTACCTGAAATCTTTTTGTGTAGTTTTGGTATTTAGTTGAATGTTTTCTTTTTTTATTTTGCTAAATACACAATAAATATAGATAAAAAGACATCAGGATAATTCTTTAAGCATGTTGTAATGTAATTTTCTTCATAGACATGAGTTTATTTTGTAGTAATACGTAGTTGTAAATGAGTGATGTAAACATGAAGAAGATTTGATATGATCCGTTGTAAGCGTAATTGTTGCCTTAAAAAGTAAAGTTTGATTTGAATTGTATTTATTTCTCCGGGAGAGCGTAAATGAATTTGCACCAGCGGCTATCTTTTTTCTGCTGTCCACAGATGAGGGCCTGTAAAGTGAGAAGACAGAGAGTGAGTGATTTTTGACGTTTAAAAAAATTTGAATGACATAGCAAACAGTCACCAAGCTGCGCGCGTGTGTGATTGAATGTGCTTGTAATAATAATTTCAGGGGCTTGTAATAATAATTTGGCGTGTTCAATACGTGCATTGAAGTGTTTTGGGATGAAATAAATGAAATGTAAGTTTTACCCAGGTTGGAATTGAACCTCTGACCTTCTGACTGGGAGGTCACTACTTATGCCACTGGCGCCACCGAGGGATGGAATCCGGAAACAGCACAATTAGTGCTATTAATGCTGATGCATTGTCGGATCTAGCCAGCCCCGGTCTGGGTGCAAACATAATGTCAGGAGGGGGGCAAGTTTGTGGTATACTGAGAGACTGGGGTGGAAGATCCTCCCAAGTCCCTAAAATTCCTCCTCCTCCCATGAAAATCCTCTTTTACACTTTGTAACAGTGTCTGTGTGTCATTTTTATTCTAAAAGAGAACAAATACAATAAGAAATTCTTTGCTTTTTATTTCTCCTTTTAAATCTCTCTCAACCAAACAGTCTTGGACACACTCTGTTTTCAATCAATCATCTACTTTCTGCTGCACATGCACTAAACCCTCATCTGGTCCGGCTAGCGTGTCTAGTTCAGCTCTGGAGAGAGAGAAGATGCTACCTTCACATTGACTGCAGTCAAATGAGCCGCCGTTCACATTTCTGTGCTCCAATCAGCCGTCACTGGATTTTTCCTTTGACTTTCATCCAATACTTACGCTAGCAATCCTGAGAACGCTATCCAGAGGAGGATTAGGAGAATGTCCTATGGTCAGATGAAACCAAACAGAACTTTTTGGTAAGAATTGTCGTGTTTGGAGGAGAAAGAATGCTGAGTTGCATCCAAAGAGCACCATACCTACTGTAAAACATGGGGGTGGAAGCATCATGTTTACGCAGAACGACTGATGTGTGTTAAAGGAAAGAATTGAATAGGGTCATGAATGGTCAGATATATGAGAGTGAAAACCTCGTTCTATTAGCATTGGAGATGAAACGTGGCTGAGTCTTTTAGCATGAGCGTGATCTCAAACACACTGTCCGGGTAGAGAAGAAGTGACTTCGTAAGAAGCATTTCAAGGTCCTGGAGTAGTCAGTCTCCAGATCTCAACCCCCTAGAAAATCTCTGAAGGGAGTTGAAAGTCCCTGTTGCTCAGCGACAGTCCCACTTTGTAGTTTTTTCTGTACTTCCCAAAACAGTTTTCCATCTTGGTATTGTCCTCAAGTTAAAGTTTCTGGCAGGAAAATCATCATTTCATTCATGACTGAATCAAGCTTGTTTGTTTTGTTCTGGAAGGAGTCTTGTTGGTCACATATCAAAGAATATTCTGGTCTGTTCTTTAGAAATCTCTCTCCAAATATATATATATATATGTTTTTCAAGCCTATTCACAGTTTGTCCCACACACTGATACACACTAACTCTTTCTCACTCTTTGAGTTTTTGGTTGTTTGAAAATACATGTCCCCTCAGTGCATAATCTCCATCCCTCTGTTTAAATTGCTTCTGAAGATTATGTGGTAGGAATTTATTGTTGGCTTTATAAAGAAGTTTTGCTGTATACAAATAAACTAAATCAAAAAAATGTTATTACCTTAGACCTTAGAAATAACATGTAAGTATGATCACAGTATCCGGCTTTATGAATTGTCCTAATTGGACGTTTTTGAAGGATGAAAAGACCATTTAGTCTTGTTTTATAGTTATTTCCCCATACTGTATATTAAATGTGGGAATATTAATGAAGAGTACAATGTATGCAAGGATTTGTACTTCAGAATATATTTAACTTTATGAATTATTGCAATAGTTTTAGATATTTTACTCTGGACATGTTTAATATGAGGCTTCCAAGTTAGTTTGTTATCAATAATTATGCCAAGGAATTTAATTTGGGGTACCTTTTCTATTATAGTATCATCTATATGTACTGGTAATTCAGAGTTATCTTTAGAATTACCAAACATAATTGCCTTCATTTTTTTTAGGTTTAGAGATAGTTTTTTTATGTCCGTCCATGATTTGATTTTTTTAAGTTTATAATTGATTGTATTTATTAGAGTATTGTAGTTAACATTCGAATAAAAATATGTGGTATCATCTGCAAAAAGTTTTATTTTTAATAAATTTGAAACATTGAAAATATCGCTTAAATAATAGTTAAATAAATTTAGGACCTAAAATTGAGCCTTGAGGGACACCACATACAATGCCTTCACGTCTTGATTGATATTCCCCCATTTAACAAACCGTTGTCTATCAGTCAAATAACTTTTAATCCAGTTCCATGCTACCCTCCTGATGCCATAGCTATCTAACTTTTTAAGTAAAACAAATGGTTGAATTGTGTCAAAAGCTTTCTGAAAATCAAATATTCCATCAGATTTGATTACAAATGTAAGTTAATGGCTTTAAAATATAATCTATCACCTTTTTAATTAACACCATATCTATATCGTTACAGTCCGTAGATGCCTTGTTTTGGAATTGCTTAAGATTGACTTAACTTCCATTTCACTAGCAGGTGAGAGAAAAATAGAATTTATGTTTGTCTCTGTTGGGTCCCACAGGGTGTTGACTTCATTCTTTGGAGTATTTATCACTAACTGAGGCCCAACATTCACAAAAAATGAGTTAAAGTTATTTTACTATGTTGTTCTTATGATAATCTTCACCAGTATTATTTATAAAATAATTAGGGTATACACTTTATCTTTTGTTCCATCTTTGATCAATCGATTTAGGACCTTCCAAGTTCCTCTCGTATTGCTTTTATTATGATCAATTATTTGTCATAGTACATTTGTTTGCATGTCCGTAATATATTAGTTAATTTATTCTTATATAATTTGTAATTTATTTCGGCTTCCACTGTTCTTACTTTAATAAATTTCTTATACGAAATATTTTCTTTTTCCAGGCATTTTCAAGTCCTTTTGTTAACCAAGAACATTTTATTGATTTATGGCTTTTATTGAACTTTTTGATTGGACAATGTTTGTTATATAATGAACAGAATATTTCAAAAAGTTGTTATAAGCTTGATTTACATCTTTTACATTATACACCACGTTCCAGTTTTGCACAATTAAATCATTTTTAAGTGAATTAATTGCGTTATCCGAGCTTAACTATTTGTATACATATTTTTGAGTTGGCATTTTGGGAATTTCATAATCATTCATTGTGAAGATAGGTAAGTGATCTGTTATGTCACAGATCCAAGCAGTCACTTCTCTTATTAGATTTGATATTGTTTGTGAATATGTTATCAATAAGCGCAGCGCTATGGTTGTAATTCTGCTTAGTTAGTTAATAGTTGGATGGAAACTCATGTGGAAAATGTGAAGGAAAACCTAATGCAGATCATTCTGATATTTCTGGCTTTGCCCTGTAATCAGTTCTTTCTGGGAAGACATCCATCAGGTCATCATTACAATCTTGGGTTACAAATGTACTTGAACAAGTATATTTTTTACTTGGGCTTTCATTTTAAATGACAATATTTAATTAAATCATCCTGCTATGCCAATAAGAAAACAATTACAAAAAACTGGTACAAGACAGACCCACCAATACAACAGGAATGGGGGGAGAACAAGATTAAATAGGAAATGTTGAATCATAAGATACAAATGGAAGATTTTCATAAAATGGACTATATACATGAGAAAAAGAACATAAGAATATATATGGAGCAAATAAAAAACCTGTGGAGTCAAGTCAATCCATGTGTATGTTTTTTTTCATTTTCTTTCTTTGCTCTGTTGTTACGTTGTTTCCCAGTTGTTTCATTATTGCCCTCTATCTTCATTTTTTTTTGTTTTGTTTGTTTGTTTTCCCTATATTTTACTTACATTGTCTGCCCTCTTCTGTATATTTACCCTAAATGTGTTTTTAAAAAAAAACAACAAAAAGTAGGTGTTAAATAAAATGTTAATAAAACGTGAATAAATGACTTCTAATAAAAAGGTTTCTGAACTGCTCTTAGTCTGGCTCGTCTCTCAGGACCTGTCTGCCTAGCAGGGGCAAAAGCCCAAAACAGCTGAGCTCCTGAGATCAATCGAGCACTCAAACCCGTCCGCCACGTTAAGGCGGCAGTTCACGGAGGGTGTTTGTGTGTGTGTGTGATGTGTGTGTGGGGTGTGTGTGTGTGTGTTGTGTATGTTTGTGTGTGTGAGGGTGGTGGGTGATTGTGTTTTTTTTTAGTTTTAAAAAAACTTTTTTTTTGTTTTTAACATTTTTTTAGTTTTTTGTTTTTTTGTTTTTTTTTTTAGTTTTTAAAAAAACTTTTTTTGTTTTTTAAATTTTTTTGTTTTTTGTTTTTTTTTAGTTTTTAAAAAAACTTTTTTTTAGTTTTAAAAATTTTTTGTTTTTTGTTTTTTTTAAAAAAACTTTTTTTAGTTTTTTTACATTTTTTTGTTTTTTTTTTTTTTTTTTTTTTGTTTTTTTTCCATTTATTTTTTTGTTATAAATATATAAAATACAAATAAAACAATTACAACAAAATCATTTTAAAAAAAGTATCTTAGACTTCAAAGAGGGATTATGAAAAGGACAATCAAGACGCCGTTATGCAGAAACATGTTAGCTTTACGGCCTAAAACCACTTTTCTCTGCTGTGGTCAGGCGTCCACTTTGGGTTTTTTTCCAGCCTTTCTAAATATGTTGAGAAACTTCTGACCAGCAGTTTTCTTCTTCGACTTCTGTTTCATCTCATTCACCTGCTGCTGTACTTGATCAAGTTGGACCATCAAAGCGTCTTCCATAGAGCTGATGATGGTCTCTTTCTCCTGCACAGCTTCCTTCAGGTGAACAATTGTTTGTAAGAGGCTGGACTTTTCTGTTGCCCTCTGCTGCTTCTGGTCTTCTTGTTCTTCCTGGACTTTGACCAAAGCAGCTCTTAATTTCTTGGACTCTTCTGCCTCCAGCTCAAAGCTGAGCTTGGTTTGATTTGTTTGGATTTTCTCTTTTTCAACATTTTCTTCCAGTTGTTGTATTTTCAATTCCAGGTCGGAGTTTTTCTTGCAGAAGGTCTTTTTGACCTCCTCAAGCTGTTGCTCCTGTTGGTTCACCTTCTCTTTCAACATGATTCTTAGATTATTTATGATGGCGTCTTTTCCTCTGATCGTTTCTTTGAGTTTGTCCATCTGCTTTTTGGCATTGGAAAACAATCCAAAGAAGTGTCTTTCTCTAACGTGAGACGCAGCAACCCTTTCCTCGTGAACTTTTCTTAATCGAGCCATTTCTTGGTTGATGAAGGTGTCTCTCTGCCATTCCTGTCTTTCTTTTTCCAGCTGACGTGCGTTTTTTAATGCCAGCTGATGTTGATTCAGGAAATGGCTCCTCTGCATTTCTGATTCTTCCCTCTGTTTCTGTAATGTCACTCTTAAAGTGACAATTGAAGCATGTGTACTGGCAGTTTCATGCCTCTGGTGGGCTAAGCGTGTCTCTGCATCATTGGCTCTGGCCGTCTCTTCTTTCAGGGATGTTTCCTGCTGAGACATTTTACTGGTGAGGTCCAGATGTTGCTGCTGTTGCTGCTCAAGAGCCGTCTTTAGCTGAGAGATTTCTCGGATAAAGGACAAACTTTTGCTCTCCAACTCTTGTCTTTCCTTTTCCAGCTGATTGACGTTCTCGACTAAGACTTCTTTTTGCTGCAGAGCCTCTTTTAACTGAGAGATTTCTTGTAAGAAAGAGGACTTTTCTTCCTGCAGTTGCCTTTTTTTTGCTTTGAGGTTCCTCAGAAAGGTGTTAGCTTTTGTGGCACGTTTGGCCTCGTCTTCCATCCGTTCCATAAAGTGATCGACCTTCAGGGTAGCATCCTCCAGCTTCTTCTCTTTCTGCTGGAGAAGCTCCTTCAGGTGCTGAAGTTCACTTTTCAGAGCAGCGTTCTCCTCTTGAAGAGCTTCATCTGCCGCTGAGGTTGACTCAGAGGTGGAAGTCGGCTTATCAAGAGGAGTCACACTTTGTTTTTCCTTCTCCAAAGGTTTGATTTCCACAGGTTGGGATGATGCAGGGACAGAAACCGGCTTCACTGGAACGTTTGTTGCCAGGTGAAGGGTGGTGACTTGAGCAAAACTTAAACCTTTTCCAGCTGGAGTCTGCTTTAGCTGGAAGATTGCAGGTTTGAGTTTTTTCTGCAACTCCCGTCTTTGTGGTTTTGGACTTTTTGGAGTCTCAAAAAAGTCCTCATCATCACTTGCAATTGGGGAGTAACTACTCTCCTCAGGGTCATTCCAGTCCATCCAACCTTCTGGTTTAGGGGAACCTGTCCACGGGTCCACTACTTGTCTCATTCTGACTTCTGATCACAATGCAACAATAAAGGTTCTTTGTAACTGGAGGTTAATCTCGAGCTTCGTTCTTGATACTCTGATCGCTGAACGCTCTGTGAGAAACTGGATCTGAAGCTGAGCTTTTATAGCTCTTCTGGTGACGTCATATGACGTCACTCTTTGATGTATCGGTGACGTCACTCTCAAAAAACTGATTCAAGTCCCTCTTTAAGGTGACACATTAAGATTTAATTAATTTTTTTAGTAATTAATTTAGTAGTTCGTTTGAAAATTATTTAGATGTCATTCATTTTAACTAAAATTATTTAATAGCAATGAGCCTCTGATCCATAAATTCAAATTATTTTTTTCTCGCCCCCTCCCTTTGCGCATGCGCGTCAGTTTCGACCGTCTCCTTTCTCTTCCTCTACTTCTCCTTCCCGCACTACGAGAAGCTGCACGTTGACTTCATGGTTTGAAAATAAAACTACTTCCTGGTAAGTTTCCTTTGATTTTACGTGTTTTATATGTTCGTATTAGTTATATCACTTCTGCACAGACCGCCAAAGTTTCACGGTTTTACGTATTTTTACGGCAGTGTGTGAACGGCGAGTGTTTCTCGTTTTAATAAAAGGCGGACTAGCTTAACTAGCTTAACTAGCTTGGCTAACCGTGGCTACTGTGGTTTAGAAAGAACGTCTCGTTAACAGAGGAAGAGATCGATCAGTTGATGTACTTTGAGAGGACTTGTTAAAAGAAAAAGAAAAGGAGCCATGATGTAAATCAGCAGTTAAGCTGCGAAATAGCAGGACCCGATGTGCCAGGTAGTTTACTGTTTTCCAGCCCAAAAAGTCATCTTAAAAAGCTAAAAACCCCCAAAATGGCTGTTATATTCGCACACTTTTTAAATGCGACCAAACACAAAAAAATGATGGAAATGTATGTTATACCCGTGATCAAGATGCTCTTTGCTGCTTTGCCCGGATGCATTTTATGTGCGTTCAAGTCTGAGTGACCTATTATCATCAGCAGTTATTAATCTTTGATTTATTTTTCCGTTTAGATTGAAAGTTGAATTTGAGAAATTTAGAATTGTATTACATCCACTATTTAGTATAGTCAGTCAGAGCAAGATCTAAAATAAATGACTGCAAATAAACTTGAACAACCATCAAGAGTAAATATGAGTTTACTGATGTAACCCCCCCAACATCAAGATTATAATACTGTTAAATTACTTCATGACTAAAAATGAATTTAAATACAATAACCCTTTTACTACCCAATACTGACATTGATAAATGTAGTTTAGTTCTTCCTCTAATTCCTTCTTTAGATCATGATGTTTTAATATTGGTTAAATATAATTTATTGTAATTTCATAAACTGTATTTGACAAATTCAACCCGCATGTTTTTCCTGTTAATGTAAAGATCATTTATAGTTTTAAATGTCCTCATATGCAATTTTGACTTCTTTTCAATCAACTTCTGAATGACCAAGTATTCTGGTAAGTTTACTGCACATCTAATGCATTTGTCTGCATGTTTTTCAGAGTCATCGTCCCTGTTTCCACTTCCAGATAACTATCTGTGGCAACCTCCTACAAATAGGAAGTGAATATTAAGTTTTCTCTTAGCAGTTGATAATCAGTATTTATTATATTTGTTTGAAGTGATAATTGTGTGTTTTTCCTTTTTCAGGTTTATGTGTGGACATGCAGAGAATGCAGTTTGGGAGTCATCCAGCAGGTATTTGTTGTTCAAACATATAGACAGACTGGTGGGTTTTTAGGGGCAGTCATCTTAACCTCTGTGCTTTCCTGAGCATGTTTACATTAAAAGCAGGCTCATCTGGACCCCACAAGACAACGCTCTGAACATTTGTTTCCTAGGATTTTTGATCTTCACTGGTGTCTGTGGCAGACGTAAAAATCCTGTCCACATTTGTCATGGCCACCTCACTATAACAAGGGTCATCTGGACCCCATAAGAGAGCAAAGAGGGTTAAAATTCCTGCAACAATCCTCCTTTATCAGTGTGTCCTCTTCTCTAGCTTGCTCTTTCTTCTTTCATCTTCTTCATCACCAGAGTCAGATAACTCCTCCTCCATTTCTATCTTCAGTTTAACCTCCCACTCACCAACTCTCTTTGAGATAATCCTCCTCCATTCTCTTCCATCTCCACCATGATAGAACTACTTGAACCTGCCCTGAGCTTCTAGCCCTGCTACCTTCCACCTGCTCTCCTGGACACACAGTATGTCCACCTTTCCTCCTCTGCATCATGTCAATCTAATCTCTACCTTTTCCTGTCAGAGTCAACATTCAAAGTTCCAACTCAGTCCAACACTAGTGACTTTTCCTCTTTCTCTCTTCCTATGTTTAAATGTTAAACAAATGTTCCCACTTCTCACATTTGGATAAATGTCTTTTTGTTTTTGCATTAGTGTGACAACATTGACGCCAGGAGGGAGCGTGTTCCCAAAAGTTTGATCTACTTGAATGAAGATCCCGACTCTTTCTTCCAGGAATATTTAGTAAGTTTCTCTAACTTTATTACCCAGCTTAAAACAGCCCATCTTGATACGCCAATGTTGTCTGATGAGACGCTGTAATCAATCGGTTCAAACCTGGTCTCTTAAGATTGCATTTTTTTTCTGGATTATCTGAAGAACTCAGAAGAACTGAACCGGAGCTCACTTTTAATGAGCAGGTTTGAGTGGAAGAGGGATTTTGGTTATCATATTTTCACGGCCATATTGGCGCACTGGGTGATAGGCGCAGTTTGAGTTATTGTGCTTTTCTGTATTTACAAATACTTAAGGCGCTCTTGACTATAAGGCCGGATGCATGGTAAACTAGGGTTGGTCACTGAGGTTTGATCCAAGCAGAAACGCACGAACGGAGTGCACTTTCTCCTGTTTTCCGCAGTGAGGAAGTGAAAGTTTCCTCGTTGCGCTCCTCCACCTGCTCCACTGACAGGTGAAAGCGTGCGCGGGAGGCAGAAGCGACCGCGAGCAAAAAGATCCAGGTAAAGTACCGATCCATATGCAGACAGAACCCTGCTTTTAAATGTAACATAACATGGTTGTGAGAGCGGTAACAGCAGTAACCGGTCCAAACACGCACTAAAAGAAAAGTGCAGGACATTTTAATAAAAGGAGGGAAATAAATCTGGACACAGGCGCTTTAAAGAACAATGATCATAAAAAATGAAGTGACTGAAAGTTCACAGGTTGCCTCATAATAAAAATTAATCCGACATAAAATTCATTTTTTTCCTTTTTTTTTTTTTTTTTTTTTGAAAATGAATGACATAAAATGTCAAATTAATTAGAACTAATTTGAACAGTATGGAGCGAGGGAGCACGGACACGCACAGACACGCGCTCTCTCGCTCCGTCCCACACTTCACCATTCAATGTTCTTATGTAATCCGCCTGACAAAAAAAACAAAAACAATACAGTAGGCGCATCGCTCTATAAGGCATGCCACACATTTTGGAGAAAATTTTAGACTTTTAGGTGCGCCCTATGGTCGTGAAAATACGGTACTTTTGCCTTTGGAGAAGTCAAACACCTGTAGAATGATTAGTTTTGAATCCAGTTATTTGTTGTGTTTCAGACCTCTTCCACTGAAGATGACGTCGTGGAAAGCATTGCAGCCACGGTCAGCCGTCTCAGAAGAGACGGGATTCAAAAGCCAGAGGATGGTGGCATTGCTGTTGAAGGAGTTCAAGTCTGGACCCACCTCAGGAGTGTCATGGATTCATCTTGATCTACGCACTGGATCACAGTTTTCCAGAGGATCTCAAGTTCACTTTTGAGTTCTGTCAGAAGATCAAAATGAACCGAGATTGACACAAGCTGAATCCTAAAATCCAGCAGCTGATGATGAAGCTGTTTGCTTTGAGCTTGAGAACATGGACATCAGACTGAGAGACCCCACCACCCAATTTCTACACAAAGACCTCTGCAGTGGATTGGGTTTTGTTCCACTTCAAATTGACTGTTTACCAGATTCTCCTCTTCCCCCTCCCCTTAGCCCTCCCCCTTGAGTTGAAGTGGAAGTCCTGTCCGGGATTATTATTTTTGAAGTTTCCCACTCAAACAGAGGGGTCCAGAGTCCACTATCGCCAGAGTAAACGGCGAGTAAAGCACTTTTCATCACGTTGGTGTTCTCTGAACCACAGAAGTTTCCATTTCAACAGTCAGTGGTGGAGATTTGAAGACCAGGAACCATCAGCTCTGGTTTACTTAGTCTGGCCTTCTTTCTATTGTGGATTTACTTTCCCAGGTATCAAATTCATGAAAGCAGGGTCAGTTCTACGCATTTGAAGAACTCCTTTCTACCAAACTAAACTGTAGTAATTGGCTGTGAGGTCTTTTGAAATCCCACCAATCAGACAGTTTTCCAGTTAATTTGTCGACTTTTTTTCTTTTATTTTCCTTTTTCAAGCTCTGCTTAAAATCTTAGTGTAAAACTGGTTTAAGTTTAAAGTCCACGCTTTATATTTAGAAAAAAATAAGTTTATATATTACAAATAGATTTTGAAACTGTCAAGGTATGCATCTTCATGTATTGTGAGGACGGAGTTTTATCATCCATTTATTTTTACATATTTTCATTTTTCAGAAATGTTTCTATTTTTATCTTTTATTTTGAAATATTAGTTTTATATCTTAAGTAAATCGTGTGTTGGCACACTGTTGAAAGGGTTTCCTTTAACATTTAATTGTATTTTATCAGAACTGCATTTCAGAGACCAAAGAATGTGTTTTTGCTGGAATCAAGTCTAAATAAAATTGAGTTATTCTATTTTTATTTGATGTCATTATTGTAACATTTTCACTTCCACTGAATAAATTAAATTGAGTTGGTTGAACACAAAACACTTCTCATTAGACAAAGTAAATCATTTAAATTAATAGAATGACTTTATTTTGAGTTAAACTAACATAAATAATTTCTTTTTAATTTATGCAATTTTTCCATTTCCAGTAACTAAATAAAGGTTGGTTGGACTAACTCTCATACTTTGCATTGTGTAAATGTGTACAATTTGAGTTCAGACTCCACATATTTACTGGATGGAAAAACTGCCCTTAATGAAATAGAGTTGATCAATGAATCCTTTTTTGACGGAGTCTTCTTCTGCAGCAGGTTTCTTCCTCAATCCTCCGTTCACACGGCGTTCTCTCCTCACTTTGTCTCTCATTCGGGGATTCCACTGAAACCCTTCATGTAGTCTGTCGCTGGTTTCAACTGTTTTAGATGACTGAAGTGGTTTTGTTAGAATAACGAGGACTGAATTGGATGAAACATCAGTAATAAACGGACTCAGCAGAACTCCAGAGAGTTGACACGACCCTGCTAACATCTGCAACAGCAGCAGTCTTCAGGTGGATGGAAAGGATGCAGCGTCTAGCTGCTCCCAAAACACCTGAAGAGGATCAAACTCAGCACCAGGACCGCTGTCTTCTGTCCTTCAGGGAAATCTCTTCTGTTAGTCGACAGAAGAACGTCTCAATCTGTGCTAAACATCCAGAAATCTTCATTTCAATAAAGAAACTTTCACTCATGAAATTCTTCTTAGCAGAAACACGTTTTCTCTGTTCAGAAAGTCACAGCAGAACTTTCCTTCTCAGATGTTTCCTTCATCTAAAACAGGATTTGTTGGCTCAGTAAAGTCAGTACGGAAGCCTGTTGGGTTTTGAAGACCCTCCATCAAACTCTGCAGCTCCTGCTGTGATGTTTCTCTCTAAAACTGAGAACTCTTTTAGAGTTCAGTCACAGTTTCAGGAATGAATCAAAGAAGAGCAGAGAAAACTGCTGCCTCACTACACAGAACTGATTCCACTGATGAACAACAGCACATTGGACTGAACCATGAACATGAACCATCAAACCAGATGGTTTTGTGTTTACTGAGCATGAAAACAGACAAAAAGCTTGAACTTTAAAGGTGCTGGTAACATCACATGAGAGGTTAAAGGTCACTTTGACCTCAGATGCTGAAATCTGAGTTGTGGTGGGTTGTTGCCACTGGGTGGCAGTAAAATCCTGTTAGTTAACAGTGAACAGTTCTAGACGCTTGTTTAAATGAAACTCCATGACACCAGTTTTAAAATCTCTGCATTGGCTCTCTGTGCGTTTCAGGATTGATTTTAAGATTCTTTAAATGGTTTCTAAATGTTTTTAAGGTCTTGGGCCTTCTTATCTCAATGATCTTCTTTTAAAGTATGAACCCTCATGGACCCTGAGGTCTTCCAGCACCGGCCTGTTATTGTTCCTGAGGTGAGGACCAAAACTTCTGGTGAGGCTTCGTTTCATCATTACGGTCCTCGCCTCTGGAACAGCCTGATGGAGAACCTCAGGGCCACAGAGACCACAGAGGTTTTTAAGAAGAGGTTCAAGACCCACCTTTTAATTCTGCTTTTAGTTGATATATTTGCCTATTTATTAAATTAGGTTTTATTCATTCATTTATTTATTTTATTTATTCATTTATCTTTCTTCATTATGGTTTTTATTTATTATTTAATGGAGTTAATCTCAATTTTAATGTTATTTATTTATTTGATCTATTTTAAATACATTTTATGTGTTTAATTTGATCATCTCACCATCATTTTAACCCCAGTGTTTCCTGTGGGGATCTATTTATCATATCAGGGCTTGCTGGCTTGGTCTGGGGTTGTTGCCGTGGTTCTTGCCCTTGCTGGGGCGGCTGGAGTCCTGCCCTGCAGCCTCACAGCTGTGGGGTGGACTCTGTTGCTGTCCCGGTCTGGGTGGGCGCCGTGGCGATGTTCCTTTGACCGAGCTGCTCCTGGTATGACAGAATCCTCCATACCATCTCCTCACAGCAGAGCCAAGCCTTAAGTTTATTTTATAAGTGTTTTTTTAAGTATTCACTGTGTGTGGGGTCATGGGTGCATGTGTTATGGAGAGGGTGTGTGTGTGTGTGAAGGGTGGGTTGGGCTTTTACCGTGTATGTTTTGTTTTTAAATGTAAAGCTAGCACTCCAGAATCCTTTACAATAATCCTGGATCCACATCACCTGAAATAATCTCATCACTTTTTCTTTGACCCATTTCTAACATTCAGACCATTTTATGAAAAGCTGTAAACACATTTTTGAGTTTGGTTGCCAACAGACAGAATGAAAACCTTACCTCCTTGGTGGATGGAATAACTAAATTGTATTAAAGTTGTTTTTTCTTTTATTCTTGTTTAACATTTAAAGTAATAAATAAATAAATAGTTTCCTCCTGACTTTCCAAATAACCGTACTCAAGAATTCTGAAACTTATCTTCTATTTCTTTACAGAATTGAACACCTTTAGAGGTTTGATGTTTTCTACTCCATCTTTCCTCCACTGGAGATTCGGGGGCTGCTCAATCCTGGTGAAGAAATGGACCTTTATGTTCTAAAGGATGCTTTCTTCATCACATTCAACAGCATCTTCACGCCTTCAGAGAAGCCTGGAACCATCATGGACGGAGAAGACCAAACAAACGTTCACCTGCAACTCTGGTTACAGCTTTGAGATGGGAATACATTTTCATTCATTCACAGTGAAATAAAGAAACAGAGTATGATTGGAATTTCTCATTATTTTAATAAACAGATCATGATTATGGGAATTTTTTCCAGAACTGAACAAAATGATTCCCTGAGGAGAAAAAAACTTATAAGTCAAATAACATTGAATTTTTTTACCCTCCAATTGTTGTGTTCATGTGTAAACATGTATTGATCATAGAATAGTGTCACCTGATTATTAACTCTTCTGTCCTGCACTTGGGCTAAACAACTTGATGTGACTGAATCAGAACAAACAAACAAAACTGGAATCTAAATCAGACAACATGGTAATATGCAGAGTAACTTTAGAACGTTAGAAACATGAAAGATCTTGTATTGTAAAGCACTCCTAAACCAGACCAAAACCTGAGTCAGAGGAGGAGAGACGAGTCTGCAAGTCATCAAAACAAGACCTGGAGCGTTGTTCATGAGCAGGAACACACAACACCTCAAAATGGGTGGGACGTCCCAAGACACGACCAGCTCAAGAAGACATTCTTCAGTTCAGTTAAATCAGCTGGATCTTCAAGTTGGAATACAAAGACTAAACAGTTAACAATCAATAGGAAACAGTGAAGTTGGAGGATTACAAATTAGAGATAATTGTTTCTCAAAATAAAAAGGGTAGAAAAGTAAAAAGCAGATGAATGGTGGCGTGGATATCAACGTCAGGACGATCCAGAGTCTGAATTGTTGCTGTTTCAGGGGAGCCACCAAAAAAGAGCTGGATGATTGCTGGACAGATGGATGACAAACATGATCCATCATGAAGGAATGAATGTTCATCATTCTTCCTTTATTAAACAAAATAATAATGAATAGAACACTTCATTATAATGTTAAAAAACAAAGAATTCTAAGTGCTTTTCTTTAATAATTTACAGTAGATCTAGCATGTTGTACTTCATCAACAATTTATTTTTACAGTTGTTTATTACAGCTGGGACAAATAAAGTATAAATCTGATCTGGTTCACCATCAGTCATGAAACTTCTGTTCTCTGAACCCAGGAAAGAAAATCTTGATCCACAATTTAAATTTAAAATCAGTCACTAAGCACAGAGTTTATGTTTAACTAGAATAGCATCCTTTTTTTCTTACATGGTAACAAAGAATTTTCTACTCTGCAATATGACAAACATGTGGTCTGCATTAGGATCTGTTTCTTGAAGCTAGACAAATATACTAAAAGCAATAGTGCTTTATTTCTTCCAAAATAATAGTAAATTGTTGTTAGCTCTCTTCTTTTCTCACTGTTGATGATAATTTACTTGAAATTCTTGAATTAAGGTAAAATTCCTGCGTTAATCTTGGCCATACAAATGTCCCAGACTTGAATGAAGATATGAATCCATCTTCTTTTAACTTCTTTATTGTTTTTGAGGTGAACATGACTGGAAACAAACACAAGTATTGCTGGTCTAGGTTGAAAAACAGACATGCAGATGACTACAAACAGTGCTGTAAATGTAATAACAATGAGTATCAAACAAAAATGTGTGATAGGATACTGTGAAACTTAAAGGTTGTTTGTTTAGGCAACATAACTACAAGTATGATAAAAATAAAAAAGCTAGTACTGATTCCAGAAAGCCTAAAGTCATCATAAGAAGAGCAGAACAAATGATGTTGTAACTTAGAAAACTTCACGTTTTCACAATCACATCTGTAAACATTTGGACTGAACATCAACATACATAGTTGTAATAACATTTACTTTTTTGTTAGAGGAAGTCATGTCTCCAGCATGGATCGTGTCCATAAGGTCTTCTGTCTGCAGCACAAACAGGAGTGTCCTGCTACACTTGGGATCTGTGAGGTGAAAGATGTAGTAACATGCCATGATATACGATGTGTTATAAGCTATCAGGTATGTCCTCCTTTGAGAAGATCAACACAGAAATGGTTCCAATGGTAGTTACACAGTTGGTGTCACAGACGATCACCACAAGACTGAAGAAAGGTCTTGATTGAAGAAAGATGTTGGGGTGTTCTGCTGACTGAAACACAAAAAGAAAAAAGACGGCAAAAAGTGTTAGGAGTATGTGTATGCCAACCGAAAAACTATGTGAAAAACTATGTCTTAGATGCTGTCTGAGTTGGATGGCGAGACAAGCGATAATGTAGAGAAATCAGCTATTGTAACAGGCGATGGGATTGTCTGGCTTCATCTAGACAATTGTTTGCTTTACTGTGAAAAACAAAACAGCATATCATTTCATTCACTGAAATAAATACATTTAATAAATAATTTAAAAAATACAAAAAACATTACAGATTTAAGGATGTACAAGTGTACATACATTTAGCCACCCAGTTAACCCATGTGCTCTCTTATGGGGTCCAGATGATCTCACGCTAACATTGACGTGTGATCCCTCCATGATAGAGGTGACAAAGGTGGACAGGATTTATGTCTGCCACCAAAACCAGTGAAGATAAAAAAAAATCCTTGGAAAAACAGTTCCATCTGTGGGGTCCAGATGACCCCACTTTAGATTTAAACATGCCTAGGAAGAGAAGGGGTTAATAAATGCAGCAACACTGGCTTTACTACACATCTTTAACATCTATAAGACAAAATGACAGACACACCTGTACAAAAGCACATACACAGTGGACAAAATTGTTGGTACCCCTCCCTCAGTTAAAGAAGGAATAACCCACAATTCTCAATGAAATTACTTGAATCTCACAAAAGTAACAATAAATTAAAATTCATTGAAAATTAAACAGTCAAAATCAGCCATCACTTTTGAATTGTTGATTAACATAATTATTTAAAAAAACAAACTAAAAAGCTAAAAATGCTACTATATGTTATGTTTGGACATTTTTTAAGGTCATCCTTCAATTTTAACAGCACCTGAATTGTTTCGTGGCCTCTTTAAAGACATGACAGCTGGTGTTCCCACATTTCTATGTAGTTATAGATCCAAAACAAGAGGAATTGCGCTGTGGGCTCTACAGTTGTAATGTAAATAAATGCCAGTTCTGGCGTCTACAGGAAGTGTCGCCCATAATTCACGCAAAGGCTCATGGGGGCTAGAAATAAGGTGGACTGTCTACGATGAATGCATGACATAAACCACATCAGTCAATGTATTAGTTGCAAGGCAAGATTGAAGTGACTCTGAGAAGTGAAAAATTGTATAAAAAGTATTTGAGAGGGATGAAGCACTCTTGTAATATCCAAGATGCTGAGGACTGATGACAGAACTATTAGTGTTTGGTTGCATTCAGGGCATCTTTGAAGAAGAAATCCTTGACTAATGACTTCTGATTTAAACATCAACAAAATACGTTTTTGTTTTAGTATTTCTTCAAGGTTTTAATGATAATAATAATAATGGTTTTGAGTTGAAGTAAAAAGGGCCATTTCCTAGTGATATTGTTAGACGTAAACACTTGTATTTAGAGTTTGTAATAAGTTGATGAAGTGAAAATGTAATTTTGAAAATGGGAAGTATCTGGACTTGAACCAGAGACCTCATGATTTGAAGACAAGCGCTCTACCACTGAGCTATCCACTTTATTCCTATGCCCCATGAGCCTTTGCGTGAATTATGGATGATACTTCCTGTAGACGCCGGAAGTACCATTTATTTACATTCCAATTGTAGAGCCCACAGCGCAATCCCCCTTGTTTTGGATCTATAACTACATATAAATGTGGAAACCGCAGCTGTCATGTCTTTAAAGAGGCGACGTAATAATTCCGGTGCCTGTTAAAATTCAAGGATGGTCTTAAAAAATGTCCAAATATAACAAATAATAGCATTTTTAGCTACTTTCTCAGTTCGGTTGCGGCAGATGGTGAAGCTCTGAACAATCTTAAAGCTCCAAGGCATATCAGTACCTTCATACATGATTATTTCTGCTGGAGTTAGCACACAGTGCTGATCAATTGTAACCTTATCGTTTTACGTGCTTGTGTTTACATGCTGCTAGACCCAATGAGGGTTGCATCGCGCGGTGTAGCTTTAGCCCGTTTCATGTTTTGACAAAGTCAGCTGTGGTTTAAACATTGGTAATTTTTAAATAGTTAATACCAGGAGATGCAGCAATTACACAGGAAATATCGTCCCTGTTCTTGTGACGCTGCAGCAAATTCACCGCGCTGTCAGGTCTCTGCAGTACCCGGCGTCTCTTCTTCTATGGTGGTCCGGAGTAACCCAACCAGAATGTTGGATACAGATTTTCCTCCGGGGTACTTTATCCACAAAATGAAACGAACATACATATAAAGTCTTAAGTGGCTTCTTAAGATTTACATTTGGAGCCAAATCCTTCTGACTTCATCCTCGCCCGATGGACGGTAAAATCTGTACCGAGGAGGGCAGCTGCACTTGCTCTTCGTCAGCGGTCCATGTTCCACACAACGCTCCTTAAGACTCAAATTTAATTTAGTTTGGGTGTTAGAACAACCATGAGCTGCGCAAAGCCATTTTTTAAACTTTTGAGGGATTAAGTAAAACACGCTTCTAAAGTTTCTATACACCGCTAACGCTAACAAAACCGCCAACTTTCAATGGAAACAAATAGCGCTGTGTGACTTCCGGTTGCTATACCGGAAGTTGCACCCATGACCCGTTTTACATCAGCGGCCCCAGGAATAAGGTGGATACTTCCCACAAGAACTATATGTCCAAACGTTCTATTTAACGTTGATACAGGAATATGAATATTTTTGATGTGCATCTCATCTTGCTTTTTTCAGCTGCAAACACACGGTCTGCAATGTGTTTTATTTACCACAAGATGGCGACAATAGCACACCAAATCTCACTTCAACAATCTGCTGTCTCACCGTTTATTTTAGCCATTCATTTTTTACATTAACAACTTACCTGGATTCTTCCCGTCAGATTCCTCTCAGTACAATTAACTCCCACAAATATCCATAACAAAACCTCCTTAAGGCCTTCACAACATTAAACTACAATCCCTCCAAAAGTCACCTTCCAAATTACCTCTTTCATGCAGCCTTGTGTTGCTGCAAACAAACATTTTAATACTTTATCAGGATATTTTCATTTGAAATATTCCTACCTAATACTTTTGTGCATCAAAAGTCTACACTCTGTCATTTCCAAGTAAAGTCATGCTGCTTACAGGTGCTTATTTGGAGGTCCAAGTACACGTCCTTCTCAAGTAGGCTGCTGTTGAGAAATCAATAATTATCTGGACGGATTTGTGTCATTTAGAGCCTAAGTAAGTTAACATGGTGTTGTGTCCAGACCAAAATTAAAAAGAACGTTCCTCTAAGGAAAAACCACAGACATGACCGGCTCTTTTCTCACTAGTTAAAAGTTGCCTAAATTCCCATGCTCACATAATCATTGTAGAGCAAAAGTCAGTCAATTCCAGCGTGTTTGACATTAAAGTCAAATGTATTCCTGTTGTAATGTTTTCTACTGCGGTCAGTGAATTGCTGTTAGCTCAGCCGTGGTTCTAACGTCTCTCCTCTTTGATTTTAATCAAAACCGTGTCTGATCTCTGGGACAATAAAGTTAAAACATGATCAAAATGATTAGAAACTGTTGCCAGAAAAAAGGAAATTGACTTTTCATCCAATGTTGGAGGATATCAAAGAAACCCATACCAGTTCATATCACCAATAGATATTCTAATCACTTCAATTCATTTCCAAGTGCCTCGCATGTCAGATGTCTCCTTTTAATTCACACATTACCAGTCACTCAACCCATCTCATGCTCACATCAGATTTTACCAACAACAATGAAGATGGCTGTTTTTAATGTCAGATCACTTTTAAACAAGTCTTTTATCCTTAATGATCTGATTTTCGAACATTATTTAACTTGTTTGTTTTTAACTGAAACCTGGCTTGGTACTGATGCTCCAGCTATTCTCACTGAGGCTTCTCCACCTGATTTTAATTTTTTATTTTCAATCAGGGGAGGTAAGAAAGGTGGCGGCACAGCATCGATAGCTCACAAAACAATAACATCTGAAAATATTGTTCTCAACAAATATTCTTCTTCTGAGCATCATGCTTTTCTCTTTGGTGCCCCACCTGTTTTAGCCGTCACAGTTTATAGACCACCAAACCCTCCTTCCTGTTGGATTGAAGAATTTTCTGAATTTTGATCTTTTCTTCACATTAGGTACAATAGGATTTTAATAACTGGTGATTTTAATTTCCATGTTTGTAAAAACGATGATGTCTATGCTTGTGAGTTTTTAAATCTTCTGAACAGCATGGATTTTAAACAACATGTCACACAGACCACTCACAACAGAGGACACACCCTCCACCTCGTCATTACCTACGGTCTGTCTGCCGGGGTGTCCTCTGTTGTTGATTTAACAATATCAGATCATTACTGTGTGTTTTTTAATGTCACCAGTGAAATCCAGCAGGGAGCCTCAGTGAGAACTGTGAGGAAACGGTATATAAATCCTGAAGTGGATGATGCAAATTTTATTGATATTTTTAACCAAACTCCTTCTCAGAATTCATCTGCATCCTGTGATTTTATGGTTGATGATTTTAATAACAGACTTCAGTCTTCCTTAGATGCAGTGGCTCCATTCAAGACAATTAAAGTTAATTGCATCACAATTTTCAGCAAAAAGCTTCAGCATCTTTAGCGACTGCTTTCAGCAAAAAGCTTCACACTAGCATTATAGAGGGGAATGCAACTTTTCTAGTTTAATCTTGTTTTAATACCAGGAATGAATGAAGGACAGGGGCTGCACAATTCATTAAAGGTTTAATAAACTATCATCGTTATTGTCTTTATGTTTAGTTAGTTTAAAGCTAATGATGGTTAAGATTTGTGCTTTACATCCACTTTGCACATGACCTTAATAGTGGAGTAATCTGAAAAAGTAATCAGAGATTAGTCGACTGTTTAAATAATCGTTTGTGGCAGAACTAAAGGAAAGTTGATTCAGCTGAAAAACTGACATGAAATTCAGTTATTTTAGACAAAATAAAATAAAACATGTGAACATTTATCCTTCTCAGCCACACGGATCTAAACATGTTAATCAGGGATCAGAGTCCTGTCTGTGTCAGTGAGAACCAAAATCTGGTTTTGGAAAAAGATGATTAAGCCTTTCCCAAGTTTTTAACATTTGATATTTTGATATTAAAATGAAACAATTCGTTCAGAAAAACATATAAATAGAATAAAAAAGCTTCATGTCATCAGAATGACAGGAGTTTCTGCAGACAGGCTTTTCCTCTTGAAGCAGCAAATTTCACTATGACACAATGTTTATTTTGGTAAATTATATTCATTCTTTATGTGGTCTTTTTGTCTTTGCGGTTTTATTTTCTATGTTCATTTTAGAGTGAATTTTACTGCTGTGCTTCAGTGTCTTTAACTCTCAGAAGTTTCAGATTCATCCAGATTCATCCTGAGGATTCTGGGCTTCGTCTCATAAAGCTTGACCTGGATCACTGACCTGCAGCTAGAAAAACAGTCCAGAGTCCTTCACCTGAATCTCTTCATGGAAATACGTCGGATTTTTCCTTTTGTATAAATTGTGGGACAGAAGTATTCATAGAACTTCCATTTAAAGTAATAGAAGCATCATCAGCTTGTGTTCATTGTAAAGTCTGGTGGTAGAGTTCTGATCAAAGTCTGCCCCCTGGTGGACACATCCTTTGTTTTGAATCAACTCCTGTCTTTGGTGTCATGATAGAAAACACATCCTGCTAGAACTTTCTGTTCAGTTTCAAGGCAAAATGTGAAATGATCACATTCATCAATAAGTCCCACAGGCCTGAACTCCAGCTCAAAGGGAAGTTAAGCCTCCCTTAAGGGTTTGTGGCTCTGTGAAATCCAATCTCAATCGATCAGATGATCAGAGTCTAAGGAAAATGAGTTTGTTAGGGGAGAAACTTCCAAATGAAGAAAAACACAAATGCAGGATTCATCAAACTTCTGCAGGATTCATAACCTGAACACAAGCAACAATCATGGAGCCCAGCTGCTGCAACCCCATTGCTTCACCTGTGTTCTGTGTGAAGACAGAAAGATGGCTCCATTCATGAGGACGCCTGTCATGTACGTTCCACCTTCAGGAAAACGCAGCAGTTTTCTTTGTAAGTTATCCCTACCTGTGTGAATGACTGTGGTTCTCTCAACATTTTCCTGCTCTCTTTGACTTAACCACAGCCATTGTGAGGCTGTCATTTACTGCAGGATCCACAAGTGTTGCTCTGATTTCATCACCAATCTGTCTATGTGATTGGCTTTTCTTCCTGGTTTTGTCCCTTCCTCCACCCATCCACACCCGTCTTCCGTGTGGCTGACCTTCCATGTACTGCAGTTTGATTCAACTGTGAGTGACAAGGAGAGGCTCATTTAAGCCATTTTCATCAGTGTAAAATGAGGTTGACCTGAAAGAGGGATTCATGGACATTTTCATCAAAACAATAAAAATATACTTAAAAAACCATGTACAAAATGTTTTGACATGTTCAGCATTTTTTTGACACATTCAATGAAATCAAGATTATTAGTTGTAAGAACAATGACTATTCAGCCTTTACAAGTATAGCTGATTTTAACAGACATGATAAAAACAATCGTCACCAAAAGTGATCATTTTGCAGAGATTTGATCTTATGTTATGTACGATTGTACGCCAGAATTCCCATCACATTCATGAAGGGAGCACAAACTGTGAGATGTGTGAGGTGCTGCAGCCCTCCAAAGTCTCCAAGGGACTATGATGGGAAAGGACAACATAAAATACTCAAGTAGTGTTTTTTCTGTGAAGATGAAGAAATGATTATTCAATTTGGTTATGTAGTTCACTCTGAAAAACATAATTATTTTACGTTTGGACACACCTGTGATTGTTAGACTTTTTCTGTTACAAACCGACCCCGCCCCTAAATCAGAGAAGAAAACAGTTATATGACCCCCACAATAAAACGTTTTAGGACCCCTGATCTACGTAAAAGACACCTGTACACAGCCTCAAACAGTCACACTCAAGATTTCTCTAAGACCAAACAGCTGTCGAAGGACACCAGAAACTAAATTGTTGACCTGCATCAGGCTGGAAAGACTGAATCTGCATTAAGAAAGCAGCTTGGTGTGAAGAAATCAATTGAAGACATTCAAGATCACTAATAATCTCAATCAATCTGGGGATCCCCACAAGATCTGACCTGTAGGGTCAAACTGATCACAAGAACTGTGAGCAAAAGTCCAGAACCACAGGGGACCTAGAGAATGACCTGCAGAGAGCTGGGACCAGAGTAACAAAGACTACCATCAGTAACACTACAAACCCTGCAGTTCCTTACGTGTCTCTCTGCTAAAGCCAGTACATGTGCAGGCCCGTCTGAAGTTTGTAGAGAACATCTGGATGATCCAGAGGAGGATTAGGAGAATGTCCTATGGTCAGATGAAACCAAAACAGAACTTTTTGGTAAGAATTGTCGTGTTTGGAGGAGAAAGAATGCTGAGTTGCATCCAAAGAGCACCATACCTACTGTAAAGCATGGGGGTGGAAGCATCATGTTTACGCAGAACGACTGATGTGTGTAAAGGAAAGAATGAATAGGGTCATGAATGGTCAGATTATGAGTGAAAACCTCGTTCTATTAGCATTGGAGATGAAACGTGGCTGAGTCTTTTAGCATGAGCGTGATCTCAAACACACTGTCCGGGTAGAAAAGAAGTGACTTCGTAAGAAGCATTTCAAGGTCCTGGAGTAGTCAGTCTCCAGATCTCAACCCCCTAGAAAATCTCTGAAGGGAGTTGAAAGTCCCTGTTGCTCAGCGACAGCCCCACTTTGAAGTTTTTGCTGTACTTCCCCCAAACAGTTTTCCATCTTTTTTGGTATTGTCCTCAAGTTAAAGTTTTCTGGCAGGAAACTCATCATTTCATTCATGACTGAATCAAAGCTTGTTTGTTTTGTTCTGGAAGGATGTCTTGTTGGGTCACATATCAAAGAACATTCTGGTCTGTTCTTTAGAAATCTCTCTCCAAATATATTCACAAATGTAAATTCTCTGGATGAAAACCATGTTTCTTTGTACTTTTTTCTGATTTCAATTTGTATAAATATATTATCAGAAACTCTGAGAAACAAAAAGCATCAAAATCTAGTCTGTATGTGAAAGATTCAGTATTTTAAGTGAAAACTACTGCAGCAGCTTATTTGTTTTGTTTGTTTATATATATATATATATATATATATTGTTTATATTGTTTTTCAAGCCTATTCCACAGTTTTGTCCCACACACTGATACACACTAACTCTTTCTCACTCTTTGAGTTTTTGGTTGTTTGAAAATACCATGTCCCCTCAGTGCATAATCTCCATCCCTCTGTTTACATGTTTAAATTGCTTCTGACCATTATGTGGTAGGAATTTATTGTTGGCTTTATAAAGACGTTTTGCTGTATACAAATAAACTAAATCAAAAAAATGTTATTACCTTAGAACTTAGAAATAACATGTTAGCATGATCACAGTATCCGGCTTTATGAATTGTCCTAATTGGACATTTTTGAAGGATGAAAAGACCATTTAGTCTTGTTTTATAGTTATTTCCCCATACTGTATATTAAATGTGGGAATATTAATGAACAGTACAATGTATGCAAGGATTTGTACTTCAGAATATATTTAACTTTATGAATTATTGCAATAGTTTTAGATATTTTACTCTGGACATGTTTAATATGAGGCTTCCAAGTTAGTTTGTTATCAATGATTATGCCAAGGAATTTAATTTGGGGTACCTTTTCTATTATAGTATCGTCTATATATATTGGTAATTCAGAGTTATCTTTAGAATTACCAAACATAATTGCCTTCATTTTTTTATGTCCGTCCATGTTTTGATTTTTTTAAGTTTATAATTGATTGTATTTATTAGAGTATTGTAGTTAACATTCGAATAAAATATGTTGGTATCATCTGCTAAAAGTTTTATTTTTAGTAAATTTGAAACATTGAAAATATCGTTTATATAAAAGTTAAATAAATTTAGGACCTAAAATTGAGCCTTGAGGGACACCACATACAATGCCCTCACGTCTTGATTGATTTCCCCCATTTTAAACAAACCGTTGTCTATCAGTCAAAATAACTTTTAATCCAGTTCCATGCTACCCCCCTGATGCCATAGCTATCTAATTTTTAAGTAAAACAGAATGGTTGATGTCAAAGCTTAAAGCTCTGAAAATCAAATATCCAACAGATTTGATTACAAATGTAAGTTAATGGCTTTAAAATATAATCTATCACCTTTTTAATTAACACCATATCTATATCATTACAGTCCGTAGATGCCTTGTTTAGGAATTTGCTTAAGATTGACTTAACTTCCATTTCACTAGCAGGTGACAGAAAAATAGAATTTATGTTTGTCTCTTTGTGGTCCCACAGGGTGTTGACTTCATTCTTTGGAGGTATTTATTGCTAACTGAGGCCCAACATTCACAAAAAAAGAGTTCAAGTTATTTACTATGTTGTTCATATGATAATCTTCACCAGTATTATTTATAAAATAATTAGGGTACACTTTATCTTTGTTCCATCTTTGATCAATCGATTTAGGACCTTCCAAGTTCCTCTCGTATTGCTTTTTATTATGATCAATTATTTTGTCATAGTACATTTGTTTGCATGTCCGTAATATATTAGTTAAATTATTTTTATATAATTTGTAGTTTATTTCGGCTTCCACTGTTCTTACTTTGATAAATTTCTTATACGAAATATTTTCTTTTCCAGGCATTTTCAAGTCCTTTGTTAACCAAGGACATTTTATTGATTTATGGCTTTTATTGAACTTTTGATTGGACAATGTTTGTTATATAATGAACAGAATATTTTCAAAAAGTTGTTATAAGCTTGATTTACATCTTTTACATTATACACCACGTTCCAGTTTTGCACAATTAAATCATTTTTAAGTGAATTAATTGCGTTATCCGAGCTTAACTATTGTATACATATTTTTGAGTTGGCATTTTGGGAATTTCATAATCATTCATTGTGAAGATAGGTAAGTGATCTGTTATGTCACAGATCAGCAGTCCACTTCTCTTATTAGATTTGATATTGTTTGTGAACATGTTATCAATAAGTGCAGCGCTGTGGGTTGTAATTCTGCATGTTAGTTAATAGTTGGATGGAAACTCATGTGGAAAATGTGGAAAACCTAATGCAGATCATTCTGATATTTCTGGCTTTGCCCTGTAATCAGTTCTTTCTGGAAGACATCCATCAGGTCATCATTACAATCTGGGTTACAATGTACTGAAAACAAGTATATTTTTTTACTTGGGCAATTTATCAAGTTATATTATTTAAATGACAAGTATTTATTCAAATCGTCCTAGCTGCCTGTAAGAAAACAATTACAAAAAACTGGTACAAGACAGACCCACCAATACAACAGGAATGGTATAAATAAGACAAGAATAAATGTTGAATCATAAATACAAAGGGAAGAAGAACTTTTCATAAAATGGACTATATACATGACAAAAAGAACATAGAATAATATGGAGCAAATAAAAACTGTGGAGTCAAGTCAATCCATGTGTATGTTTTTTTTCATTTTCTTTCTTGCTCTGTTGTTGCGTTGTTTCCCCAGTTGTTTCATTATTGCCTCTCTATCTTAATTTTTTTTGTTTTGTTGTTTGTTTTTCCTATATTTTACTTACATTGTCTGCCCTCTTCTGTATATTTACCCTAAATGTGTTTAAAAAAAAAAAAAACAACAAAAGTAGTGTTAAACAAAATGTTAATAAAACGTGAATAAATCACTTCTAATAAAAAGGTTTCTGAACTGCTCTTAGTCTGGCTCGTCTCTCAGGACCTGTCTGCCTAGCAGGGGCAAAAGCCCAAAACAGCTGAGCTCCTGAGATCAATCGAAGCACTCAAACCCGTCCGCCACGTTAAGGCGGCAGTTCACGGAGGGGGTGTGTGTGGGTGTGTGTTGTGTATGTTTGTGATGTGTGTGTGGGGTGTATGTGTGTGTGTGGTGTGTGTGGTGTGTGTATGTGTGGTGTGTATGATGTGTGTGTATGTGTGTGTGTGTGGTGTGTTTATATATGTGTGTTGTGTGTGTGTGTGTAGTGGGGGGTGTATGTGTGTAGTGGTGTGTTTTGTGTTGTTTTGTTTTTTTTTGTTTTTGTTTTTTTTTTTGTTTTTGAATTTTTTTAACTAACATCTACATTTACAATTTTCACAATAAAAGGCATAACAGAATAATCCATGTAAAAATTGAGAAACAATCTAACAAAAAGAAGTCCTAAGAATAATCTAATACTAAAATAAAAAACAAACAAATATTCTAACTCTAAAACAACCACACTCTCCTGGTGTGGTTCATAAAGGAAGGTTCCTAGGGTCTAGCAGCCTCCGCTGTAAGGAGCAGTTCTCTGGCTGCCAAAATAACCCTCGTTTGGCCGTAGCCAGAGTACTGCTGTCCATAGCCGTTGTAGACATTCCAGCCTCCAGAGAGATTTTCATGACCACAACGGCTGCATGTGTATGGGCTGCTGTATCCCCCGTTATCATTAAATCTGGCGTCATTTCCATAACTATAGTATCCGCCATAAGAGCTTCCCTGGTCGGAAAACCCAGCTCCATGTGAGAATCCGTATCCCTGGTTATCGTTAAATCCGGCGCCATTTCCATAGCCATAGTATCCACCAAAGAGCTTCCCTGGTCGGAATACCCGGCTCCGTGTGCGCCGCCGTACCCATTTTGGTTTCCCCCCATGACTCTCGGCGTTGTTCCATCTTCTCCCTGCATCTCTTGCTTAGTCAAAGAGCTTGCTTCCTTCAACTGTGTGTCCATTGATTTGTGGTGGAACGTACCAAGCACAAGCCGTCTATGCTGAGGATCTGTGAAGTGCAAAAGCCAATCCTCGGTTCGTCCGTCACCATTTCTACCATGATTCAGACTTTTCCACTTTGACCATACTGAGAGAAGTATTGTGAGGTGGAACTCGAAGATTCGTTCTTTCGCAAGCCACCAACAAATATTTCTTCCCCGTGGCATTGGTCAGAGGTTCAGGCTTGTTAAATTGGCTTTTTTCAAAAGCCTGTTTAAATTCCTGGCGTTCACGTTGAGTGTGTGTGAGCCGCCGTATTCCTGGTTATCATTAAATCATTTCCAGAGTCATAGTTCACCTGTAGGAATATCCCGCTCCGTGTGAGCCGTCATATCCCGCGTTACTGTTGTTTCCGGGATAATCTCTGCCACCGTTCTGAGTTTGGTTTGCGCCCATGACTCTTGGAGTTGTTCCATCTTCTCCCTTTATCTCTTGCTTAGTCAAAGCTTTCTTCACTTCAACTTGATGTTCATTGACTGTGTGGAACTTCACAAGCGCAGCTTTGTCTGCTGCTGCGGGATCTGTGAAGTGCACAAAGCCAAATCCTCGTTCTGTCGGGTCTCAAATCTACCATGATTTCAGACTTCTCCACTTGACCATACTGAGAGAAAATACTGAGTGAGGTGGAACTCGAAGATGTCGTTCTTTCAAGCACCAACAAAGATTTTCTTCTCCATAGCACTGGCCAAAGATTCAGATTTGTTAGACGGTGGTTCTTTTGCAACAGCCCGTTTGATTTCCACCGCGTACCCGTCAACTGTGTGTGGGGCTGCAGCAATGGCTGCGGCGGCCTGCTCCGGTTTGGCGTAGGTCACAAAACCAAAGCAGCGAGATCTTTTCTGGGTCTTGTGTTTGATGACGACATGGTCTATAAGCTCGCCAAAGCGCTCAAAGTGCTGGCGAAGCCGTCGTCGTCTGTGCTGGCGCAGAGTCCACCCACAAAAAGTTTGGTGGGATGTTCAGACATTTTTGGGTCTTTGTTGGGGTTTTTGGGTTTTTGGGTCTTTGGGTTTTGTTTTTTGAGATTTTGGGTTTTGGGTCTTTGGGGTTTGGGTTCTTGGATTTTAGGTCTTTGGGTTTTTGGGTCTTCGGGTTTTAGAGTTTTGGATCTCAGGTCTTCAGGTGTTTGTGGTGTTGTGTCTGTCTCTAGAGAAACAATCTCAATGAAGTTGCAGAGAAAAGTGGTTCTATTTATAGTGTCCAAGCTGCATCACGTGACGTCAAATGACGTCATGCGACGTCACGTGATGCCACCCAAGCTCCTGCAATGTTGCTGCTGTTTTTTAGTGCAACTGAGGGTTGTGACCCGTCGGGCACTAGGACCCAGAAACCGCCTTTGCACCGATGACGCAATGCGCAGCCGCTCCTCTGAAACGCCGCCGTCATTCACGTGTGTCCGTCCGGCTTCCAGTCAAACTGTCTTTGATGAACTCCCTCGGGAATGCGGCCGTGTGTTGAACGCCAGCTCCAAAACGTAAGCTGCCATAAACTGTCAGCAGCAATCCAACGCTAATCCTGTTTAGCTTGTGTAGCATTTTAAAGATGATTCGGTTCAGGATCGGTCGTGCTGTCGTCAGCCCGAACCCTCCGGACAGGGTGGCGTGCTGAACACTGGATTGAATGTGAGCGGGTTTCAATCATTTCAACCCAATGGGAGCATTTTCTATTTGTGTGTCTCAACTGTGTTGGAATGTAAATGGTGTTTTTAGAAGCTCGGTGTGGTGATGAAGCTCCAACTGTCTGGAACAGTGATGGAGGAAGGTCTCGTTCCAGACTGGGACTGTTTGCACTTGACCCTCTTTTCTCTCATGTTTTCATGGACTTTTTTCACATGGACTTTGTTCTCTGTTTCCAGTAGGAGTTGGTTGTTTCTTTGAATCTGCCACTATTTGACACCACTAGATGTTTCTACAGTACATTTGGACTTGACTGTTATTGGATTTGAATGTTCCTCGAATTGATGAACCGTTTGAAGTCCTTTTAATCCTGGGCCTTTCAGAAGCAACTTTACTAAACAGTAGTTTTAGATGTCATTTCTCCAGCTGTTCTTCACTTCTGTTCTTCTTCCACCAAACACAGAGACATCATGCTAACCTGAGGACACAGACAGGTCCAGGTCTTTCAGCTGGACACTCAGACGGCTGTCTTCATACTTGCAGGTGTGACCTTCACCTGTCGGCTCTCACCTGATCAGAGATGTGGTGGCAGCGCTGCAGCGGCATCAGAGGCGGAGTCTTGAGCAGGAAGTGGAGCAGCTGATCGACAGAGGCCAGGACGTAAGCAGTCTGACGACGGCGGTGGAGCCCGAGACCACCTGCTCACACCTGAAGCACACAGCCGCATGTGAGTGACCCCCCCTCTCCATAAATGTGTGACTCATTACTACAGATGAGTTGAAAGCAGCTCTGATGACAGAAACCCAAACCCATCCAGGTACGTTCAGCAGCTGCAGCTTTGAGAAGAAGATCAGCACGCAGCTGCTGCAGCATCCCAGGAGGATCCTGAGGAGAAGGAGAAAACAAGCTGAGCTTCCACACCACATGTCTGCAGCACAAAGCACACAGACACCTCTGCAGGCCTCCTGAGGTCAAGCGCTGACCTCTCTGTCTGTTCATCTTAGATGATGAGAGAGATTGAATGCTGAAGCATTCCTGCTGCAGATCTACATCTGAACTGGATCTGATCCACATGTCAGCTCAACCTAAGCAAGAAGAAGAGTTTTTAAGGAGGATTTCTCAGCCAGATAGCAGACACTCCAACAGAGCTCAACATTCATTTATACTCGATGTCAGAAAAGAAATATTCACATGTGTCAAATGAGCAAAGGCAGAAAGGCCCCTCCTCTCTGTCAGTAGTCTTTTTTTCTTTCTTTTATTGACAAGTTAGACATTACAAAAGCATGGCATCGGACATTACAAAGCGTCTTACCAGATATGTATACATGTGAAAAACAAAATGAATTCAATGTAAGCATTAATGAAAGAGCAGAGAGAGAAAAAAGAAATGTAAGAAAATAAATATAAATGTAGATAACATTAAAATAAAATGTTCTAACTATACTCAGAAATCTTAAGCAAATTGGGAGGCATCAATATCTAAAACATTCCAACCGAGATTATCCATAAAATAAAGGGTAAGGAAAATCTCATCTGTCCAGGTAAACAGACAATTTAAAAGTTTTGTGGCATTCTTATTTTTTATCTTTTCAAGAGATTTACAAAAAAGATGCAAGGTTTTTTAAAGAACATAAAGTGGAGACTCTCTCTTTTGCAATAAAAAACTTACCAAAATTTACTAAATTATTGAACAAAATTTGAATTTTCTTTGTCAATACAACCAAATTGTATATTAGAATATGTAAATAATGGAATTGTATTTTCTGTTAAAAGCCATGTATATAAATCACCCCACAAATGATTAACAACATTACAGTCATAAAAAAGATGCTTTTGGGTTTCAATATCATTTTTACATATTTGACATATATTATCTTGAATGGTAAATCTTAAATGTAGGAATTCTTTACATGGATAAATATTGTTAATTGTTTTGAAATGGACCTCTTTCATTTTTGGAATAAGGGGAAATGAAAAAAAATTTTATTTTTTGAAAAAGATAGGGCCAAAGTTTTTCTTCTAATAGGTAGAGGGAATAGTTTGTATGTCAAGGATGTTCTTAATCTATTATTGCACTTTATATCAGAAAAAAGAACGCTATCAATCAACAAAGATGGGAGCTGAGGTCAAATCGAGGAGTGTTGTACATTTGCTTTAATCAACTGAATAAGTTTAGGAGAGTGTTCTGTCTTCTAGTCTGAGCTGTTTCATCGTTTGACCACTAGATGGAGCAGGTGTGCTGTTTTAGTTTTAGTAATAAGAAGACTATAAAACAGTGTATGAAACTATCTCAAAACTGCCCTTTACTTTCATTTTTGTTCTATGGAGCTCAGTGAATCCATGCCTGTAAGTAAAATGAATGAGTTAGTTTGTTATTATAATGTGTCTAGAGCATGTGAATGTTAGCAGCTAGCAGTTCTATGTGTAAATCAATCATGCTAACCCACAGTCGTTTTGTATGCTGTTCACAGTTTTACATTTCTTGATGGGAAAATAAATCTTCAGAAGACCTGAAAACCTGCTTCTCATTGAGACTTGTTCGTCTATCTGCCAAACTGGATCCAGGTCAGGGAGGGCAGAATAGAGAGATTGATTTAATGACTCTTGAATATTCTTTATTTGTGCAATCCAACTGAAACTTGGTTTTAAATTCTATGTGATTAAGAAATGTACCATCATTTGTCATCAGTTGAACTGTGGCCCATATTCCTTTATCCATCCAAGTTTTATAAAATATTTACTTTTGTACAGAAGAAATCTATTTTTCCAGATTGACGAAGTACGAGGGCGTGTAGATTAACTTCCAATAAAGTAAAACTTGTTTGTGAAATTCAGAAAGTTTGATTGGTAATTTCATTGGATCAAAATCCCATTTTAATAGTAATTCAAAGCCTCCAACTTTGTGGAATAAGTATGAAGGTCTAGAGAACCAGTGAGAATGCTTGTTTTTAATAAAGTTTTTTAGCCATTGCAATTTAATAACTCCATTCATCACCTCAAAATCTGTTCATTCATCCCTCCCTCTTAAATTGGTTTAACTATGTCATTTTTTCTAATTAGGTGTTGTTTATTATTCCAAATAAAATTCTATTGAATTTTGTTGATGTTTTTCATGCAAGAGTCGGGGAAAGCCACAGCAAAGGCTGGTAGATGAGTCTAGAAATGCTCTCCATTTTTGTTCATAAAATTCTACCAAAAATTGAAATGTTTCTCTGTAACCAACTGTTTAAGATCTTTTGATTTTTGCCAATTATGGATTGAATATTAGTATTCAGTCTGTCCTTAAAATTTCTATTAATCATTATTCCTAAGTGTTTTGTTTTTTACTGGGATATTATACATGTGAGTTTCTTTGGTGTCATGAATTGTCATTATGTCACATTTGTTTTTGTTTATTTTTAGACCTGAAGCTTGAGAGAATAAAGAGAGTTTTCAACACATTTTGGATTTCTTCTTTTTGTTTTAACAGTAAGGCTGTGTCATCAGCCAGCTGGATTATTTTTAGAGGATTTCCTGCCACAGATAAAGGTTTAATTGTTTGGTCATTTTTTATTGATAATGTTAACATTTCTGTTGCTGAAATAAAGAGAAGTGGACTGACTGGGTCACCTTGTCTAATTCCTCAGTTCACTGGAAATCTGCTGGTGGTTCCTGAAGGAAGCAGAACTGCACTGGTTATGTCTTTATAGAACATTGAAATGGTGTCTGTACATTTTTGGCCAAAAACAAAGTTCTGGAGTGACATTAAAATAACTCGATGTTCCAAACTATCAAAAGCTTTGAAAAAATCTAAAAACAAAATAATTCCATCTCTGTCAGAGTCTGTAGCTACCCGATCCCCTTTCTCTAACCACGCCCTAATCATGCGCATGTATCTTACGTTACTTCTCACAGCTGGGTGATCAGGTATCTGAACCGCTAGAGATCTGACAATTGTATATTTAACAGCTGATGGATGACGTCACCACAGTCGCTACTATTCCATAAACCATATTCTAAAAACATCAATTCTTCTCTCAGCAGTGGATCTCCTCCTTCAACAGATTCACTTCACCACCACGTTCAAACAATGACATGCAGTTACAAACTGAAAGGTAAATACAACGTAGTTTCAATCCTTGATGTTTGTGCTTCTTTTTAATGTTACTAATTTAAACAGTTCATACATTTCATAAGTAAAACGTTATCATATTTGTTTAGATAAACATCCACTTCAATGAAAATTATGTTTGTTTTTAATATGTACTTGTTGCATTTTTCTGATGGAGGACATAGGACAAAAATAAGGCTTAAAATAATGTTTAATACTTAATGAAGAAAAATTGTTGTGAATCAAGAGCAAATGAAAGCATGTTTGTAAAAATCTTGTAGTTGTGTAAAATCTACAAGTTCTACAGACACATTTCTATACTGTCACAGTAAATGTGTGACGGCTGGGGTGACAAGAACTCAGGAGCAGAGAGAGAATCAGGCTTGGACTCGGAAATGCAGTATGTGTATTCTAATAAACCAAAGACACCTCACAAGAGGGAAAACTGCAAGAGGACAGAAAAAACACCTAAAGAATTGGAAACCTCAGTGTCGGCCAACAGGAAACTCACGGTCTTAACAGGGACGCACCGACACTGAGAACTGAAATGCTGCAACTTCAATAGTCTTAATTCCAAAGTGCAGACAGCTGTGCACTCCTCCACAGAGAGCACCAGGGAAGGAGGGACCATCCAGGAGGAGTGACAGCTGCTACGCCCCATTGTTGCCTCGGGGTCTAGGGCGCAGCATCAAAGTAAAATAAAGGAAAAATGTGTAACAAAAGCACAACATGTCACCATAAAAAGATAAATTTACAAGAAACCAATCAATAACTCAGAAGTGAAGCTAAAGTCTGCAGGGTGAACCAAGGCCAAAATAACAACTAACTCAACCCAGAGAGCTTGCCTGCAAAAGAAACAGTAAAAGAATGACAAACACTAACATAAACAGGAGAAAACATCTAAAGAAAATGGCAGTTCACCCCTACAGCTTCACTTAAACTAAACTAACTCACACAAACACCAAAGAACAGAGTGGGACCAGAACAGAACACCAAACAGACTACAAAGTGGGCCCAAAACTAAACCAGGTGGAGAAGAGCACTGAGCTGCAGTGGAGACAGGTTGCAGCCCAGCTCCCTTCTCATGAGCTGGAGGTCCTCAAGGTGCTTTTAAAGGTGGCTCCACCTGCTTTGAGCTAATTTGAGCCACGCCCTCCAGCACCACACCTGAAAGAAAGAAAGACCTAACAGACACACAAACAAAGATCCACAGGACTGTATAGTTCCTTTACGGAGAAGTGCCTTTAGTCAGAGCTGTTCTCTGTAACAGCAGCACAAGAGTGGAACTCTGTGCCTCATGCCATCAGAGAACTCACCACATACACTCTGTTTAAAACACACTTAAAAAACTGGTCAATATCGCAACAAATATGTTTACATTGAATTGTTTAATTGCCTGCTGCTCCCTGTCCATTCTATGCCACCTTTGTGACTTTTATAATAGTTTTATTGTTTCTTACTGTGTGCATTTTAGTATTGTTATATGTATTTTATATTATGTATAACTGATTTCTAAGCTGTATTTATTCTTATTATTTTTTATTAATGTATTTCCATATATTTACTTGTGTATTAACTGATGTTTTGAGATTTTTAGGTTGACAATTTTTTAACACCTGTCCAGGGACTACAGATAAAAAATAGCTTTTAGCTAATTCTGGCACATTGCAGAGATGCTATTGATGTGCACTGTCCCTGTGAAATAAATAAATAAAATAAAACAAAACAAAACACAAAGAAGTCCCACTCTGACAAAAATACACAGAACCAAGAGAATAAAAACCACATCCAGCCACTTGTCTAAAAATTGTGGAGGAAGCTGCACAGACGTGTAATTTGTCATGCTGCTACATCTTTTCTTTGGTTCTAGACATGATGGTGGTTGTGTGTTAATGTCTGTGTGTGTCTGTTTCCTTTAGGGGAAAATGTGGACATCGCTGAGCTTTATGGCCATAAAGGTTATCTTTAAGACCACCTGGAAGGATCTCCAAGTTGACCTACTGCGTTCCTTGCTGGTCATATTGTAACAATTCACCAGGATCACTAGCTAGTTACTCAAATAAATAAACACACAAAAGAGGTTAAGCAACAAAATAGTTTCTTAATGTGGTCAAAAGGTGAAATCAGGTGAAAACTTCAACTCAAAAACTCAGGCAAAATCTTTAACAATCCATATGCTCATCAAATAGTCCACACAAAATCAAACATTTCAGTCCCGAATCCCTCAGTTCAGTCCACAATAAGTTGAAATCCACTCCGGATCTTCCAAAAAAAAAATATCCCCCCAAAAAAACCAAAATGATTCAAAAAATTAAATGTCCCTAAAGCGATCGCTGAGTTTCTGGTATACCAGTAAAATAAAAAAAAAGGTTTGATCTCACCCGCTACTCCGGGGACTTGACGCGGCCTCTCGCAGCAAATCCTCTTACGTGGCAATCACAACACCCGTTGAGTGCTGCGGGTGTCGGGTCTCCCGATGATGCTTCCGTTGCTTTAATCCGTATTCAGTGCTGGCCACGGTGGATTCTTTCTTTTGGCGATCCAAGCGCTCCGCTTGCTCCGATGCTCCCTCCAAAGACATCCACCTGTGGAGCTGTCAGCCGCAGCCTGAAGGTGTGGAGAGCAGATCCGTGCACCACGCCCCTCTACCTGGGATTCAGAGGAAGTTAGCTGGGCTCCAGCTGTGCCGACTTCCCCTCCTTATATAGTCTTTTGCCGAAAGTTTTTTCAATTATTTGGTTTCATTTTCTTTTGTTATGAATAATAATTTACAATAAACATAAAACAGGCAACCACAATCTTTTACAGCAGGAATAAAAGGTGTTAAACAAAACATAAATTCATCACTTCACTTCAGAATTTTTCTATGCGTTTCGTTACACCTCAGTGTAATGTGACACTGTCACAACATCAGCAGGAAACCAGTGACCTTCAGAGGCTGCACCCCCAGGACACGGCGGGACAGGAAGCCCTTCACCAAAGACAGCTGCGGAGCGGGACGGAGGACGGCAGCTCCTCCGGCAGTTCAGGAACTCCACATCTTCCTGCTCCACGTCTGGGGAAGATGCAGCTTCTGCTGTCCACTTCAGGACTGGAGGGGACGCAGCGCCGCCACCGAAGCGGGCCAGAACCAGAACCACCAAAGCAGGAGCTTTCAGACACTAACGTTTTGTCTGGTTTCACTGGTTCACATTACTGAGTGAGAAGGTTCCTGTTCCAAAAGCATCTGAACTTTTTTATCTTCAGAATGGAGGAGTTACCAAGCCCTGCCATCAGATTTATGGATGAAGAGGAAGCCCTTCAGGTCTGCAATGACTTGCTGTCATGATGCCATTGATGACATTTTTGACCCTCACTGCAGTCTGTAGATCAGGGGTCACCAACACGGCGCCCGCGGGCGCCCGGTCGCCCGCGAGCACCTCATCAGTCGCCCGCGGGTCTCTTCTAAAAATAGCCCAACTCGTGAGCTGCTCAAAATTTTAATTTTATTGTGATGTATTTTTTTTGAACTCACACTTGCCTTCACAAAGAATTAAAACATCTTAACATATATGTTTATTATTGCTGAAGCCAAAAACGGCTTATCCCACTTTTAATTTAATCGTTTTCTCGTTAAAACGAGAATCAATAACAAAGAATGGGGCGCCCCCTTCTCCTTTTCCCGCATGGAGACACTGAGACTTTACCTGTGTTGAGATTCTTTATTTTGTGGTTAACAAAAACAATAGAAGAAAACACTGCACAAAAGTTGTTTTTGGTCAGTTCTTTTACTTATTAGTGGAGCTGCGCTCTTCAAATGCCCGAGTGAACCAGCCCCCTCCGTTTATTTCCCCCAAACCCCGGCTGCTTTCACATTAACGCTGACATTTCGCGAATTGGGTTTTTGATTATTAATTTTCTTTAATGGAAACACAGTTTAAAAAAATAATAAAAAAAAAAAAATAAATGCATTTTTCGAAAGAAAAAAAAGTATTTGCGCTTAGAGGAGCTGGTTTTGGTGGCGTATTGAAATTGATGGACATTTTTCGAAAAACGGTAATGGAAATGGACTTTTTTCTGATTAAATGCGCTTCTGGAGTGTCTGTCCGAGTACAGCACAGAGGGCGCCACAAGAGATCCACAGCGTCACTGCTAATCGTGCATCTCCTCTGTAAAATCAATAACTAGGATCAGACTTCTGACACCTGCACCTGGGACGGAGCGAGTCAGCGCTGCAAGCGCGCACCACACTCCTGTGACGTCACCCAAATGCTCCCTTTGTTAGTGAATCAAATAAAAAAAGCACACACGTCGCCGTGTTTTTTAATGACTTATCGCTTGAGTTGGTTTGTGTTTTGTCGCATTTTATAAAACCGTGTCATTGCGACACCGTGTTTTTTTCGAAATTCCTAGAATTTGGTTAAAGTCTCATTAACGGAGACAGAATCCAGGACTGCTGATGGTGCGTTCACGGAGCCTCGGATATCGGCAGCAAAACGAAGCAGTTTATCAGAGAAAACATGGAACTGATCCGTATATAATCGACTGATGAAACAGTGTCGACGTTTTCTCTGAAGAACGGATTTGTTTTGCTGCGGATTGTATAAAAATTACAGTTTGTAGCGGACTGAGTTGAGCGGCTGTTTGGGTTGGTTTATTTCCAAGCCCAGTGAACGCTCCATGTGCAGATTCTTGCCTGCAGTCAATCAATCTGTGCGGAGGTTTAAGGAGAATAAATGGACGGGTGCATGAGACTAAATGAAAGCGTTTGAGGAGCGTAGATCCACTAATAAAAAAAAAAAAACAGTCAAAGAACAACTTTTATGAAGTGTTCTTATGCTGTTTTTGTTGTTAACTACTTAAAAAAACAGTTTTCTCGCTTTCTCCTTTAAAAAGATTTAATATCTTGTTTCTCTCAAGAAAAAGATTTTAAAAAAAGATGTAGGGCAGGGCGTTTTTGGCTTCCTCACATTATACATGAACTGTAGATAAGCTTAGGTGACCTGGAACCTCGTGGATATACAGAGAAAAAAGTGCTGCACTTTCCTCCACGCAGTCGGTGCTGAAAGACAATGATTCTACATCCCAGGCATTTGACAGAGTGGCAGAAAAATACTGTGATGTCATCAACAGACTTGAGCAAGAGTTTGAGTATAGGTTTTGTGACATTGATCAGCTCCAACCCTTTCATGAATGTGGACACGACATGCTTTTCTGAGCAACTAAGTTCAACGTTTGACTTGGATGCTGGACAGGTGGAGATTGAAATCATAACACTGCAAAATGACCTCCACCTCAAACCCACCGGGGTGCAGCAAACTTTTGGTGCCTTGTTGACTCAGAGAAGTACAGAGGAGTATGCACAGCAGCTATGAAGACTGCCAGCCTGTTTGGTTCAACCTATCTCTGTGAATCAGCATTTTCTGACATGAACTTCATCAAGTGCAAACACAGAACACGCCTCACTGATGCACATCTGAAAGACTCGCTCAGAGTTGCAGTATCAAGCTACACACCAGATTACACTAAACTGGTGAACAGCATGCAATGTCAGTCTTCCACTAACAAAGAAACAGATACAGACGTATGTGGTAACATGGCAGTGCCATGGCAAAGTTAAATTATAGTATTGAAATTTGTTCAATTCAAAAGTGTGTTCATAACACGTAGCAGTTGTAATTTTGTTAAAAACATTACATTTGGTCATTACCTCAAATGTGACAAGATTTGTTGAGATTAATAAAGTTTTGAATATTCATATTTGTTTCCTGGCTTGTTGTTGTTATTGATAATTACGATGAGAAATCTGTGTCTTCACATAGAGGAGTATCATTATTCATTATTAATAATGTATAACTAAAGGCAAACTAAGCAAATTTATTATTTAAATTCGGTAGCCCTTCGTATGACTCAGTACCCATGAAGTAGCCCTCGGTTTCAAAAAGGTTGGTGACCCCTGCTCTAAATTATTCATGAGTGCTCACAGGTCTACAGCAGCAAGGCTGTTTATTTTGATTATATAATAACGATGCATTCTTATGAGAGCTTTCTCTCATGCAGATACTTCAGCCACAGACACACCTGGGAGGATGCAGAGAAAGACTGCAGAGAACACAGTGCTCACCTCAGCAGCGTCCTCTCCAAAAACGAGCAGGAGTTCATCAACGGTACGCAGACAAAAGGGATTCATTCACAGGACAGTCTGATGAGAATTTAGAATAAATATATGGCGACATAGAGGAAAACAACGTGTTAGCTGGTATGATAACACTGATGCGTTCCAGGTCTTGGTCATGACAACGCCTGGATCGGTTTGAATGATCGCACAGTGGAGGAGGACTTCCAGTGGACTGACGTCAACGATCTGGTCTGTTTTCTTCTTTTATGAGAATATACTAACATAATTTGATTGATTGTTTATTTAAGACAGGGACAGCATATATTAATAAAACATTTAAAAATGCAAATATATAAGATTATAGCCTTTTAGACTAATTTCCATCTTTAGTCCCTATAGAAAAGGTTGTTAGTCTCCAAGTAAAAGTGCAAGTTAAAACAATACATATAAGGTAAACATAAGTCTGAAAACATCAGAAACAACAAATTGGGTTGTCAGTAGAGAAACACACAACAGGAAATTCATAAAACATAAAAGCAACATTTAAGGGAAAAAAAAAAGGTGAATAAATATATCAGGAAGACAAACACAAAACAAACTTTTGGTAAATTTTGGTAACTTTTATAAATGAAAATGATGCGGTGAAAAGTGATTTAAAAAAGGGTGAAAGTCTTTTTTGAATGTTAGTAGAGAAAGAGTTGGAGGCTGCATTTTTACATCAGGAGACTCACAGAATGTAAAACCTTTATTTTATCGCACAAAAGAAATCTTTTTTAAATATATAAAACCAACGTTTAACGTGATACACATTGCTTCTCACTCTGTTTTTCGGACAATTTTTATGCCATAAACATTTATTGTGCCTCATAGCCATAGCATCCCCAGCAGTATGCTTTTAGTGCATCAAAGCGGCAGAAAAATGGTCAAATCTGGGCTTCATGCAGACGTTAAAAATTGACCAGCAAAGACAAAAGTTGGAATAAGTGAACAATCCTAGCAAGGATTTGCAAACTGCATCACCTCTATTTTTCTCTTCTTGTTTTGACCCGCCCCCGTAACTGCAGATCGATGACTGAAGAAATCTGTAGTCACGTGATTTTGTTTTTAAGTTTTAATCCGGAAACAGAAATCTGTGGTAGAGTCCCAGTCTGACGGGACTCGGTCCAGAACAAATTAAGAGAACTCTGTCCAAACCAACGGACTTTCCCAGTCTGAATCCTCCCTAGCACATGTCTACGACTGATGTGTTTGAGCAGAAGTCTATAGATCAGTTTAAATTTTGTCACTGTCATCTGGTTTTCTTCATAAAATTTTGGTGCTTTGTCACCTCCCCGAAGGGTATGGCTGCAGATCGCAAAGATGTGACATTTAATTCTTCTTCAGAAAATATGATGAAGCGATAGATAAATATGTCGTTGCTGTTCGACAGGGCTGTTATTCGCTGGATATTAAGCTGACTTTGGAGCGCAGCTTCTCCTTCTGCATCACGCTTTCATGTTGAGCAAAGAACGGAACCTGAAATGCTGCATTTGCACATGAAAACTGAAAAGCAGCTGACTTTGACTAAATAAAATCCATCACCTGGGCTGAGTCAGTCTGAGTTAGTAAATTGCTTTCGACTGATCTATTATAACTTTAATGCAATCACAAGGACAGTTTGCTATCAAATCTACTAGCAGAAAGATTTTGCTTTTGTCAAGCATTAAAGAATTGTTCCATTAATCTGAAACGGTCTTCCTTTGTTAGAAAATTTATGGAGTGCATGTCCAAAAAAGGTCACATTTTTTGAAATATTATCCTTCTGTAGCTGTAAATTCTTTGATGTTTTGCTTGTGCAGGTGTATGAGAACTGGAGAGAGAGCCAGCCGGATAACTTCTTTGCAGGTGGCGAGGACTGCGTGGTGACCATCGCCCACGAGGACGGCAAGTGGAACGACGTCCCCTGCAACTACAACCTACCTTATGTCTGCAAAAAAGGCACAGGTACCGTCATGCTGCTAAAACTCACTGAAGTCATCATAAAAATGTCACGCTGTCTTAACTTTTTTTTTTTAAACTCCTCGTTCGACAAAGCAAGAAAAGGATGAAAAATGATTTGATTTGGAGCGACAGTTTGGCTGCATATGTGTGACCATCTGGCCTCCTGTTAGTCATCGGTGCTCATCATAATCTCTTGTTTTTGCACTTTTTTGTCACCAAAAATTAGTCGTCAGACCTTTCCAAATGGTTAGTGCAACAGCTGCTCTGATATTGATGAGCACTTAAGTGAAAAATGCTATTTTTTAGAGGAATAACAATCCTAATTTTCTTCATATTTGGTTGGAATCAGTAGACTGATCCACACCCAATGACCTAAAGTCATCCTGAAGTCTTTTTCCTCTGACATCCCTGTAAATGCAGCAAAGCCTTATGGGATGGCAGGAAAACATACAGAACACACTCAGAGGCTGATAGAGCGAGAATGGGATGAAGCGTTTTTGTTTGTGCTGCACCGTGGTCGTGCTGCTGTCCTTGTTTTTCGAAAAGACACATCACCACTTCTGGCTTCAAACGCCCCCATCAGTCACCAGAAACAGCAGCAAGTCTGCCATCTTCAGCAACATGTTGCCCCAAGTCTTTCCACATTCAGCATTTGTGCTCAATGTTAAATAGTATTAGAGGCTGTTTACCGAACTTGACTTTGTTAGGAGTGTATCTATTTGAGTTGTGCTGTTTTATCGAATGATCTTGCAGTGTTGTGCGGGACCCCTCCAGCAGTGGAGAATGCTCACTTGATAGGCCGCAGGAGATCCCACTATGACATCCATTCAGTTGTGCGCTACCAGTGCTCCGAAGGATTTCTTTCAGCGCCACATCCCCACTGTTCGATGCCGGGCCCGACGGAAGCTGGGAGAGACCCAGAATCATCTGCACAAAGTGTAAGTGCTTCAATTTAATGAAAAATCATTCCAGTGTTTATAGTGTACAGTACAATCAAACTGTACTGCAGAATGTCTACAAATTATTCAGCTTCTAATCTTTGAAATACATGTTTTCCTTTTAAAAAGTCAACAAATTTCCTTATTAAGATGTAGGAATTAGTAATGAATTTAGAATAGATCATTTTACTTATTTTCTTTAACCAAAATAGCAAATTCGATTTCAGAGTAATGTTTGAAGTTACATGTAATCAATTACATTTACTTCTTTTGTAAAATCTTTCCCAGTAGTCTTTCGATTTCGACGGCAGAGTTTTTAGCCAAATTCAAAAAGGATTTGTCGTTTTTTTAAGACATATTTTATGTACAGCAGCAGTATCTCACTCGATACAATTCTGGTTTGTGGGTGGGACCATTGGCTCAGAGTAACCCCACCCCCCTGTCCCTCCCAATCACTTGGCGCTCTGTCTGTGTGCTCACGCGCAAGCTTATACCCACAAGTTAGCATTAGCAGCGCAAAAATAATGGAGAGCAATATTGGTTGAATCCAGCCGTACAGTTTTGAGCCAGAGGCCAGCTTGGACGAGGAAACTGAATGCGCAATGAGCGGAGTTTTAAGAGACTTTGGCACGCCCAGTCAGTACTTGTGTCATTAGCCCCAGATTTTTCTAGTATCCAGTTTTCTGATCCAACGCGATTTGAAATAAGAAATACTTAGAAACGTAGTTTTAATCGTAAATCATTTTATTTAGGTCTTTTCTTATAAGAAAAAATGGTACAAAAACACAAAAAAGACAATTTTCATTGGAGTAGGTTTTTGAAGTCCCACTCTGATCATCTATGTTTCCATCGGTCTTTCAATTATGATCATGCAAATTTGAGCCAAAATCAAAAAAACCTGAGTCATTTTCTAGGACATAGTTTCTGCAGAGTGGCACAAGTTCATTAGAAATTTGCCTCTAAGTTGAGGGTGGAACCATTGGCCGCACCCCCTATTTCCCTCCCTGTTGCTGAGAGCTTGGAGCAGGGATCTCATGGCCCACCAAGCATGATTTTTACATCACAAAATAGCTCTCTTTTTAAAACAACATTTTTTCTCCTGATTCACAATAATTTGAATCAAGAAATGCTCAGAAATGCAACTTAATGCTTATTTTTTTATATATGTTCTACATCAACAGAAAAATGCCACAAGAACACATCAAAAGCAAACTTCTGATTAGAGTTAATCTTTAAACTACTATTGTCTTCACAGTAACAAAAAAATACTTGTGAGTTCTTTAACAGATTAATTCACTATGCAGTAACGTGCCTGCAAGTTTTATTCACATATTGCATACATGCATATTTATTTCTGCCTATTTCCACGGAATTTGAACATAAATCAGATGCTATGTGCAAACACTCCAGTCATCTTGTTTATCCATTGTAAAAGTGTTTGCAGTGGTTTTTCAATCATAATTGTGTCTTTTTTAGGCAAAATCCAAAAAAATATTTTGTTTTCTGGAGCATAGTTTCTGCTTAGAAGCAGAAAAAAGAAACTCAATTTTGAGTTGTAGGCGGGACTGTAGGTGTGGAAGTGGGCCTCGGCTTAATTCCCATTATCCCTTGGTGTACACTCTCTCCCGCTAGCTTACAGCCCCTCACAACCCCAAGCTAACCTTGGCGGTGCAACAAAAATATATCGAGCAATTTCTGAGCGACCCTGCCGTACAAACAGATGATAATTCATTGATTTGGTTGCAAATGTTGGCCTACGTATTGGAATGGAGCGGATGGGTGAGACTTTGGCAATTTCTACATAATTATTGAAAGAACGTTTTTTTCGCAAACTGATTCACCAATTTTTAATAAAGAATAATCAGAAATGCCAGTTTTCAATCCTAAATTATTTTATATGCCTCCATCGTGAGAAAAATGCCACAAAAACATGTTATAAACAATAGTAATTAATTTTCATTGGATTTAAATGGTTAACTAGGTAACTCCTCTAGTTACTTTTACAATCTAGAGCAGGGGTCACCAACACGGCGCCCGCGGGCGCCCGGTCGGCCGCGAGCACCTCATCAGTCGCCCGCGGGTCTCTTCTAAAAATAGCCCAACTCGTGAGCTGCTCAAAATTTTAATTTTATTGTGATGTATTTTTTTGAACTCACACTTGCCTTCACAAAGAATTAAAACATCTTAACATATATGTTTATTATTGCTGAAGCCAAAAACGGCTTATCCCACTTTTAATTTAATCGTTTTCTCGTTAAAACGAGAATCAATAACAAAGAATGGGGCGCCCCCTTCTCCTTTTCCCGCATGGAGACACTGAGACTTTACCTGTGTTGAGATTCTTTATTTTGTGGTTAACAAAAACAATAGAAGAAAACACTGCACAAAAGTTGTTTTGTCAGTTCTTTTACTTATTAGTGGAGCTGCGCTCTTCAAATGCCGAGTGAACCAGCCCCTCCGTTTATTATCCCCAAACCCCGGCTGCTTTCACATTAACGCTGACATTTCCGCGAATTGGGTTTTTGATTATTAATTTTCTTTAATGGAAACACAGTTTATAAAAAATAAATAAAAAAAAAAAATAAATGCATTTTTCGAAGAAAAAAAGTATTTGCGCTTAGAGGAGCTGGTTTTGGTGGCGTATTGAAATTGATGGACATTTTTCGAAAAACGGTAATGGAAATGGACTTTTTTCTGATTAAATGCGCTTCTGGAGTGTCTGTCCGAGTACAGCACAGAGGGCGCCACAAGAGATCCACAGCGTCACTGCTTACCGTGCATCTCCTCTGTAAAATCAATAACTAGGATCAGACTTCTGACACCTGCACCTGGGACGGAGCGAGTCACCACACTCCTGTGACGTCACCCAAATGCTCCCTATGTTAGTGAATCAAATAAAAAAAGCACACACGTCGCCGTGTTTTTAATGACTTATCGCTTGAGTTGGTTTGTGTTTTGTTGCATTTTTATAAAACCGTGTCATTGCGACACCGTGTTTTTTCGAAATTCCTAGAATTTGGTTAAAGTCTCATTAACGGAGACAGAATCCAGGACTGCTGATGGTGCGTTCACGGAGCCTCGGATATCGGCAGCAAAGAAGCAGTTTATCAGAGAAACATGGAACTGATCCGTATATAATCGACTGATGAAACAGTGTCGACGTTTTCTCTGAAGAACGGATTTGTTTTGCTGCGGATTGTATAAAAAATTACAGTTTGTAGCGGACTGAGTTGAGCGGCTGTTTGGGTTGGTTTATTTCCAAAGCCCAGTGAACGCTCCATGTGCAGATTCTTGCCTGCAGTCAATCAATCTGTGCGGAGGTTTAAGGAGAATAAATGGACGGGTGCATGAGACTAAATGAAAGCGTTTGAGGAGCGTAGATCCACTAATAAAAAAAAAAACAGTCAAAGAACAACTTTTATGAAGTGTTCTTATGCTGTTTTTTGTTGTTAACTACTTAAAAAAAACAGTTTTCTCGCTTTCTCCTTTAAAAAGATTTAATATCTTGTTTCTCTCAAGAAAAAGATTTTAAAAAAAGATGTAGGGCAGGGCGTTTTTGGCTTCCTCACATTATACATGAACTGTAGATAAGCTTAGGTGACCTGGAACCTCGTGGATATACAGAGAAAAAAGTGCTGCACTTTCCTCCACGCAGTCGGTGCTGAAAGACAATGATTCTACATCCCAGGCATTTGACAGAGTGGCAGAAAAATACTGTGATGTCATCAACAGACTTGAGCAAGAGTTTGAGTATAGGTTTTGTGACATTGATCAGCTCCAACCCTTTCATGAATGTGGACACGACATGCTTTTCTGAGCAACTAAGTTCAACGTTTGACTTGGATGCTGGACAGGTGGAGATTGAAATCATAACACTGCAAAATGACCTCCACCTCAAAGCCACCGGGGTGCAGCAAACTTTTGGTGCCTTGTTGACTCAGAGAAGTACAGAGGAGTATGCACAGCAGCTAGAGAAGACTGCCAGCCTGTTTGGTTCAACCTATCTCTGTGAATCAGCATTTTCTGACATGAACTTCATCAAGTGCAAACACAGACACGCCTCACTGATGCACATCTGAAAGACTCGCTCAGAGTTGCAGTATCAAGCTACACACCAGATTACACTAAACTGGTGAACAGCATGCAATGTCAGTCTTCCCACTAACAAAGAAACAGATACAGACGTATGTGGTAACATGGCAAAGTTAAATTATAGTATTGAAATTTGTTCAATTCAAAAGTGTGTTCATAACACGTAGCAGTTGTAATTTTGTTAAAAACATTACATTTGGTCATTACCTCAAAATGTGACAAGATTTGTTGAGATTAATAAAGTTTTGAATATTCATATTTGTTTCCTGGCTTGTTGTTGTTATTGATAATTACGATGAGAAATCAGTGTCTTCACATAGAGGAGTATCATTATTCATTATTAATAATGTATAACTAAAGGCAAACTAAGCAAATTTATTATTTAAATTCGGTAGCCCTTCGTATGACTCAGTACCCATGAAGTAGCCCTCGGTTTCAAAAAGGTTGGTGACCCCTGCTGTAGATGTTCTTCCTGTTGTCCCGTTCCTGTCACTCCCCAGCCTCAGCTGTTCCCCATCATGGTGGTTAGTTTTCTCCGGTCTTCATGGTCCAGCCTTTCTTCTATTTTTCCGTACTGCCCAAAACATTTCCATCCTTCTGTGATTCGGTCCTCAATCTCGTTTCCAGACGTCAGCAATCTTCCTAAATACTTGTATACCTCCACTACCTGAAGTTGATGCTCATCAACTGAGATTCTGTCTCTTCTTTTTTGTCTTTTGGCTACATTATTCCACATGATCTTTGATTTCTTCTTGTTTATCTCTGTTCTGTCCTTCTTTCCTTCTATGTTCAGGTTATCGAGTAGATTTTGGAGGTAATGTTCACTTATGCAAACAACATGATGTCATCTGCAAATCTCAGGTTGTTTTAACTTTTCTCTGTTAATTTTGATCCCTGTTTCAACGTTTATTCTCTTAAAAGTTTCTTCCAGTGCTGATGTAAACATACTGGTGCTAGTGGATCACTCTGCTGAGCTCTCATAATCTTGAATTTTGCTGCTAAGAAGATCAGTTTGTACTTGCGCTGTTCCTCCTCTGTATGTCTCGATTAGGATGTAAATGTACTTTTGGTCAACTCCATGTTGTTTAAGTGCCTCAAAGATTGCTTTGTGTTGAATGGAGTCGAAGGCTTTCTCATAGTCTACAAAGGCCATGTGGACTGGATTTGGTACTTGTTGGTTTTCTGGAGTACTTGTGTAACAGCATGCAGGTGGTCTATGGTGGAGTAGCCTGTAGCGTAGGCCTGATGCTCGTCTAATGTTTTGTTTATTCTGTTCTTCCGGATCTTCATGAAGAGTTCATACAGGTGAGACAGCAGACTGATGGCTCGGCAGTTTGCTAGATCTTTTTTGTCTCCCTTCTTGTATATTAAAGCACATCGGAGTGAAACTTTCAATTCTTTATCTTTGGTTTCCAGCGAATCTGCTAATGTCTTTTGAACATGAGGCTCCTGGTTTCCAAACAGACTAAAAGTTCTAAGTGTCCTTACACAGCTGAAAAACTGCTTCCCCTGAGATTTAACTCAACTCCTAAAGGAATATTGTGTTTCTTTTCTTCACCTCTTCTCACATTCTTGAATCAGAAATACGGCTGTATCCTGTGCAGAAACCAAGTTCTGACCGTCTCGCCCACCATTGCATTATGGGTTTTCTTTCTTGTTTTTCATATTTTTGAACCTTTTATTATTTTACTCTACAAAAGTACCTAACAAGGGAGAACTCAGACAGAACCTGATGTTTAATCTAAACTAGATTTGCATTCCCTGAAGAAATTGCGTCTGATGCTGAAAGCAATACCGATCTAAAACATCTACACACCTCAGGCATGTTAAAGACCTTCCGTCCGACGCGCACGACAAGTTTCGTCCGCGTAGGTCAAGTACTTTTTGGAGATATTAGAGAAAACGACAGGAATTGGACGGGAGCACTGTTGTGAAAGTTGTTGTGCTTGCTTATCTTACACTGTGAAGAATTCTGTAAGTTTGTGAAGTTATGTGAAACTGTTAAGAGCTGCAGCTTTGCAAACATTGCAATCTCAGCTTGTCTAATTGCATGACGTGTTACGCAAAACCGTACGGAACCATGGAAAACAGATATTACCATTGGATTTGTGTAGCCCAAATAGGGTATGTGTTGAAAACTGCAAAGATTCGTCAAAGTATGCAAAGGGAGTCAAAAAAGTGTTTTGCGAAAAATGGTCAATTGCGAAAAAGTCTTACACAATAGAGATCGCTGATGAATATAGACTATTATTTTACTATCCAATGAATCACAAAGCAGTAAAAGGTAGTGCTAAGATAAATGCTCTTGGAGAATAAGCCTATACACTTTAGTAATCCAACTGACCACCTGGTGGCGCAATAGAGCCAAAATTGATTGAGCATTTAAAGATTGGTCTGAAGTATCTACTTACAAATTTTCATACCAGTTGATACCAGTTCTACTTTTCAAGACAATAGGGATTTAAAGTTTGTCCCATTTATTTTGATGGGGGGAAAAAATGTTTTTAAAAATTCATATAAAATCAACCGTAAACCCAAATTGCACTCTGCATCCTGCACTCCGCGTAGCTGGGACTCGAAACCGGGGACTTCTTACTGTGAGGCAAGAGCGTTAACCACTGCACCACAGAACCTACTGGGCTACAAAGGTTTTTATGTCTTTAAACTCCTCTCTGACTAAACAAGTTCTGGTCCAGTAGGTCCAGTAGGTTTTTAAAAGAACACTACCACTCCCTCCAATGAAAGAGTCCTGAAGATCATCTTCAGCTATCAGCTTTATCATCTTTACTTTAATATGTCTTTTGGAAATTGGCTCACAGGCAAAGTGCAATTAAAAATAAAGTGTAAAAATGTTTACAGAACAATGCAGCAGATGTTTTGTGAGCTACTGCTTGCTTAAAAATCCTAGAAAGAGAAATAATACAATCATTCAGCAGAAAACTTTTGGTAACAACAGCCTTCAAATTGATGTTGCTATTAGTGATTTGATGGCCAAGGTTAAAGTTACAACTGCAGTGACCAAAATCTAGTTTTTGTCTGGGGGAAAAAAAAAAAAATCAAAACAAATTTGTTACTCGAAAATATTACTATTTTTTACCAAATAAATCCCAAATGATTCAAAAGTGAAACATGTACAACTCTGTTTAAAATTACATTTTAATTTATGCCTTCCTATTGACTGAAAACTTTAACTGTATGTCATCACAGTTTCGCTTTAAAAATCCGAATCACCTGTGAAGTCAGTCATTTTACATGAAGATATTGTGGTGTAACTGTAGCATCTCTGAATCCCGCCTATATATCGTGACTTTAAAAAAGAAAACAACTATGAATAAAAAATAATAAGGAAAAACTTTAAATTTTTAACACTGCAGCTGAGCTGCTGCTAGTTAAAGAATCACTATTAAAGGCAACAATTACGCTTACAACAGATCAGTTCAAATCTTCTTCATGTTACATCAGTCATTTACAACTACGTATTACTACAAAATAAACTCATGTCTATCAAGAAAATACATTACAACCATGCTTACAGAGTTATCCTGATGTCTTTTATTCATATTTATTGTGTATTTAGCAAAAGAAAAAGAAAACATTCAACTAAATACCAAAACTACACACAAAGATTTCAGGTACTGGAATTAACCCATTTCCTTTTGATTCAAATCAATTCTGTAATCACTAAAGATTCTTCATCTATGGAGTTTTCACAATCTTTAAACAGAATCAAGAGTTTGAGCACAACAGCATGCTTTGGTCTATTTAAGACTACAAAAAGACATTTTTTAAATGATCAAATATAAATGATCATTTAAATTACTAAGAAAGCTGTTGCTGTTTTAATATTTAAAAAAAATTGAATTTATAAACTGAACTACATACCAAATACATAAAAGTGTCAAAAGATACACACAATAAATCATTAAAAGAACAAAAAACTCAAAAGAATAAATATCTTAATGTAACATGTGTAAATATTATTGTTAAATTCTGTAAAATGTGTATTTGGCACCATCTTGTGGTAGAACCATGTACCTGCACTGCGAGATTAAAACAAAGGATTGTGGGAAATCTTCAGATGAAAGCGGAGATTCCCAGCGAGGTAACGTCAGCATAAATTCTACGTCATGAGCAGAAATTAGCATGATTTATTAAAATATTATTACTAATTGTAATGTTGGTTTGGCTGCTGGAAAAGGGAATTATGTTTAATCTTAAATATTTGTGCCATTTTAGTGGCATTTAATCGCTACTTGCTGATCTTTAGACTGGCCGTTGCAGCGGTTTAACCATTAACTTCTTTCTCCAGTAAAAACTACTACGCTCGTGACGGATCAGCTGATGTTCCTTTGTCTTTATTTCTGGCATTGCAGAAAAAAAACAAGCACACAACGCAGAGGATACACAAACAAAACATTAAAATAAATAAATAAAAAGCAAAAAATATATATTAAAAGAAAAGCTAAACCAAATATAAACTTTAAAGAAAAATACATACATGACTCAAAGTAAGTCATAATGAATAAAAAGATGTCTAAAAAACATAAGCACACAGAATTTGGATCCTGATGTCAGCTGTGCGAGGAAGTGAAGATCTTCATGGAGCCAACTTCCTCCAAAATCCTGATTCTTTCTCTTCCAGTTCAGCAAAGACTCTTTGATGTTTCTTGACGTTGCTGTGATCATCCATTCAATCCATTGGTTTCTCAGAGCAGGAAATAATGAAAGCTAACATCCAAATGCTTTCATTGATTTACAAGCCTTTCCAAGCGCGGTCAAACGAGCCGCCGTTCACATTTCCGTGGTCACATCAAGAAGCTCCGTGGAGTCTTCTGGAGATTTTCCAGCGTTCTCAGGACTGCTAGCGTAGGTATTGGATGAAAGTCAAAGCAAAAATCCAGTGACGGCTGATTGGAGCAGAAAATGTGAACGGCGGCTGATTTGACTGCAGTCAATGTGAAGGTAGCATGTTCTCTTCTCCAGAAGCTGAACGAGACACGCTAGCCGGACCAGATGAGGTTTAGTGCATGTGCAGCAGAAAGTAGATGATTGATGAAAAAAAGAGTGTGTCCAGGACTGTTTGGTTGAGAGAGATTTAAAAGGAGAAATAAAAAGCAAAGGATTTCTTCTTCTATTTGTTCTCTTTTAGAATAAAAATGACACACAGACATGTTTATGGTGTAAAAAGAGGATTTTATGGGAGGAGTAAATTTTAGGGGCTTGGGAAGATCTTCCACCCCAGTCTCTCGGTATACCAAACTTTCCCCCCTCCTGACACTATGTCTGCACCCAGACCGGGGCTGGCTAGATCGATGAATCAGCATTAAATAGCACGAATTCTGCTGTTCCAAATTCCGTCCCTCGGTGGCGCAGTGGCATAAGTAGTGACTCCCAGTCAGAAGGTCAGAGGTTCAATTCCAACCTGGGAAAATTCACATTTCATTTATTTCATCCCAAAACACTTCAATGCACGTATTCAACACGGAAAATTATTATTACAAGCACCTGAAATTATTATTACAAGCACATTCAATCACACACGCGCAGGTTGGTGACTGTTTGCTATGTTTTTTCAAAATTTTTTTAAACGTCAACAACCACTCCTTCTGGATTCTCACTTTACAGGCCCTCATCTGTGGACAGCAGATCAAAAATTTTGCCTGCCGAAATTCATTTACGCTCTCCCGGAGAAATAAACACAATTCAAATAACTTTACTTTTAAAGGCAACTATTACGCTTACAACAGATCAGTTCAAATCTTCTTCATGTTTACATCAGTCATTTACAACTACGTATTACTACAAAATAAACTCATGTCTTCAAGAAAATACATTACCATGCTTACAGAGTTATCCTGATGTCTTTTTATTCATATTTATTGTGTATTTAGCAAAAAGAAAAAGAAAACATTCAACTAAATACCAAAACTACACACAAAGATTTCAGGTACTGGAATTGAACCCATTTCTTTTGATTCAAATCAATTCTGTAATCACTAAAGATTTCTTCATCTATGGAGTTTTCACAATCTTTAAACAGGAATCAAGAGTTTGAGCACAACAGCATGCTAGTTGGGTCTATAAGACTACAAAAAGACATTTTTTAAATGATCAAATTTAATGATCATTTAATTACTAAGAAAGCGTGTTGGCTGTTTTAATATTTTAAAAAATTGGAATTTATAAACTGAACTTACATAACCAAATACATAAAAGTGTCAAAAGATACACACAATAAATCATTAAAAGAACAAAAAACTCAAAAGAATAAATATCTTAATGTAACATGTGTAAATATTATTGTTAAATTCTGTAAAATGTGTATTTGGCACCATCTTGTGGTAGAACCATGTACCTGCACTGCGAGATTAAAACAAAGGATTGTGGGAAATCTTCAGATGAAAGCGGAGATTCCCAGCGAGGTAACGTCAGCATAAATTCTACGTCATGAGCAGAAATTAGCATGATTTATTAAAATATTATTACTAATTGTAATGTTGGTTTGGCTGCTGGAGAAAGGGGGATTATGTTTAATCTTAAACATTTTGGCCATTTTAGTGGCATTTAATCGCTACTTGCTGATCTTTAGACTGGCCGTTGCAGCGGTTTAACCATTAACTTCTTTCTCAGTAAAATACTACGCTCGTGACGGATCAGCTGATGTTCTTTGTCTTTATTTCTGGCATTGCAGAAAAAAACAAGCACACAACGCAGAGGATACATAAACAAAACATTAAATAAATAAATAAAAAGCAAACAATATATATTAAAAAAAAAGCTAAACCATTAACTTTAAAGCAAATACATAAAATGACTCAAAGTAAGTCATAATGAATAAAAAGATGTCTAAAAAAACATAAGCACACAGAATTTTGATCCTGACGTCAGCTGTGACGAGGAAGTGACGATCTTCATGGAGCCAACTTCCTCCAAAATCCTGATTCTTTCTCCTTCCAGTTCAGCAAGACTCTTTGATGTTTCTTGACGTTGCTGTGATCAATCCATTCAATCCATTGGTTTCTCAGAGCAGGAAATAATGAAAAGCTAACATCCAAATGCTCTTTCATGGATTTAAGCCTTTCAAGCGCGGTCAAACGAGCCGCCGTTCACATTTCCGTGGTCACATCAAGAAGCTCCGTGGAGTCTTCTGGAGATTTTCCAGCGTTCTCAGGACTGCTAGCGTAGGTATTGGATGAAAGTCAAAGCAAAATCAGTGACGGCTGATTGGAGCACAGAAATGTGAACGGCGGCTGATTTGACTGCAGTCAAAGTGAAGGTAGCATCTTCTCTTCTCCAGAAGCTGAACTAGACACGCTAGCCGGACCAGATGAGGGTTTAGTGCATGTGCAGCAGAAAGGAGATGATTGATGAAAAACAGAGTGTGTCCAGGACTGTTTGGTTGAGAGAGATTTAAAAGGAGAAATAAGCAAAGGATTTCTTCTTCTATTTTGTTCTCTTTTAGAATAAAAATGACACACAGACATGTTACAAGGTGTAAAAAGGATTTTCATGGGAGGAGTAAATTTTAGGGCTTGGGAGGATCTTCCACCCTCTCTCGGTATACCAAACTTGCCCCCCTCCTGACATTATGTCTGCACCCCAGACCGGGGCTGGCTAGATTCGACAATGCATCAGCATTAAATAGCACGAATTCTGCTGTTCCAAATTCCGTCCCTCGGTGGCGCAGTGGCATAAGTAGTGACCTCCCAGTCAGAAGGTCAGAGGTTCAATTCCAACCTGGGGAAAATTCACATTTCATTTATTTCATCCCAAAACACTTCAATGCAGGTATTCAACACGGAAAATTATTATTACAAGCACCTGAAATTATTATTACAAGCACATTCAATCACACACGCGCAGCTTGGTGACTGTTTGCTATGTTTTTCAAATTTTTTTAAACGTCAACAACCACTCCTTCTGGATTCTCACTTTACAGGCCCTCATCTGTGGACAGCAGATCAAAAAATTGCCGCTGCCGCAAATTCATTTACGCTCTCCCGGAGAAATAAACACAATTCAAATCAAACTTTACTTTTAAAGGCAACTATTACGCTTACAACAGATCAGTTCAAATCTTCTTCATGTTTACGTCAGTCATTTACTACGACGGAGTATTAGGGTCACCGAAAAAAAAAAAAAAGTAATATTACGACTTTTAATCTCGTAAATTTACGAGAAAAAAGTCGTAACTGCTAAATTATGAGAATAAAGTCGTATATTTATGACTTTAAAAGTCATAGGCTAAATTTATGACTTTTAATCTCGTAAATATACGACTTTAAATCTCGTACATTTACGAGATAAAAGTCGTAACCGCTAAATTATGAGAATAAAGTCGTATATTTATGACTTTAAAAGTCATAGGCTATGACTTATGACTTTTAATCTCGTACATTTACGAGAAAAAACTTGTATATTTATGAGAAAAAAGTCTAAAATTTAGAGAAAACACCATCGTTGTTTGTTTATCAGAGCTATGCTTGAAGATGAGAGAGGTGGAGCATTTCGTTAAGGCTTACTTCCAAATAGGTTTGAAAAACAAAGAAATTCTTAACCTTTTGGCGACTCAAAATCAAATTATTATTTGCATGGAGACATTGAAAAGAATATGCCGAAAACTGGGCCTCTACAGGCGGAAGCATCACACGGATTTGGAGGAGATCTTGGCTTTCGTGCAGGAAGAAATGATGGGAAGTGGGCAGCTGCACGGGTATCGATGGCTTCATCAACGGGCTCTGCAAAGAGGTTTTGTTGTTTCTCAAGAGACTATGAGAGCTCTAATAAAGATTTTGGATCCAGAGGGGTAGATTTGCGTCGGGCGCGCCGTCTGCGGCGTCGGCAGTATAAATGCAGGGTCCGAATGCATTATGGCATGTGGACTCCTATGACAAGATAAAGCCTTATGGGGATTGCTATAAACGGCTGCATAGATGGATTTAGTCGTCACGTAATGTGGATGGAAGCTTATACTACAACAGCGACCCCAAAGTCATTGCTGATTATTACGTCAGCACAGTGACGCGTGTTGGGGGATGCCCTCAGCGCTTGCGAGCTGATCCTGGGGACAGAAAATGCGCACATCAGAGAAATTCAAATGTTCCTCCGGAGAGATCATACAGACCATCACGCCGGACAAGAAAGCTTCATTTATGGTTCAGCACCGCCAATCAACGGATAGAATCATGGTGGGGGTCCTTCGGAAGCAGTGTGTCCAGTTTTGGATGGACATTTTTCAAACTCTCAAGATGATGGTCATTTCACGGAAACTTCTTGGACAAGAATCTGGTGCAGTTCTGCTTCCTCAATTTAATTCAGGTATTTATGAAATATATCTGTTACACCGTTCTTATCATTTTCTGAAAACATTTTGTTTCAGATGATGGGTGAGAAATAGTTTGAGCTAAAACAGTTTAAAAAAAAAAACAACAACAAAAGTTGGAGCATCAAAATATGACATGAAGCTTCATCTCCTTTATGTTTCTTCTGTGTTCCTAATATATAAATCCACTGGTGATTATATATTTTTCTCATATTTAACAATGAAAATTATAAAATGTGTACTTGACTTTGTCTTTACAGGAAGAATTAGAGGAGGTTGTGAGAACATGGAATTCCCACCAATAATGACAAAGCCTTCACAGAGTTTACTCAGAGGACGTCCCATCCTTCTCTACACTATGCTACAACTTTATGGAGCAGAGGACAAGCTCCAGCAGGTGAACACAGATGACATTGCTGTGTGCAAGGAAGAGTGCACACCAAAGGACAATATCCTGCGATGAAACAATCTTTGAACTCTGTATTCTTCTAATGAGTGAAAACAACTGGAATGCTCCTGAAGATGCTTACAGTGCTGTGGAACTGTATTCACTCCTAAGAAATGAAATACCTGATCATCTTTAATTATTTCTTTGCATCTGACACATTTAACGTTGTGATTCTTGAAAAATGAGACTTAAATCCCACAAAACAAATAATATGCTATTTCATTTTTTTCTAATGATGTGAAGTTTTTGTTTGTTTCAAACTTTAGCTTGTGTTAGACTAAATTCTAAGGCTAACTCTTTTACCTTGAATATTTTTATAAGCTGGGTGATGGTTATAAATGTATTCTTCTCATTTGTTTTATTTGTGTAAAGAAACTGCCTTGCAGCAAGTAAAAGTCTTGAACTCAAATTGTTGTGGGATCTAAAAGGAGCCTTGCAGAATGCCTCCAGAGATGACTAAATATGTAAACTTAAAATAGAAGACAAGGCTCTGTTGCTTCATGTTCAGGTATTTTTAATGATAAACTTTACAGTAAATTTGTCATGTAAATAAATGACATTCATGAATACAAATGACCAAGATGCTTTTTTTCCTCAACTTTAAGACATTTCCATGGTGATAAGTCAAACAGAATTCAATAGTTATTTGTCAGGACACACAATATGTGCTGATTGCAGAAATATTAGATTTTTTTGCTTGCCTCTATAAAAATAACAAAAACAAACTTCTTCACATTTTTAATAAGAAAACTTTCTTTTTTGAACATAAGTCAAAATATATCAAGTTACAATTGTTTTTATGTAAACAAATTTACAAGAACAGTGAATTCTATGACCACTTCTTGAACAGAACAGCATTTTAAAACAGTCACAAATGTTAAAACACCAGCTGTCAGAACAATGAGATGTAACTTAACTACTATCAAAAGTTGTGGGATGATCTGTTTGAAACCTCCAAGTTTATCACACAAATATCCATTATCCAGATGGCTCTCCAGAATTGAGTTAAACTCACTCCGAAGTCAGGAAAATGGTCTAGCTGTCAGAGAGTTCCAGAACCATCCCACAGGTATGTTGATCCCTTCTTGTTTAAGTAGTTGACTGGTGAAATCAATTTTATGTTGTTTCTGCCATAACACATCTGAGCCAGTGCAAAATCTTAAGAACATGGAGAGCTTTCCTCACTCAGCTCTCTAATAACCTTTTCAGTGTTGTGACACCTCTGTTTGTTTGGTGTCATCACAGACGAAAGTTTAAGAGGGCAACAACTTCTTGGTGTTGGTTGGAGTCACTGTATGTTTTGGTCAACTCCTCTGGCTTAGGTTTACATGATCTTGTGACTTCTTGCCAGCAGTCAATGACAAACATTGGTTTCTGCACAAGTTCCTTGTGCGAAATTTCATCCAAAATTCTGCCAAATTAGCCGCAGTAACCATTTTTCTGCACTCATATGTGCTCAAGACTTCCATTAATTCATCTGTATCAACAGATGAAAAATCCTGCAATGCATTCCTTAGAATGTCATGTTCCTGCATGCTCACAAACTGCAGAAATGTTTTTTTCAGATCACTGTGGACTTCCCCATACAGCATTTCTAAAAACGGTGGGCAAGTCGGATAGCAGATACTGACAGTCTCTAAATCCTTTCAGAAAAATTCTTCCGATTGCTTTCCATTTAGATGCACAGAAATCATGCCTAAAAAAGAACTTTCAGAGATGTTCCAAGAGTGCATCGTTCATAAAACTCTGTCCAAAAACAGCTGTAGACATCCCTGACTACACCAGAACAGTTGCTTTTTCAACTGAATTGTCAGGGAGTAAACGTCTGATGTTTAAGATTTTGTCTAGATGTCAGCATCAGAAAATGTCTCAATCATTTCGTTGAAGCTGTTTGCATGGTGTAGAACCAAGGTTACTTCTGGAATTACATCCTGAGGCTTTGTGAGATGTCATCTGGCTCAAAGATAAGTGTGTCACTGAGAGAAGTAATATCAAACTCTGAAGAATGCTTATTATTATTTCAGGGTCAGAATTCTGAGATTCACTGACCTCAGAGAGATCCACTAGAACTGCATGGTTTGCATCATCCAAAAATATGACATCATTCTGGATTTCAGTGTCAAGTGTGCTTGGTTGGGAAGTCTGTGGTTGAAGTAGCAGGAAAACTGCTTCCTGAAGAAACATTGTAGAAGTCTTCCACAGAATTTGATGTAGTTCTGCAAAATGTGACTGCTCATCTGTGTCATGTTGGATTTTGACTAAAACTTTCCTCTTGTGTAATTGATTCAACATCACTGGGATCTCCAATACACCTATTTTCATCTTTTTATTGTCATCAAAATCATCATCACTTTCAAGTTCTTTATATTGGTTGCAATGTAAAACGCAGGACTGGTAACTTCACAGTTATATATCTTTTCAATTGACACTTCTCTGGGAAGGAATTTTGTCCAAAATCCCAAACATCAAATTCAAACTCGATTCGTGCCCTTGCTCGATTTCCCCTCTGGGAAAAAAGGGCCTTTCCTTCCTTCAGTATGTCATTAAAACCTGCTTGAATGTTGACTTTCACTTTCCTTGTCCCTCCACCTTTTGTTCTAATCTGCTTTGAAACTCCATTTTCACTGTGAATCCACCCAATTTCAATGTTTCTCATGACCTTTTGATCTACGCAGTGATTGGTTGATTGTTTCTGGCATTTCTTGCCTCTGATAACTTTCTCTTCTAAGTTTCAGCTTTTGTCTTAATTTCTCAAAAAGACCATGTTTCTTTTTGATGACGTCGTCTGACGCCTGCAAAAGTTACTAACGCAACCCTGTCTCCATATGAGAAGATGATCTGCAAGCTGAGCATCGTCCATGAGCAGCACAACTTCTCTGTCAATCTGTAAAAACAAAAGACAATAGTTTAGCCAAGTCAAGGAATAAGTTTAGGACTCTGATCAGTTTTATACCATCTGTTTTGTGCCACTTTCCTCAAATCTGTGATTAGCTTCACCTGTCAGCTGCATTTTAAATCTACAATTTTCTCCAATTCATACCAATTCATTATGCACCATGCCTTCTCTCCAGCAGTACCTTCTACTTTACTTCTTTGTGCACTGAATGCCTTATAATAATATAATAATAATGATAATCTTTATTTATGTAGCACCTTTCTAGATAAAAACCAAAAAGTGCTGCAAAATAAAACACAGAATAAAATACAAAGTAAAACACAGAATATAAAAACAAAGTGAAAAAAAATTTAAAAAAGTAAGTTTTCAGCTGCTTTTTGAAAGAAAACACTGAGTTTACAAATTTGAGGCTGAGAGGAAAGAAGTTCCAGAAAGATGGAGCTACTGCTGCAAAGGCTCTGTCACCCTTATGTAAAAAGTTTAATTATTTTTTGTTTATCCTTTGTACTCATTCATCTTATTTGTGTTTCTTTTAATTGTCTCATATTAGTTCTCTTAAGTGATATATCTGCTCATTTTAATTTTTTTTGTGGATGAGACAAGTAAATAGGAAAACAATTTCATATTAGTTCTTTAATAAAGACTGTGTGCTAATAGAGAAAACAGCTGGCAGCTGGTCACTCTCACCATAATCCTCAGCACCTATTGGCAAAGATGAGGCTTCATAGAAAGATTCCCAAAGATCTTTCCCAACTTTTTTGTCTGTTCTGCTAATGGAAATATATCTACTCTAATTTTTTTCCTGACTTAAAAATGTCAACTATATAAAAGGTTCAGAAGAGTCTCTTTTAGTAAACATACAATAGCCCACCTTTTGTTCTTCAAAGAAAGAAATGGTTTCTTCTGAGACGCCTCGAATTCTCAAAAAAGTCAGGAGGTCTGATGATTCTGCCGCCATCATGCATCTGGGGGAAACAGTTATATATATTTAGTCATTTTTCAGGTACTTTGGAGACAATGGGTTAAATGTCTTGCCCAGAGACACAATAGCTGTCAAACTGGAATTTTAACCTTTTAAAAGTATAGACCGAAGTGCGCCCTTACTCAGTGTGTTATGGAAAAATTAGAACGTGTGTTTCAATGTCTGTTCATACATCGTGTTTTACGGTAATCTCATGACTGCTTTGAGATAGGGCTTCTGCAGCTGAGCTGCGCATGTGTGACTTTTGTAAACAAGTATAGCGGCTCCCTGGTCTGAGGAGCACGCGCTGGAATTTTTCTATTATGGAAAACACGCCGATTATGCATAAAAGTGAAGTGGCTCTGTGTTTCTCCATCACGCTAGGGAGACAAAGCTGCACTACCGTTCCCTCCTTCCCTCTACAGAACCCTCAATCATTCACTTAAATAGCTCAGCCACCACCCAGCCACGGGATTTTTGCGACGTTAACAAACTCCGCACACAAACTCTAAAACATATTAAACTAACATTTCAGCAGCATATCTTTTGACGCGAGTGACATGCGCTAGCTAGTACGAACCAGTTTCTGTAGTCCACTGGGACGGGGAGCCCTGGTGAAGAACCGTGGTGGGGTGCAGGAGTGATGGAAGCACCCTCTCCTCGCCGAAGCTTTGCAGTGTGTTCTAACAACAGTTAACACGCATTTAACCCTTCCGTTCTCCTTAGCTTGTTTACATTAAAAGCGGGGTCATCTGGACACCACAGGACAGTGCGCTGAACTTTTTTTTTTCACTGATTTCGGAGTTTCACTAATGTCCATGGCAGACATAAAATCCTGTCCCCCTTCGTGCACATTTGTCTTGGAAGAAATCGCATAACAATATGTGGTTGGAGCCATCTGGACCCCAAGGAGAGCGGAAGGGTTAATAATGATCCATGTATCAAATGTTATATTAAAAAGAAATACTGCAGCGACTAATCGGTTAATGATGCATTTTTAACTGCAAATCAAACAATAGAGCTTCTAAATACCTGGAAAGTTGGTCTGCTGCAGCAAATGGCGTTCACTTGCAGGAGTTGGTCACTTCGACTTAAAAACTCGTAGATTTACGAGATTTAAACTTGTAGATGTACGACTTTTTTCTAGTAATTTTATGAGAAAAAAGTAGTAAAATTACGACTTTAAAACTCGTAATATAACTTTTTTTTTTTTTTCGGTGACCCTAATACTCCGTCGTACAATCGATCAGATGATCAGAGTCTAAGGAAAATGAGTTTGTTAGGGGAGAAACTTCCAAATGAAGAAAAAACACAAATGCAGGATTCATCAAACTTCTGCAGGATTCATAACCTGAACACAAGCAACAATCATGGAGCCCAGCTGCTGCAACCCCATTGCTTCACCTGTGTTCTGTGTGAAGACAGAAAAGATGGCTCCATTCATGAGGACGCCTGTCATGTACGTTCCACCTTCAGGAAAACGCGCAGCAGTTTTCTTTGTAAGTTATCCCTACCTGTTTGGAATGACTGTGGTTCTCTCAACATTTTCTGCTGCTCTCTTTGACTTAAACCACAGCCATTTGGGAGCTTCATTTACTGCAAGGATCCACAAAGTGTTGCTCTGATTTCATCCACCAATCTGTCTATGTGATTGGCCTTTTCTTCCTGGTTTTGTCCCCCTTCCTCCACCCATCCACACCGTCCCTTCCGTGTGGCTGACCTTCCATGTACTGCAGTTTGATTCCAACTGTGAAGTGACAAGGAGAGGCTCATTTAAGCCATTTTCATCAGTGTAAAATGAGGTTGACCTGAAAGAAGGGATTCATGGACATTTTCATCGAAACAATAAAAAATATATTTAAAAAACCATTGTACAAAATGTTTTGACATCTTCAGCATTTTTTTTGACACATTCAATGAAATCAAGATTATTAGTTGTAAAAACAATGACTATTCAGCCTTTACAAGTATAGCTGATTTTAACAGACATGATAAAAAAAAACAATCGTCACCAAAAGTGATCATTTTGCCAGAGATTTGATCTTATGTTATGTACGATTGTACGCCAGAATTCCCATCACATTCATGAAGGGAGCACAAACTGTGAGATGTGTGAGGTGCTGCCAGCCCTCCAAAGTCTCCAAGGGACTATGATGGGAAAGGACAACATAAAATACTCAAGTAGTGTTTTCCTGTGAAGATGAAAGAAATGATTATTCAAATTTGGTTATGTATTTCACTCTGAAAAACATAATTATTTTACATTTGGCACACACCCTGTGATGTTAGACTTTTTTCTGTTACAAACCGACCCCGCCCCCCAAATCAGAGAAGAAAAACAGTTATATGACCCCCACAATAAAACGTTTTAGGACCCTGATCTATGTAAAAAGACACCTGTACACAGCCTCAAACAGTCACACTCAAGATTTTCTCTAAGACCAAAGAGCTGTCGAAGGACACCAGAAACTAAATTGTTGACCTGCATCAGGCTGGAAAAGATGAATCTGCATTAAGAAAAGCAGCTTGGTGTGAAGAAATCAATTCTTAGGAAATGGAAGACATTCAAGATCACTAATAATCTCAATCAATCTGGGGATCCCCACAAGATCTGACCTGTAGGGTCAAACTGATCACAAGAACTGTGAGCAAAAGTCCCAGAACCACACAGGGGACCAAGAGAATGACCTGCAGAGAGCTGGGACCAGAGTAACAAAGACTACCATCAGTATCACACTACAAACCCTGCAGTTCCAGACGTGTCCCTCTGCTAAAGCCAGTACATGTGCAGGCCCGTCTGAAGTTTGTAGAGATCATCTGGATGATCCAGAGGAGGATTAGGAGAATGTCCTATGGTCAGATGAAACCAAAACAGAACTTTTTGGAAAGAAATGTCGTGTTTGGAGGAGAAAGAATGCTGAGATGCATCCAAAGAGCACCATACCTACTGTAAAAGCATGGGGTGGAAGCATCATGTTTACGCAGAACGACTGATGTGTGTAAAGGAAAGAATGAATAGGGTCATGAATGGTCAGATTATGAGTGAAAACTCGTTCTATTAGCATTGGAGATGAAACGTGGCTGAGTCTTTTAGCATGAGCGTGATCTCAAACACACTGTCCGGGTAGAAAAGAAGTGACTTCGTAAGAAGCATTTCAAGGTCCTGGAGTAGTCAGTCTCCAGATCTCAACCCCCTAGAAAATCTCTGAAGGGAGTTGAAAGTCCCTGTTGCTCAGCAACAGCCCCATTGTAGTTTTTGCTTAGTACTTCCCCAAAACAGTTTTCCATCTTTTTGGTATTTCCTCAAGTTAAAGTTTCCTGGCAGAAAACTCATCATTTCATTCATGACTGAATCAAAGCTTGTGTTTTGTTCTGGAAGGATGTCTTGTTGGGGTCACGTATCAAAGAATATTCTGGTCTGTTCTTTAGAAATCTCTCTCCAAATATATTCACAAATGTAAATTCTCTGGATGAAAACCATGTTTCTTTGTACTTTTTTCTGATTTCAATTTGTATAAAAATATTATAAGAAACTCTGAGAAACAAAAAGCATCAAAATCTCGTCTGTATGTGAAAGATTCAGTATTTTAAGAGAAAACTACTGCAGCAGCTTATTTGTTTTTGTTTGTTTCTCATATTGAAATGTTCCCTTTATTGCATAACTGATTGTGAATCTCCGTCAATTGAAAAAATGTGTAATAAAGTTGGTTAGAAAAAAACAAAAGAAAAAAAACCCATCACAGCTCTAGAGGAGATCTACATGGAAGAATGGACCAAAGTACCAGCAGCATTGTCACAACTTTTCCCTAAAGCTGCATCAGAGCTCTGTCTTCCCCTTTGCTCAGCTGTCCCTCTACTGCAAAAAAAAAAAAAAAAAACCCTCTCCCCCTCCTTGGATGGTTTCTCCTCTTAGCTCGGGTCCTCTATCGTGTCTTTATCACCTAAAATAAATAATTCCCACTTTACAAATACAAATAATAAAATACAGTGTGACCATAACTTTCAATTTTTCATATTTTCACAATAAAATCCTACAAATTATCATCCACAGTCACCATTTCACAATCCAAAAAATGTTTGAAATTGTAGTCATTTTTTATTATTCCGTGGGTTACTTTGATAACAGCTTCTCTGTCATTTTGATAGAATAGAATAGAATAGAAAATACTTTATTAATCCCTTTGCAGTCCTCAGGGAAATTCAGGTACCAGCGTCCGTACAGCAAAGATGTAAATAACAAAATTAATACAATAGAATAACATTAAGTGAAATGGACTGAATATGGCTAGATAAGCAATATGGAAGTAATAAATACTGCACATTATTGACATTAATAAATAAATAAATAAATAAATAATGTCCGTGTGATGGATCAGGTAGCTACGCCCCTCCCCTCTCGACCCTCCTCTCCCCCTCCTACCAAATGCAGAGTTATACAGTTTGATGGCTCGGGGACAAAGGAGTCTCTGAGCCTGTTGGTCCTGCTCTTAGGGAGGAGCAGCCTGTTGCTACTCAGGCTTCTCTGTTCCCTGATGACAGAGTGCAGAGGGTGGCTGGTATTGTCCATTATAGCCAGCAGTTTGTTAAGTGTCCTCCTCTCTGCTACTGTCACTAGGGGTTCCAGCTTTATGCCGACTGCAGAGCCCGCTCGCCTGATCAGTTTGTCCAGTCTGTCAGCACTCCTCTTTGTCATGTTGCCCCAGCAGACCACGGCGTAGAAGAGAGTGCTGGCCACCACAGACTGGTAGAACATCCACAGGAGCTTTTTGCAGATGTTCAATGATCCCAGTCTCCGTAGGAAGTACAGACGGCTCTGGCCCTTCTTGTACAGGTGGTCTGTGCAGCGAGTCCAGTCCAGCTTGTTGTCCAGCCACAACCCGAGGTACTTGTAGTGGCCCACAATCTCCACCTCATCGCCTCCGATGGTCACAGGTCGTGGTTGTGGGCTGGACTTCCTGAAGTCGATGACCAGCTCCTTGGTCTTCGAGGTGTTAAGCTGGAGATGGTTCATCTGACTCCAGTGGACAAAGTCACTAATTAGACTCCTGTACTCGTCCTCCCCGTCGTCCCTGATACACCCCACAATGGCTGTGTCGTCAGCAAACTTCTGGATGTGACACAGCTTCGAGGTGTAGCAGAAGTCTGAGGTGTAAAGGGTGAAGAGGAGGGGGGCCAGCACCGTCCCCTGGGGAGCTCCTGTGCTGCTGATGATGGTATCGGAGGTGATGCTCCTTAGCCTGACGTACTGCGGTCTCTCCGTGAGGTAGTCGGCAATCCAGGACACCAAGCAGGGCTCCACCTGCATCTCCCTCAGTTTATCCAGTAGCATCGGTGGCTGGATTGTGTTGAAGGCACTAGAAAAGTCCAGGAAGAGAATCCTCACTGTGCCACTCCCCTGATAGTAAATAGTTTGATTCCTATATATTGTTTATATTGTTTTTCAAGCCTATTCCACAGTTTTGTCCCACACACTGATACACACTAACTCTTTCTCACTCTTTGAGTTTTTGGTTGTTTGAAAATACCATGTCCCCTCAGTGCATAATCTCCATCCCTCTGTTTAAATTGCTTCTGAACATTATGTGGTAGGAATTTATTGTTGGCTTTATAAAGAAGTTTTGCTGTATACAAATAAACTAAATCAAAAAAATGTATTACCTTAGAACTTAGAAATAACATGTTAGTATGATCACAGTATCCGGCTTTATGAATTGTCCTAATTGGACGTTTTTGAAGGATGAAAAGACCATTTAGTCTTGTTTTATAGTTATTTCCCCATACTGTATATTAAATGTGGGAATATTAATGAACAGTACAATGTATGCAAGGATTTGTACTTCAGAATATATTTAACTTGAATTATTGCAATAGTTTTAGATATTTTACTCTGGACATGTTTAATATGAGGCTTCCAAGTTAGTTTGTTATCAATGATTATGCCAAGGAATTTAATTTGGGGTACCTTTTCTATTATAGTATCGTCTATATATATTGGTAATTCAGAGTTATCTTTAGAATTACCAAACATAATTGCCTTCATTTTTTTTTAGGTTTAAAGATAGTTTTTTATGTCCGTCCATGTTTTGATTTTTTTAAGTTTATAATTGATTGTATTTATTAAAGTATTGTTGTTAACATTCAAATAAAATATGTTGGTATCATCTGCCAAAAAGTTTTATTTTAATAAATTTAAAACATTGAAAATATCGTTTATATAAAAGTTAAATACATTTAGGACCTAAATTGAGCCTTGAGGGACACCACAATACAATGCCTCACGTCTTGATTGATATTCCCCCATTTTAACAAACCGTTGTCTATCAGTCAAAATAACTTTTATCCAGTTCCATGCTACCCCCTGATGCCGCTATCTAATTTTAAGTAAAACAGAATGCGTGATTGTGTCAAAAGCTTTCTGAAAATCAAATATTCCAACAGATTTGATTACAAATGTAGTTAATGGCTTTAAAATATAATCTATCACCTTTTTAATTAACATCATATCTATATCATTACAGTCCATAGATGCTTTGTTTTGGAATTTGCTAGATTGACTTAACTTCCATTTCACTAGCAGGTGAGAGAAAAATAGAATTTATGTTTGTCTCTGTTGGGTCCCACAGGGTGTTGACTTCATTCTTTGGTATCATTTATCACTAACTGAGGCCCAACATTCACAAAAAAGAGTCAAGTTATTTACTATTGTTTTTCATATGATAATCTTCACCAGTATTATTTATAAAATAATTAGGTACACACTTCTTTTCCATCCTCTTGATCAATCGATTTAGGACTTCCAAGTTCCTCTCGTATTGCTTTATATTATGATCAATTATTTTATAGTACATTTGTTTGCATGTCCGTAATATATTAGTTAATTTATTCTAATCATTTGTAATTTATTCGGCTTCCACTGTTCTTACTTTGATAAATTTCTTATACGAAATATTTCTTTTTCCAGCATTTTCAAGTCTTTTGTTAACCAAGGACATTTTATGATTTATGGCTTTTATAACTTTTTGATTGGACAATGTTTGTTATAAAATGAACAGAATATTTTCAAAAGTTTTATAAGCTTGATTTACATCTTTTACATTATACACCCACGTTCCAGTTTGTGCACAATTAAATCATTTTTAAGTGAATTAATTGCGTTATCCGGCTTAACTATTTGTATACATATTTTGAGTTGGCATTTTGGGAATTTCATAATCATTCATTGTGAAGATAGGTAATGATCTGTTATGTCACAGATCAGCAGTCCACTTCTCTTATTAGATTTGATATTGTTTGTGAATATGTTATCAATAAGTGCAGCGCTGTGGGTTGTAATTCTGCTTGGTTAGTTAATAGTTGGATGGAAACTCATGTGGAAAATGTGGAAAACCTAATGCAGATCATTCTGATATTTCTGGCTTTGCCCTGTAATCAGTTCTTTCTGGGAAGACATCCATCAGGTCATCATTACAATCTTGGGTTACATGTACTGAAAACAAGTATTTTTTTACTTGGGCAATTTATCAAGTTATAATTTTTTTAAATGACAAGTATTTAATTCAAATCGTCCTAGCTGCCTGTAAGAAAACAATTACAAAAAACTGGTACAAGACACACCAATACAACAGGAATGGGAGAATAGAACAAGAAATAATAAGAGAAATGTTGAATCATAAGATACAAATGGAAGAAGAACTTTTCATAAAATGGGACTATATACATGCAAAAAGAACATAAGAATATATATGGAGCAAATAAAAAACCTGTTGAGTCAAGTCAATCCATGTGTATGTTTTTTTCATTTCTTTCTTTGCTCTGTTGTTACGTTGTTTCCCCAGTTGTTCATTATTGCCTCTCTATCTTCATTTTTTTTGTTTTGTTTGTTGTTTTTCCCTATATTTACTTACATTGTCTGCCCTCTTCTGTATATTTACCCTAAATGTGTTTAAAAAAAAAAACAACAAGTAGGTTGTTAAAATAAATGTAAATAAAACGTGAATAAATCCCTTCTAATAAAAAGGTTTCTGAACTGCTCTTAGTCTGGCTCGTCTCTCAGGTGTCTGCCTAGCAGGGGCAAAAGCCCAAAGCTGATCCTGAGATCAATCGAGCACTCAAACCCGTCCGCCACGTTAAGGCGGCAGTTCACGGAGGTGTGGGGTGTGGGGTGTGTGTGATTGGGTTGTGTGTGTGTGTGTGAGGTGTGTGTGGGTGTGTGTGTTGATGGTGTGTGTGGTGTGATGTGTGTGTGGTGTGTAGAGGGGTGTGTGTTTGGTGTGTGTTGTGTGTGTGTGAGGGTGGGTGATTTGTTTTTTTTAGTTTTTTTAGTTTTTAAAATGTTTGTTTTGTTTTTTTTTTTTTTTTTACTTTTTTAGTTTTTAAAAAACTTTTTTTTGTTTTAAAATTTTTTTTGTTTTTTTTTTTTTGTTTTTTTTAGTTTTAAAAAATTTTTTTTAGTTTTTAATTTTTTTTTTTTTTGTTTTTTTCTATTTATTTTTTTTTGTTATAAATATATAAAATACAAATAAACAATTAACAAAATCATTTTAAAAAAGTATCTTAGACTTCAGAGGGATTGTTGAAAAGGACAATCAAACGCGTTATGCAGAAACATGTTAGCTTTACGGCCTAAACCACTTTTCTCTGCTGTGGTCAGGCGTCCACTTTGGGTTTTTTTTCCAGCCTTTCTAAATATGTGAAAACTTCTGACCAGCAGTTTTCTTCTTAGACTTCTGTTTCATCTCATTCACCTGCTGCTGTACTTGATCAAGTTTGGACATCAAAAGCGTCTTCCATAGAGCTGATGATGGTCTCTTTCTCCTGCACAGCTTCCTTCAGGTGAACAATTGTTGTAAGAGGCTGGACTTTTCTGCTGCCCTCTGCTGCTTCTGGTCTTCTTGTTCTTCCTGGACTTTGACCAAAGCAGCTCTTAATTTCTTGGACTCTTCTGCCTCCGCTCAAGCTGAGCTTGTTTGATTTGTTTGGATTTTCTCTTTCAACATTTTCTTCCAGTTGTTGTATTTATTCCAGGTCAGAGTTTTTCTTGCAGAAGGTCTTTTTGACCTCCTCAAGCTGTTGCTCCTGTTGTTCACCTTCTCTTTCAACATGATTCTTAGATTATTTTGGTCGAGTCTTTTCCTCTGATCGTTTCTTTGAGTTTGTCCATCTGCTTTTCGGCATTGGAAAACAATCCAAAGAAGTGTCTTTCTCTAACGTGAGACGCAGCAACCCTTTCCTCGTGAACTTTTCTTAATCGAGCCATTTCTTGGTTGATGAAGGTGTTTCTTCTCTGCCATTCCTGTCTTTCTTTTTCAGCTGACATTGTGCGTTTTTAATGCCAGCTGATGTTGATTCAGGAAATGGCTCCTCTGCATTTTGATTCTTCCCTCTGTTTCTGTAATGTCACTCTTAAAGTGACAATTGAAGCATGTGTACTGGCAGTTCTTGCTTCTGTTGGGCTAAGCGTGTCTCTGCATCATTGGCTCTCCGTCTCTTCTTTCAGGGATGTTTCCTGCTGAGACATTTTACTGGTGAGGTCAGATGTTGCTGTGTTGCTGCTCAAGAGCCGTCTTTAGCTGAGAGATTTCTCGGATAAAGGACGAACTCTTTCTCCAACTCTTGTCTTTCCTTTTCCAGCTGATTGACGTTCTCGACTAAGACTTCTTTTTGCTGCAAGCCTCTTTTAACTGAGAGATTTCTTGTAAAAAGAGGACTTTTCTTCCTGCAGTTGCCTTTTTTTGCTTTGAGGTTCCTCAGAAAGGTGTTAGCTTTTTGTGGCACGTTTGGCCTCGTCTTCCATCCGTTCCATAAAGTGATCGACCTTCAGGTTAGCATCCTCCAGCTTCTTCTCTTTCTGCTGGAGAAGCTCCTTCAGGTGCTGAAGTTCACTTTTCAGAGCAGCGTTCTCCTCTTGAAAGAGCTTCATCTGCCGCTGAGGTTGACTCAGAGGTGGAAGTCGGCTTATCAAGAGAGTCACACTTTGTTTCTTCTCCAAAGGTTTATTTCCCAGGTTGTGATGCAGGCAGAAACGGCTTCACTGGAACGTTTGTTGCCAGGTGAAGGGTGGTGACTTGAGCAAAACTTAAACCTTTTCCAGCTGGAGTCTGCTTTAGCTGGAAGATTCAGGTTTGAGTTTTTTCTGCAACTCCCGTCTTTGTGTTTGGACTTTTTGAGTCTCAAAAAAGTCCTCATCATCACTTGCAATTGGGGAGTAACTACTCTCCTCAGGTCATTCCAGTCCATCCAACCTTCTGGTTTAGGGAACCTGTCCACGGTTCCACTACTTGTCTCATTCTGACTTCTGATCACAATGCAACAATAAAGTTCTTTGTAACTGGAGGTTAATCTCGAGCTTCGTTTCTGATTACTCTGATCGCTGAACGCTCTGTGAGAAACTGATCTGAAGCTGAGCTTTTATAGCTCTTCTGGTGACGTCATATGACGTCACTCTTTGATGTATCGGTGACGTCACTCTCAAAAAACTGATTCAAGTCCCTCTTTAAGTGACACATTAAGATTTAATTATTTTTTTTTAGTAATTAATTTAGTAGTTCGTTTGAAAATTATTTAGATGTCATTCTTTAACTAAATTATTTAATAGCAATGATCTGATCCATAAATTCAAATTTATTTTTTTCTCCCCTCCCCTTTGCGCATGCGCGTCAGTTTCGACCGTCTCCTTTCTCTTCCTCTATTCTCCTTCCCGCACTACGAGAAGCTGCACGTCGGACTTCGGGTTGAAAAGAAAACTACTTCCTGGTAAGTTTCCTTTGATTTGACGTGTTTTATCATGTTCGTATTAGTTGTATCACTTCTGCACAGACCGCAAAGTTTCACGGTTTTACGTTATTTTTACGGCAGTGTGTGAACGGCGAGTTTTCTCGTTTTAATAAAGGCGGACTAGCTTAACTAGCTTAACTAGCTTAACTAGTTGGCTAACCGTGGTGCTGTGGTTTAGAAAGAACGTCTCGTTAACAGAGGAAGAGATCATCAGTTGATGTACTTTGAGAGACTTGTTAAAAGAAAAGGAGCCATGATGCAAAATCAGCAGTTAAGCTGCGAAATAGCAGGACCCGATGTTGCCAGGTAGTTTACGGTTTTCCAGCCCAAAGTCATCTAAAAGCTAAAAACCCCCAAAATGGCTGTTATTAGCAGACTTCTAATGCGACCAAACACAAAAAATGATGGAAATGTATGTTATACCGTTGTCAAGATGCTCTTTGCTGCTTTGCGATGCATTTTATGTGCATCGTTCAAGTCTGAGTGACCTTTATCATCAGCAGTTATTAATCTTTGATTTATTTTTTCCGTTTAGATTGAAAGTTGAATTTGAGAAATTTAGAATTGTATTACATCCACTATTTAGTTATGTCAGTCAGAGCAAGATCTAAAATAAATGACTACAAATAAACTTGAACAACACATCAAGAGCAATGTGAGTTTACTGATGTAACCCCCAACATCATTATTATACTGTTAAGTTACTTCATGACTAAAAATGAATTTAAATACAATAACCCTTTTACTACCAATACTGACATTGATAATGTAGTTTAGTTCTACCTCTAATTCCTTCTTTAGATCATGATGTTTTATATTGGTTAAATATAATTTATTGTAATTTCATAACTGTATTTGAAGATTCAACCTGCATGTTTTTCCTGTTAATGTAAAGATCATTGATATAGTTTTAAATCCTCATATGCAAGTTTGACTTCTTTTCAATCACTTCTGAATGACCAAGTATTCTGGTAAGTTTACTGCACATCTAATGCATTTGTCTGCATGTTTTTCAGAGTCATCGTCCCTGTTCCACTCCAGATAACTATCTGTGGCAACCTCCTAGAAATAGAAGTGAATATTAAGTTTCTCTTAGCAGTTGATAATCATCATATATTATATTTGTTTGAAGTGATAATTGTGTGTTTTTTTCCTTTTCAGGTTTATGTGTGGACATGCAGAGAGATGCAGTTTGGAGTCATCCAGCAGGTATTTGTTGTTCAAACATTATAGACGACTGGTGGGTTTTTAGGGCAGTCATCTTAACCTCTGTGCTTTCCTGAGCATGTTTACATTTAAAAGCAGGGTCATCTGGACCCCACAAGACAACGCTCTGAACATTTGTTTCCTAGGATTTTTGATCTTCACTGGTGTCTGTGGCAGACGTAAAATCCTGTCCACTTTTGTCATGGCCACCTCAATATAACAATGGGGTCATCTGGACCCATAAAGAGCAAGAGGGTTCAAATTCCCAACAATCCTCCTTTATCAGTGTGTCCTCTTCTCTAGCTTTGCTCTTTCTTCTTTCATCTTCTTCATCACCAGAGTCAGATAACTCCTCCTCCATTTCATCTTCAGACTCATCACTCTGACTCTCTTTTTACCTCCACACCAAACTCCTCCTTTGAGATAACTCCTCTCCATTTCTCCTCCATCTCCACCATGATAGAACAACTTGAACCCTCCTGAGCTTCTAGCTTGCTACCTTTCCACCTGCTCTCCTGGACACACAGTCTCCACTTTCTCCTCTGCATCATGTCAACTAACTCTCTACCTTTCTGTCAGAGTTCCAACATTCAAGTGGAGTAGAGATTTTGTATCATATTTCACCCATAGGGCGCACTGGGTGATAGGCGCAGTTTGAGTTATTGGTGCTTTTCTGTATTTAACAATACTTAAGGCGCTCTTGACTATCAGGCGCGGGCATGGTAAACTAGGGTTGGTCACTGAGGTTTGATTCCAAGCAGAAACACACAAACACGGAGTGCACTTTCTCCCTGTTTTCCGCAGTGAGGAAGTGAAAAGTTTCCTCGTGCGCTCCTCCACCTGCTCCACTGACAGTGAAAGCGTGCGCGGGAGCAGAGCGACCGCGAGCAAAAAAGATCCCAGCTAAAGTACCGATCCATATGCAGACAGAACCCTCTTTTAATGTAACATAACATGTTTGTGAGAGCGTAACAGCAGTAACGGTCCAAACACCGCACTAAAAGAAAAGTGCAGGACATTTTAAAAAGGAGGAAATAAATCTGGACACAGGCCTTAAAGAACAATGATCAGATAAAATGAAGTGACTGAAAGTTCACAGGTTGCCTCAATAATAACAAATAATCCGACAATAAAATTCATTTTCTTCATTTTTTTTTTTTTTTGAAAATGAATGACATAAAATGTCAAATTAATTAAACTAATTTGACAGTATGGAGCGAGGAGCACGGACACGCACAGACACGCGCTCCCCGCTCCGTCCCACACTTCACCATTCAATGTTCTTATGTAATCCGCCTGAAAAAAAAACAAAAAAACAATACAGTAGGCGCATCGCTCTGTAAGGCATGCCAACATTTTGGGAAAAATTTTAGACTTTTAGTGCCCCCTATGGTGGTGAAAATACGGTACTTGCTTTGGAGAAGTCAAACACCTGTAGAATGATTAGTTTTGAATCCATATTTGTTGTGTTTCAGACTCTTCCACTGAAGATGACGTCGTGGAAAGCATTGCAGCCACGGTCAGCTGTCTCAGAGAGACGGATTCAAAAGCCAGAGATGGTGGCATTGCTGTTGAAAGTTCAAGTCTGGACCGACCTCAAGTGTCATGGATTCATATTGATCTACGCACTGGATCACAGTTTTCCAGAGGATCTCAAGTTGACTTTGAGTTCTGTCAGAAGATCAAAAAACCGAGATTGACACAAGCTGAATCCTAAAAATCCAGCAGCTGATGATGAAGCTGTTGCTTTGTGCTGAGAACATGGACATCAGACTGAGAACCCCACCACCCAATTTCTACACAAAAGACCTCTGCAGTGAATTGGTTTTGTTCCACTTCAAATTGACTGTTACCAGATTCTCCTCTTCCCCCTCCCCTTAGCCCTCCCCCTTGAGTTGAGTGGAAGTCCTGTCCGGGATTATTTTTGAAGTTTCCCACTCCAAACAGAGGGGTCCAGAGTCCACTATCGCCAGAGTAAACGGCGAGTAAAGCACTTTCATCACGTTGGTGTTCTCTGAACCACAGAAGTTTCCATTTCAAACAGTCAGTGGTGGAGATCTTGAAGACCAGGAACGATCAGCTTAGTCTCTGTGTGATTCACTTATTCTGATTCCAGCAAGGATACAGAAATCTGAAACCAGAACAGCTGGAAGATGATGGGGGGGTACATGAAGTAGGTAATTTGGATTATTGATTTTTTTCAGAAAGAGTCCAAGAAAAGCAGTATAAGCTAAAGTTAGATGACAACTACAAAAGTTGCATTACCTGCAATAATGCTTTTTGCTGAAAGTAGTCACTGAAGATGCTGAAGCGTTTTTTGCTGAAAATGAAACAATTTACTCTGATTAAAGAAAAAATGTAAAAACTATTTGCAAATATTAAATTTGCTAAAAGACTTGAAAATGTGTTAAAGAACTTTGAAAGAGTGCTGAAGTTGACCTAAAGTTGACCTGAATTTCTGAAAAAAATCCCTAATATATGTGTAACAAAGAGGGTGAGGCGTTGAGATCCATATGCAACAGCTTTTAATACCAGAAGATCTGACAAGAGCAAAAAACAAGGAGAGGTCAAAAATCCAGGCAAAAGGTCAGACAAGGAGCAAGGCAGGGATTTTTGATTTTTAAAAATGCCCTTTATTGGACCATTCTAATATTTACATATTAACTCACATGATGGTAAAAATAAAAAAGCATCAATAAATGATGACATGATCTCTGGGGTTAAGAAGGAGAAGATGAGTTCTCCATCAGCATTCACATGACATAGAACATTTTCTACAGCCCAGGTTTGTGAGAATTCCTCCAGCCTTTCAGTCACTCTAAAATAAGCATACTCCATGTGTAACCGTGATCTTAAAAGAGAAAAAAACATCTGTTGAACATCAACACATCCCTCAGAGTTTGCTTGATTTCGTCTAGTGAGCCAAATTGCAATTTTAGCCGTAGCAAACAGGAAGTCCAGCAGTTGATTCGTTTTCCTTTTAGCATTTGTAAATACAGGCCCGAACACAAAGAGGGGGAGAGAGAACACCTGTCCCAACCCGAGACACCATGTGGTCAGGATGTTGAAGACAGAAACTAAGCGGTTGCAATGTACAAACAAGTGTGTCAGAGTTTCTGTCTGATTGCAAAAGTCACAATGTTCTGATCGTGTTGGATCAAACCGCACCTTGTATCTGTTTGTGGCTACACATCCATGCACAATCCTCCACTGGAGATCAGCTACACGCTTTTCAACAGGGAACCTGTACAAGGACTTCCAGCGTCCTCTTGGAGTCGCACTGGAGCCAAACAGCCCCGCTGTTACATTTTATGTATTTCATTTGATCATCTCACCATCATTTTAACCCCAGTGTTTCCTGTGGGGATCTATCTATCATATCAGGGCTTGCTGGCTTGGTCTGGGGTCGTTGCCGTGGTTCTCGCCCTTGCGGGGCGGCTGGAGTCCTGCCCTGCAGCCTCACAGCTGTGGGGTGGACTCTGTTGCTGTCCCGGTCTGTGTGTGTGCTTGATTGATCTCAGGAGCTCAGCTGTTTTGGGCTTTTGCCCCTGCTAGGCAGACAGGTCCTGAGAGACGAGCCAGACTAAGAGCAGTTCAGAAACCTTTTTATTAGAAGGGATTTATTCACGATTTATTTACATTTTATTTAACACCTACTTTTTGTTGTTTTTCTTTTTTTTAAACACATTTAGGGTAAATATACAGAAGAGGGCAGACAATGTAAGTAAAATATAGGGAAAAACAAAACAAACAAAAAAAAAAAAATGAAGATAGAGAGGCAATAATGAAACAACTGGGGAAACAACGTAACAACAGAGCAAAGAAAGAAAATGAAAAAAAACATACACATGGATTGACTTGACTCCACAGGTGTTTTATTTGCTCCATATATATTCTTATGTTCTTTTTGTCATATATATAGTCCATTTTATGAAAAGTTCTTCTTCCATTTGTATCTTATGATTCAACATTTCCATCTTATTTATTTCTTGTTCTATTTCCTCCCATTCCTGTTGTATTGGTGGGTCTGTCTTGTACCAGTTTTTATGGCCCGCAGCAGCAGTCTACTGACTGCAAGGACCACACTGTTTTTCGTTGAGTCAAAAAAACGTAAAAAGCCCAGAACAGGCCTCAAAGAACCGGCCTAAGCCCAAACGGACCCGACCAGTGTGTAGTACAAAAAAAGACACACACAAAAACACACACAGGCCTAGGAGCAAAATTTTCTATATTGCTTCTGCTTTTTTCATTATTCTTCCGCTTTCTTACGAACCATTTTGCCAAAAATGACCCCGCCACATACTCGAAAAGTCCTTGAAAATTTCCACGAACCTGGGGAAAATTGTAAAATAATTTATTTTAAAGAGAACGACACCCGCCCAAAAACGATGACATCACGGCGAGCGTTCTCGCCAAAAAATGAATGGGGAAAAAATCGATTATGGGGCCAAAAAAAAATATTTCGAAATACGCAAAAAAAAGGCCAATGACCCGTGTCGGGGATAAGCCCTGGAACATTTGAAATCATTATTGGATGGCCACACGACCCATGCCTTGGCGCCAATCTGGCGGCGAAAACTGAGAAATGGCGTTTTTCACGTTTTTCAACAATATGGGAAACCGGCACTTTTGTTCGTCCGATTTTTCGCGAAACTTCACAAGCATGTCCATAGCCAGAGACTACAAACACCCCAGAAGTTTGATTGACCTTTGACCTTGGGAAGTTGCCCATCTTGAAATTAACGAAAAAAAGCACGTTTGCTACGAGCTACGAAAAAGAAATACCTCCTAGGGTTTTATTCAACTGTTATGTAAACTTAGTTGGCATAATGGGAACCTACTGTGAGAAAAAATGTTGCAATTAGAAGTTGTAGAATATGAAATGGCGTGCCTTCGGCGAGTCGCGAAAGACACGGTTTTAGCTAGATCAAACATATTTTACCCGAATTGCGCAAAAGTGGTATTCACGCGTTCGGAGGCCCGAGCTGAACGAAACAACATAACTTTGAAACCGAGATGCGTACATGCGCCTCTGGTACGTAAAAAACCGTCGCGAAAAAAACTGCTGACTCAGCAATTTCAATGGTTTTATTACGCATTTCGCAAACGAAACCAACATGCCTTTGTTGGATATAACCATGGCTATTTTTTACATTATTATGGGATGTCTCCACGACCTACGGTTTGGCGGCCATTTTGTTTCGAAATCAGAAAATTTGGGATTTTAGAGAGGTGAAACGAACGTTTAGTTTGTCCAATTGTCACGAAATTTGACCCACATGTCGCTAGCATGAGTCTTCAACAACCCCTAAAGTTTCGTTGACCTTTGACCTTAGGAAGTGGCTAACATCTTGAAATTACAAAAAAAACGAGGGTAGCATTAGCTTCAATCACATATCACTTGCAGGGACTTTTTCAATTGTTTTCTAACGCTTTTGGCATCAATGGAAAGTCATTGGCAAAAGAAAAATGGTTATCACAAGCTATAGATTTTGAACGGCGTGGGCGTGGCAAGCTCAAAAAAGTGGCGTAGTCTTAATACACGCTCATATTTCAATGCATTCCTATGGGACTTTAATATGTTGTCCCCAGACTTAAGCTGTAAAAGGCATAATAACATAAAAGATGACCATATAAGGAATGTGGGCGTGGTCAGCGAATAACCCCCCGTTGCTAAGGTAATCCAAAGTGTACTTTTTCCGATCCTTATGATCTTGACGTCAAAGTGCTCGGTGACCTCAGACGAACCAAACATAAAATGGTTGCTATGGAGATAAAACCAACAGAAAAGCCGCCATTTTAAGAAAAAGTGTTTAATGCAAGCTCATATTTCAATGCATTGCTATGAGACTTTAATATGTTGAACCCAGGCTTAAGCTGTAAAAGGCATAATTACATAGAAGATGACCATTTAAGGAATGTGGGCGTGGTTAGCAAATAACTTCCGTTGCTAAGGGAAATCCAAAAATTACTTTTGACGATCCTTATGATGTTGACGTCAAACTGTTCGGTGACCTCAGACGAACCAAACATAAAATGGTTGCTATGGAGATAAAACCAACAGAAAAGCCGCCATTTTAAGAAAAAGTGTTTAATGCAAGCTCATATTTCAATGCATTGCTATGAGACTTTAGTATGTTGATCCCAGGCTTAAGCTGTAAAAGGCATAATAACATAAAAGATGACCATATAAGGAATGTGGGCGTGGTTAGCAAATAACCTCCGTTGTTAAGGAAATCCAAAAATTACTTTTGCCGATCCTTATGATGTTGACGTCAAACTGTTCGGTGACCTCAGACGAACCAAACATAAAATGGTTGCTATGGAGATAAAACCAACAGAAAAGCCACCATTTTAGGAAAAAATGTTTAATACACGCTCATATTTCAATGCATTGCTATAAGACTTTAATATGTTGAACCCAGGCTTAAGCTGTAAAAGGCATAATAACATAGAGGTGACCATATAAGGAATGTGGGCGTGGTTAGCAAATAACTCCGTTGCTAAGGAAATCCAAAAATTACTTTTGCCGATCCTTATGATGTTGACGTCAAACTGTTCGGTGACCTCAGACGAACCAAACATAAAATGGTTGCTATGGAGATAAAACCAACAGAAAAGCCATCATTTTAAGAAAAAGTGTTTCATACACGCTCATATTTCAATGCATTCCTATGAGACTTTAATATGTTGAATCCAGGCTCAAGTGTAAAAGGCATAACATAGAAGACGACCATATAAGGAATGTGGGTGTGGTTAGCAAATAACCTCCGTTGCTAAGGAAATCCAAAAATTACTTTTGCCGATCCTTATGATGTTGACGTCAAACTGTTCGGTGACCTCAGCCGAACCAAACATAAAATGGTTGCTATGGAGATAAAACCAACAGAAAAGCCATCATTTTAAGAAAAAGTGTTTCATACACGCTCATATTTCAATGCATTCCTAAGAGACTTTAATATGTTGAATCCAGGCTCAAGCTGTAAAAGGCATAACATAGAAGACGACCATATAAGGAATGTGGGTGTGGTTAGCAAATAACCTCCGTTGCTAAGGAAATCCAAAAATTACTTTTGCCGATCCTTATGATGTTGACGTCAAACGGTTCGGTGACCTCAGACGAACCAAACATAAAATGGTTGCTATGGAGATAAAACCAACAGAAAAGCCGCCATTTTAAGAAAAAGTGTTTAATGCAAGCTCATATTTCAATGCATTGCTATGAGACTTTAGTATGTTGATCCCAGGCTTAAGCTGTAAAAGGCATAATAACATAAAAGATGACCATATAAGGAATGTGGGCGTGGTTAGCAAATAACCTCCGTTGTTAAGGAAATCCAAAAATTACTTTTGCCGATCCTTATGATGTTGACGTCAAACTGTTCGGTGACCTCAGACGAACCAAACATAAAATGGTTGCTATGGAGATAAAACCAACAGAAAAGCCACCATTTTAGGAAAAAATGTTTAATACACGCTCATATTTCAATGCATTGCTATAAGACTTTAATATGTTGAACCCAGGCTTAAGCTGTAAAAGGCATAACATAGAAGACAACCATATAAGGAATGTGGGCGTGGTTAGCAAATAACCTCCGTTGCTAAGGAAATCCAAAAATTACTTTTGCCGATCCTTATGATGTTGACGTCAAACTGTTCGGTGACCTCAGACGAACCAAACATAAAATGGTTGCTATGGAGATAAAACCAACAGAAAAGCCATCATTTTAAGAAAAAGTGTTTCATACACGCTCATATTTCAATGCATTCCTAAGAGACTTTAATATGTTGAACCCAGGCTTAAGCTGTAAAAGGCATAATAACATAGAAGGTGACCATATAAGGAATGTGGGCGTGGTTAGCAAATAACCTCCGTTGCTAAGGAAATCCAAAAATTACTTTTGCCGATCCTTATGATGTTGACGTCAAACTGTTCGGTGACCTCAGACGAACCAAACATAAAATGGTTGCTATGGAGATAAAACCAACAGAAAAGCCATCATTTTAAGAAAAAGTGTTTCATACACGCTCATATTTCAATGCATTCCTAAGAGACTTTAATATGTTGAATCCAGGCTCAAGGTGTAAAAGGCATAACATAGAAGACGACCATATAAGGAATGTGGGTGTGGTTAGCAAATAACCTCCGTTGCTAAGGAAATCCAAAAATTACTTTTGCCGATCCTTATGATGTTGACGTCAAACTGTTCGGTGACCTCAGACGAACCAAACATAAAATGGTTGCTATGGAGATAAAACCAACAGAAAAGCCATCATTTAAGAAAAAGTGTTTCATACACGCTCATATTTCAATGCATTCCTAAGAGACTTTAATATGTTGAATCCAGGCTCAAGCTGTAAAAGGCATAACATAGAAGACGACCATATAAGGAATGTGGGTGTGGTTAGCAAATAACCTCCGTTGCTAAGGAAATCCAAAAATTACTTTTGCCGATCCTTATGATGTTGACGTCAAACGGTTCGGTGACCTCAGACGAACCAAACATAAAATGGTTGCTATGGAGATAAAACCAACAGAAAAGCCGCCATTTTAAGAAAAAAGTGTTTAATGCAAGCTCATATTTCAATGCATTGCTATGAGACTTTAGTATGTTGATCCCAGGCTTAAGCTGTAAAAGGCATAATAACATAAAAGATGACCATATAAGGAATGTGGGCGTGGTTAGCAAATAACCTCCGTTGTTAAGGAAATCCAAAAATTACTTTTGCCGATCCTTATGATGTTGACGTCAAACTGTTCGGTGACCTCAGACGAACCAAACATAAAATGGTTGCTATGGAGATAAAACCAACAGAAAAGCCACCATTTTAGGAAAAAATGTTTAATACACGCTCATATTTCAATGCATTGCTATGAGACTTTAATATGTTGAATCCAGGCTCAAGCTGTAAAAGGCATAACATAGAAGACAACCATATAAGGAATGTGGGCGTGGTTAGCAAATAACCTCCGTTGCTAAGGAAATCCAAAAATTACTTTTGCCGATCCTTATGATGTTGACGTCAAACTGTTCGGTGACCTCAGACGAACCAAACATAAAATGGTTGCTATGGAGATAAAACCAACAGAAAAGCCATCATTTTAAGAAAAAGTGTTTCATACACGCTCATATTTCAATGCATTCCTATGAGACTTTAATATGTTGAATCCAGGCTCAAGCTGTAAAAGGCAACATAGAAGACAACCATATAAGGAATGTGGGTGTGGTTAGCAAATAACCTCCCTTTCTAAGGTAAGCTCCAAAGTGTACTTTTTCGGATCCTTATGAATCTTGATGTCAAACTGCTCGGTGACATCAGATGGAACAAACATAAAAATGGTTGCTATGGAGATAAAACGCAACAGAAAAAGGCCGCATTTCAAATACAAAGTGTTTAATACACGCTCATATTTCAATGCATTGCTATAAGACTTTAATATATTGAACCCAGGCTAAACTGTAAAAGGCATAATAACATAGAAAATGCCATTTTAAGGAATGTGGGCGTGGTTAGCGAATAACCCCCGTTGCTAAGGTAATCCAAAGTGTACTTTTTCCGATCCTTATGATCTTGATGTCAAACTGCTCGGTGACCTCAGACGAACCAAACATAAAATGGTTGCTATGGAGATAAAACCAACAGAAAAGCCGACATTTCAAGACAAAGTGTTTAATACACGCTCATATTTTTCAATGCATTGCTATAAGACTTTAATATATTGACCCAGGCTTAAGCTGTAAAAGGCATAACAACATAGAAAATGACCATTTAAGGAATGTGGGCGTGGTTAGCGAATAACCCCCCGTTGCTAAGGTAATCCAAAGTGTACTTTTTCGATCCTTATGATCTTGATGTCAAACTGCTCGGTGACCTCAGACGAACAAACATAAAATGGTTGCTATGGAGATAAAACCAACAGAAAAGCCGCCATTTTAAGAAAAATGTTTATACAACACGCACATATGTCAATGCATTGCTATAAGACTTTAATATATTGAACCCAGGCTTAAGCTGTAAAGGCATAACAACATAGAAAATGACCATTTAAGGAATGTGGGCGTGTTAGCGAATAACCCCTGGTTGCTAAGGTAATCCAGTGTACTTTTTCCGATCCTTATGATCTTGATGTCAAACTGCTCGGTGACATCAGATGAACAAAACATAAAATGGTTTGCTATGGAGATAAAACCCACAGAAAAGCCGACATTTCAAGACAAAGTGTTTAATACACGCACATATTTCAATGCATTGCTATAAACTTTAATATATTGAACCCAGGCTTAAGCTGTAAAAGGCAAAACAACATAGAAAATGACCATTTAAGGAATGTGGGCGTGGTTAGCGAATAACCCCCGTTGCTAAGGTAATCCAAAGTGTACTTTTTCCGATCCTTATGATCTTGATGTCAAACTGCTCGGTGACATCAGATGAACAAAACATAAAATGGTTGCTATGGAGATAAAACCAACAGCAAAGCCGCATTTCAAGACAAAGTGTTTAATACACGCTCATATTTCAATGCATTGCTATAAGACTTTAAATATTGAACCCAGGCTTAAGCTGTAAAAGGCATAACAACATAGAAAATGACCATATAAGGAATGTGGGCGTGGTTAGCGGATAACCCCCGTTGCTAAGGTAATCCAAAGTGTACTTTTCCGATCCTTATGATCTTGAGTCAAACTGCTCGGTGACCTCAGACGAACAAAACATAAAATGGTTGCTATGGAGATAAAACCAACAGAAAAGCCGCCATTTTAAGAAAAAATGTTTAATACACGCACATATTTCAATGCATTGCTATAAGACTTTAATATATTGACCCAGCTAGTGTAAAAGGCATATAAACATAGAAAATGCCATTTAAGGATGTGGGCGTGGTTAGCGAATAACCCCCCGTTGCTAAGGAATCCAAAGTGTACTTTTCCGATCCTTATGATCTTGATGTCAAACTGCTCGGTGACATCAGATGAACAAAACATAAAATGGTTGCTATGGAGATAAAACAACAGAAAAGCCGCCATTTCAAGACAAAGTGTTTAATACACGCTCATATTTCAATGCATTGCTATGAGACTTTAATATGTTGAACCCAGGCTTAAGCTGTAAAAGGCATAATAACATAGAAGATGACCATTTAAGGAATGTGGGCGTGGTTAGCAAATAACCTCCGTTGCTAAGGAAATCCAAAGTTACTTTTGCCGATCCTTATGATGTTGATGTCAAACTGTCGGTGACCTCAGACGAACAAAACATAAAATGGTTGCTATGGAGATAAAACCAACAGAAAAGCCACATTTTAAGACAAAGTGTTTAATACACGCTCATATTTCAATGCATTGCTAAAGACTTTAATATGTTGAACCCAGGCTTAAGCTGTAAAAGGCATAATAACATAGAAAATGGCCATTTAAGGAATGTGGGCGTGGTTAGCGAATAACCCCCGTTGCTAAGGTAATCCAAAGTGTACTTTTCCGATCCTTGATCTTGATGTCAAACTGCTCGGTGACCTCAGACGAACAAAATATAAAATGGTTGCTATGGAGATAAAACCAACAGAAAAGCCGCCATTTTAAGAAATGTTTAATACACGCACATATCAATGCATTGCTATGAGACTTTAATATGTTGAACCCAGGCTTAAGCTGTAAAAGGCATAATAACATAGAAAATGACCATATAAGGAATGTGGGCGTGGTTAGGAATAAACCACCCGTTGCTAAGGAAATCCAAAAATTACTTTTTTCCGATCCTTATGATCTTGATGTCAAACTGTGGTGACCTCAGACGAACAAAACATAAAATGGTTGCTATGGAGATAAACCAACAGAAAGCCGCCATTTCAATAAAAGTGTTTAATACACGCATATTTCAATGCATTGCTATGAGACTTAATATATTGAACCCAGGCTTAAACTGTAAAAGCATAATAACATAGAAAATGCCATTTAAGGAATGTGGGCGTGGTTAGCGAATAACCCCCGTTGCTAAGGTAATCAAAGTTACTTTTTTCCGATCCTTATGATCTTGATGTCAAACTGCTCGGTGACCTCAGACGAACATAACATAAAATGGTTGCTATGGAGATAAAAACCAACAGAAAAGCCGACATTTCAAGACAAAGTGTTTAATACACGCTCATATTTCAATGCATTGCTATAAGACTTTAATATATTGACCCAGGCTTAAGCTGTAAAAGGCATAACAACATAGAAAATGGCCATATAAGGAATGTGGGCGTGGTTAGCGAATAACCCCCGTTGCTAAGGTAATCCAAAGTGTACTTTTTCCGATCCTTATGATCTTGAAGTCAAACTGCTCGGTGACCTCAGACGAACAAAATATAAAATGGTTGCTATGGAGATAAAACCAAGAGGAAAGCCGCCATTTTAAGAAAATGTTTAATACACGCACATATTTCAATGCATTGCTATAAGACTTAATATATTGAACCCAGGCTTAAGCTGTAAAAGGCATAATAACATAGAAAATGACCATTTAAGGAATGTGGGCGTGGTTAGCGAATAACCACCGTTGCTAAGGTAATCCAAAGTGTACTTTCCGATCCTTATGATCTTGATGTCAAACTGCTCGGTGACCTCAGACGAACAAAACATAAAATGGTTGCTATGGAGATAAAACCAACAGAAAAGCCGCCATTTTAAGTAAAAAGTGTTTAATACACGCTCATATTTCAATGCATTGCTATGAGACTTTAATATGTTGAACCCAGGCTTAAGCTGTAAAAGGCATAATAACATAGAAGATGACCATATAAGGAATGTGGGCGTGGTTAGCAAATAATTCCGTTGCTAAGGAAATCCAAAAATTACTTTTGCCGATCCTTATGATGTTGACGTCAAACTGTTCGGTGACCTCAGACGAACCAAATATAAAATGGTTGCTATGGAGATAAAACCAACAGAAAAGGCGCCATTTAAGAAAAATGTTTAATACACGCTCATATTTCAATGCATTGCTATAAGACTTTAATATGTTGAACCCAGGCTCAAGCTGTAAAAGGCATAATAACATAGAATATGACCATATAAGGAATGTGGGCGTGGTTAGCAAATAACCTCCGTTGCTAAGGAAATCCAAAAATTACTTTTTCCGATCCTTATGATGTTGACGTCAAACTGTTCGGTGACCTCAGACGAACCAAACATAAAATGGTTGCTATGGAGATAAAACCAACAGAAAAGCCGCCATTTTAAGAAAAAGTGTTTAATACACGCTCATATTTCAATGCATTGCTATGAGACTTTAATATGTTGAACCCAGGCTTAAGCTGTAAAAGGCATAATAACATAGAAGATGACCATATAAGGAATGTGGGCGTGGTTAGCAATACCTCCGTTGCTAAGGAAATCCAAAATTACTTTTGCCGATCCTTATGATGTTGACGTCAAACTGTTCGGTGACCTCAGACGAACCAAACATAAAATGGTTGCTATGGAGATAAAACCAACAGAAAAAATTATACATTTTAGATTGGATATATTTACTTTTGTTATATTCAATTCCGAGAAAAGTCTGCTAAGCAACATAGAGTCTAAAAAAAATTTAAATATTCTCATCTTTTTTGGAAAAACAATTTACTTTGATGTTTCATGTCAAAGTCAAATAATTTTCAAAGACACCGCAGGGAGTTGAACCCCATCTAGCTGAAGCCAGAGTACCAACTACCAGTGTCTTTTGCTTTTTTGACTGAACATGGAAGGCAAAGCAAAACCCGTACTCCAACCAGCATGCGACTTCACATTGTTAATCTATTTGGACTAATTTTTTACAGTAAAAAAGAACCACACATTACAAATTGTCGCTTTTGTGTCACATGCTTGTTGAAATACAGTAAAAGAAGCCAAACATTTCATAACACATGAACATTTACAAGGCAAGATGATTTATTTTTTTTTTTTTTTTATATAAGATGACATTTTAAAATGAACGCATGCAAGGGAAAAATTCAAAAAACCTTCTAATTATGAGAAGAAAAAAAAAAAAAAGAAAAATCACACTTGGACCCTCATCATACGACATCAAGATGGCAATCTCCTCTCAGACAAATTGCATCTTACCCAACCAAAAACCCTAGTGTAACACAGATGAACTAAAAAAAAAAAAAAAGAAGAAACGCCGATATGTCAGTTTAAACACGCGCGATTTAACAGTACTCAGATCACAACCATCCCTGCAGTACTCAAGACGACAACCATCCCTTGCCTCATCAGGGGAGAAAAACAGTTGCAATAAACACCAGGCTGTCTCCAGCAGAGAACTTCCCCCCTCATGCTGCACTGAATGAACAAAGGATCCCCTCGTGGTCACTGAAGTAAATTTGACTGACCACGGCCTTTACACTAAATTTGTCTGTTTTAACATAAACATGATCTATAATCGTTTCCCCCTCTCTGTTGTGGGAGAAGTGACATGCTGAATGAAACCTCTGTGTGTCATTAAGTTACAAATTGAAGAGGACTTCAGGATGTCGTCATTAAAATCTCCCATCACCACAATTGTTGAACTTTTAGTCTCAAGCCAAATCACCAAATCCTGTAGGTGGGATCTAAACAGCACTACAGGGTAGGAGGGGGGGCGATAAACTACTGCTATGGCCAAATCTAGAGCCAGACTCCTGTAAATGACACACTCCAAATTAAGGTCTGGCTTCTCCAAAATCTCATAGTCTCCTCCGTCCACACAGTAGATACCAACACCACCATGTTGCTGACTCCTCAGCCCAACCAATGCTGGGTTGGCACCACTGTAAGATAGACCTCGTGGACGGCTGTGGAAACTATAGCCGTCAATTTGGACAGCTTCTAAGTCCGAATAAGGGGTCAGCCATGTCTCTGTCACAGCAATGCAGTTAAGCTGCAGCTGCTGTGTGCAGTGGGCCAAATAAGAGACATGTCTGGTCAGTCCCTGAACATTCAGCAGGAAAACATTGAAAGAAGATGGATCACATCTTCTTTCATCAGTCAGGAGGGGGGCATCTTCTCCAGAGCAGCCTTCGCATGTTTATTGCAATAAATAGACTTTTCTTTAAAATCCCGAATAATTAATCCCTGAATCGTCCGAACTCGACTAACAGCAACGTAAACCTGACCGGCGGAAAAGATCTTTTTAAACGACACCACCGCCTCATCAACAGTCAGGCCCTGAACTTTGTGGACGGTACACGCCCATGCCAGTTTGAGTGGGAACTGTCGCCTCACCCCCCTTTGTTGTTTACCCGCTCTTCCTCGGGCTCTATAGCAGTGGAACCAGGCAAGTCGGCTTTGGCACATGTTCTCCGAGATATTTTTCCAATTTCCCCGTCATCAAATTTAACATAAATGTATTTTGGAAAACCCCTATCTTTACGCATTTCAATGTGGGTGACTATGCCGCATGCCCCATTTACCAATCCATCGGTGATGTCTAAATTTTTGCACAACATCACACGAGCGTTCACACCCAAGAGCAGCTTCTCTTCCAAACAGCTGTTCTTGACTTTTTTATGATGCCCACTCATCAGTTCCAGTTTCCCTGTTTCTTTACTTGGAATGAAATCCTCTGCGCTAATCTCAAAATAATCTTCACATATACATTTTAACTGCTCCAAGTTGTGTGCAAAAACTTGGGCATTTGTGGGGAAAATGTGCAAAGCCGTGCTGCCCTCGCCCGTTTCACGCTGCTTCAGCATTTGCACATCACCAGCTAACAATTTGGTTTCTTTGGAACGCGTCCTAATTCTATTTAACATCTGTGCAAATGCTTGGTCTTTCTGCCGGACGATCTCTTTCAGTTCTACCACTTTGAAGAACGTGGACCACAAATTTACATCTGATGTTTCCGCATAAAGTGGTTTCCCTTTAACGGGAGGCAACTGATAGAAATCTCCGACAGCAATGATTGAAACTTTTCCAAAAGGCGAAAAGTCGCCTGTCTGTTTAATTTGTCGCAGTCTGCCGTGGATGTAGGTCAAAAGTCTGTGGTCCACCATGGAAATTTCATCAATAATCAAAATTTGTAAATCATGATATTTAACGCGCATAGAATTAACTTTGTCCTCACCCAGAGGACAGTACGGCAGACGGGTATCTTTACCGATTCCAAATGTTGTGTGAATTGTCGCTGCCTTCAGACTATAGGCAGCGATCCCAGTGGGGGCGGTGAGCAGAACTGAGATGGAGTCCGGTTGGAGACACAGAGGTGACAGCAACCTCGTGGCCTCGTACTGGATTGCTCTGATCAAGTGGCTTTTTCCAGTCCCTGCACCGCCTGTAACGAACATGTGCAGAGGATCTGGGTTCTGACCAGCCACTTTCTGCAGACACCACTCTCTGACATAAAAAAGGTGGAGAGCTGCAGCTCATTCAAAGAACTAATCAGCGACAGCCCCTCCTCCCTACTAAGACCTGGACTCCTTTCCAGGTGAGCAGGTTCAGCACAGAGAGCATCCAGATCTGGAATCTCTGGATCCTGATCTTCCCCCACCTCTCTATGCTCCGACTGTCTCTCCTGCAGCTCCTGAGCACACTCTCTCTGCTCTAATTGTGCTCCGGGGGCCAACATGTCCCATGCAGCTTCCAGAATCTCAGCATCCGTAAGTTCGGCCTGGGCCAGCTCTAACGCTTCGGCTTCAAGCTCGAACTTCTCCCGGTTCCTATCTACAACACTTTCAACAGTGTATTCGCCGCTTCTAAGACGCACCGTACCCTTTTCATAAAAATCCTGATAGAATTTGAAATCCGGCGGTTTCAGGTCGTCGTCCGTGCGATACGGGAGGAATAATTGAAGAATGCTCAAATGAAACCGCTCTGGATTTTTAATTTCGGAAAAACGCGCATAACGGACGACTGCTGGTCGGGTACGAGTGCGCTTTACAATCAAGCCGGAATTATTCCTTAGTTCAATCGCATTTTTTGATTTTTCATTTTTCGACAATAAACGATATTCTGACGCAAAACTAGCAATACACATATCATCAAATTCTTGGTTGATTGGCCTGTTTTTGTACCTATCGACGATATTGAGCATCCACTGGGTTCCTGACTCACCCTGCTCCTGCAGAACAGCCAGTGGTTTGCTCATTCTAACGATTTTGTCCCCGGTTGGAATGAATACTACTTTTCGACTAGATTCTTTTAGGTGCATGTTGGCCAATCTGTAAACGGCTTCTTGAGCTGAAACGTCACGATTATGTAAGTACACGGTGCCAATTTCTTCAGTGACTCTTTGCACTGGCGTTTCCTTTTTCCGCTTCTTTTTGGGCGTTCCTTAACAACAGACCCATTTCGCGCTCTTCTTTTGAAATGTACGAGATTATGTACACGACGCAGGCGTAAGCATCGACGATGTATTGAATGTCCATATTTGCATTCCAACACTTTAACAGGGACTTGTTGTACGGGTTGATCCAGATTTCATTTTTATCTCTTTTTAGGACGACTTTTCTTTTTCTATTACAGGCCCTGAACAGACTTTCATACATATCCTGGTCAATTTGGAAATGTTGAAAGATCTGTTCCAGGGTGTCAAATTTAGATTTCTCGTCGAAGATCTCCTTTGTAATGTCGATCAATGCTTCTGCTGCCATCTCGGCTTCTCGCTTCCTAATCACGATCTGCCAGCAGATACACTCATCTTTGACTTTCTCACCTACTTCGCCGATCTGATTCGGGTCCGAACATTTGGGACATTTCAGCTTCTTTTCTTCGTCGATAACAAATGTTCGGCCGGATGCTGTTCTGGGAAAGTTGAAGCGACATGTTTTCCCCCCCTTTTTACATGATTTTGTGTGGCTCCTGGAGTGCTGCTGGACAGACAGTACAATCTCTGCCAGCACCTCATCATCCAAAGGAATCTCACAGGTCACATATTTATCAATAAAAGCAGCAACCTCCTCAACCGTCGCCTTCCCTATTCGTGGGGCCTCCTCCAACCAGAACAAAGCATGAACATGAGGGGACCCCCGCTGCTGGAACTCAATCCTATAAAAGTAATCAATAATTTTTCCTATTGGATTGGCAGGAGACAGCAGAACCTCCCTGAGGAAACAGTGCCAGCGGAAGTCAAACATGCGTGCTGCCGTCACGCTGTTCCGCCGCAACAAATCACAACGGTCCGTCCAATCCAATTGGTCAGCTGTTTGGGTTCTCCCCTCCTGTCTTAACACAGTGTCGAGGAGATTTTTCCATCTCATATCGGCAGAAGAAAACGAACAAAACCAAATGGGTACCCCCAGCTGACGACACATGCTAACAAATCTTTTGTGTGGCCTGCCAAAATGCCGGAGTGCCTCGAATAGGCCGGAGGAAACAATAGCCCTGATCCACCTCTAACAGCTTCTTCAGAGACTTCTCGGAACGTGCATCGGCACTTACGCTTTCAGATGCACTCCCGGTCTTCTCTTTACGAAGAGCCACAGACACACTACACACAACCTTCTCCACCTCCGACATGTACTGTGCAAAGAAGATGTATTCAACGTTCTGTGCAAACCTACCGTCAGCATGGAGGATCCTGTTGTTAAAATACCGCGAGAGAGACAATTTATGCTTCCTAATTTCATGGAAAACATTTTTGCCGTCGGGAAAAATTACAGGGAAGCATTTAGCCTCATTTTCCCGATCAGATAATAGTCGGACCGGATTATTACCTTCTGCCGGGGCCAAATTCAAAATGTCCTCAAAATATTGATCGAGGACTTCTTGGCCGATGTCCACTGGAAACAGAGCAGAATCCTGGAACATGCAGTGAGTCTGTCTGTCATGGAGAAGCTCATCTTCTCCATCATCGGCCCCTTCATTTTTAGGTTCATTTTTGTCTGCCTCTTTATTAACTTCATTTTGATCTTCATCTTCCAATTCTTCCTTACAAAAGTCATTGAGCCAAGCTTCATTAAATTCTATGTCTTTATAGTATTGGTTATTTTGTTTTAAATACTGCAAGGCTCGCCTAATGTGCATGGTATCTACAAATTGATACTCATAATGACCCTTGTAAGTCAATTTACGTTTTAATTTAACGCGCAGTAAAGATCCTTCCATGTCCGACCGAGGCAGCACATTTGTTGTTTGCACCAAGTTGGCAGGAACACACGTGATTGGTCCATGGATTCCATTCTGGCCACCTTTAGGCAAAGCAAGCATCTTCATGAATGGAATGTGCAGTGCAATCAGATGCTGCTCTAAACTATTTAAACACGCCAACTCTGGTGGGACAGGATGAACCTTCAACCTATTACCGACCCACTCAGGCGGGGTCTGACCTCTCTTTAACTTGGAGTCGCAGCTGTGGCAAATCCACAGAGCGCCCCTAGCGGTCTCCAATAGCAAACACGGACTCTCACAGTCCCGGGTGCAGCGGTGGAGGTAGTCATCGCTAATGCACTGATCTGCAACCTTTTCCATCTGTGCAGTTTTGCTGTATGTCTCTCTGACACACAGCAGAACCTGATGACGGAACAGAAGTCTATTGCACACGGAGCAAACAAACTCTGGACCGTTTTCCACCTTTCCTAGGAAGTCCTTCATGACTTCATGAAAATTCTGTGCCTTCTCTTTTGACAACTGCCTCTTTAATTTTACATAATTAATAACATTCTTTCTAAATAAAGAATTTTCCCCATATTTCCTTTTGCTTTGGATTTTTTTTCCAATTTTGTAGGATTCATCTTTTATGTACTTGTTTTTGCTAAGAGTTTTCAGTGTGTTCCGGTGCTTTTCATCCGTCCTATATTTTTTTCTGCTAAGAGCTTTCAATGTGTTCCGGTGTTTTTCATCCATCCTATATTTTTCCTTGCTAAGAGTTTTCAGTGTGCTCCGGTGTGTTGCATCCAACCTATATTTTTCCCTGCTAAGAAATTTCAGTGTGCTCCGGTGTGTTGCATCTGTCCTGTATTTTTCCCTGCTAAGAAATTTCAGTGTGCTCCGGTGTGTTGCATCTGTCCTGTATTTTTCCCTACTAAGAGTTTTCAGTTTGTTCCTGTGTGTAACATCCGTCCTATATTTTGCTTTATTTTTGGTTTTAACAGTATCCATATACATTACATCAGCATATTTTGCTTTAGCTTTTGACTTTACCATTTCTCTGTATTCCACGTTTTCTTTGTATATTCCTTTTAGTCGTTTCCTATTCATCGACTTTACTTTCTGTCTGTAATTTACCTCTTTCAAGTATTTCTTTTGGATAACGTGCTTCAATCTTTCTCTCTGATTTTCTCTGTAAATTTTTCCTTTTAACTTGTTTGCAGTTTGTTGTCTTTTTTGGTTTAAAAAGTATTTAGAAGTAAATTTTTCACAGGTGCTCTTGTTAATTAGTAAACTACTTTTAACGTTTTCAGGACTAATGTCACCTTTATGTGACCGCATGAAGTAATTTTTTGACTTTGCGTTGTCAGACGTGCAACATCCAGCACAGCGGTCCTGTTGTGGATCTTTCACACAGACAACATCTTCAAAATGCACGCCCCACAATTTGTATATATATCCCATTTTCTGATGATTTTCTACCGTTGCTTTCATGCCTAAGCCACCTGCCATCAAACAAAACAAAAATGTTCACTCCCAATAAATTAGCTGTAGCTTGAATTTCTATATCTGTCGCCCAAACACTAACAAAACGCATTTTAGATTTGGCTATGTAATCAGCTACAGAGGAGTACTCTTGTCCAATCACCCAACTATATTGATCAGGGTTATTTTCCATATGTTTAACAACGGCTAACCGAATTTTTCTGTGAGCATTTTGCGATCCGCTCACAGCCTGGGAGATGGCCCGAAAATAACAGTTACCATCTCCCACTATACTTTTGTTGGTGCAGGGTGGCCCTAATAAACCAATTGGAGAGGAAACTGGGGCATTAAACTTTTGGAACTCAATGTCTAAAATTGAGCACAGAGCCTGGCAAACATCCCGACTTAAAGGATTAAAGTAAAATATTTCCTGCTCAGGCTCTGTAGTAATAATCAAATCCAGTTCCTCCACAGCAACATCGTCTAATTTTGATTTTTTCATGCTTTCTTCAAATAACGGACTTGAAAATTACTCGTTACGCCTATTTTTCGTTTTGTTGCTGTTTTTTTGGATTCCTGTGTGATGTCTATGTTAGTGTCATTAAAGAGGCATCTTTGCAGAATTTGAGGGAGCTACTTACTGAAGGGCTTCCTAGGAAAGAGTTAGATGCTTGAGAAACAGAACAAATCACACCAACAATTTCAAACGCAGTTAACTGAATTCCTTTGACTAACCTCTGCAGGTAGTCGTGAACATCATCGACAGAATTAAAAAACTGAACAATGCTCGTTCCATCAGGAGCCCTCATCCCATCAGCATCACGAGAATGGGAGTCTGTTACAGCCCAGCGTCCATTCTCAGCAATGACGGCACACGTATTCTCACACAGTGTCAGCAGACATGTGTTGTACTGTGCCGTCATCCGAGCTAAACCCTCCTTCAGGGGAACTAACACACCCTCATCAATTAACTCCCCGAATTAACGTTAACATCACCGCTAACAACTTCCCCAAACACAAACGATAACTCCACCCCCTCAACCACTGCTTGATTTGGCAGGTCAGTCACTCTCAGAAAACCTGCTGAGTCAGTGATCTTATTTTGTCTCAGCAGGTCAGAGTAAATCTGATCTCCAGCAAGCAGTGCAGAATCTAAATCACTGCTGTCCCACAGAAACACACTTTTAACAGTGTGTTTCGCAGCAGCAACCAAAGAGATGGCCATGCATTGCCGCCCAGCGTTCTTCCCAAACAGCTCACTGCCCTGGTGAAACGATCCTGTGATGCTGTTGAACTTTAACGTACCAACAGCAGCAACAGGAACCTGAACTTCGGACGTGTCCAGCTCAGCATCCGAGGAGCCAAATGTGATGACGTCCTCAGAATCTGATGAACTGGAGTCTGGCAGAACCACAAAACTCGAACTGTCCAGAGCAGGGACCGTCTCACAGTCAACATCCAAGCCAAACGTAATGATGGGGTCCGTGTGTGGCTGAAGCTGACAGCAAATACAGGAAGGAGAACAGCTCTTACCTTTGCTGATCTTCTTACCTGGGGGAGCAGGCCGTCCACGCTGCTGCTGGTCCTTTAGGAAAGGAAGAGAAAAAAAAAACATGTCATTGATAAATAAATGTACATTTCCCTCCATAACATAGCCTAAACAATAAATACACTTAAACTCAATATCATAAATGCTCATTAAAAGAATTTTAGCTTTTGATCATACTTCCCCACGAATCATGTCTCTTACTAAAGGAGCACACAACAAAAGGTTAAGTAGGAAGACAAAACATAACATGTTAAACTTAAAATCAGTCCTACAGACAATATTGGGCCTCTCACCTGGTCCACGGGCCGGTCCATCCCCACGTCCTTGGTAGGTGACCTCGGTGTCACCCCCACATGGCCCTGGACAGAAACATGATGTGCATTTAATATTACACTCTTTATAATAAACTACATGCTGCAGCATTTTAACAGGGTAAAACTACAAAGTCAGCATACCTGGGCAGGAACCCTCTCCCTCCTGGCACGCCTGGCAGGTGACGGCTGGGGTTTCACCTCCACGTGCTCGGGACCCTCCGTCTTAGAGAAAAACAAAACAACACATAATCGCGTATTATCAAATGCATCAATTAAAATAAAAAAAGTATCTGTTGTGGAACACCAGTTTTTGCCTCCACAACCCTTCAATGTGTGATCTTCTTACCTGCGGCCTGGGGGCAGCCCTCTGGGATGCAGCCACAGCCCTCTGGCGACGCCTGGCACGAGACGTCTGAGAAACAACCACAGATACAGAAAAAAAACTGATTTAGAGGCAGTTAAAAAAAACAGAAAAAATATGCTCAACTGTATCAAGAAGCAACAGTTACCTTGTTCCCAGCGGGAACAGGCCTTTCAGCTCCTGCACAGTCCAGATCTGAAGGATAAAACTTATCCAACAAAGCCAGAATGGCAGGGCTGAAGCGCACGGGCGACGCCGGGAGAGGAGCAGGCTGTGGAGAAAAAACGAACAAAAATTGTAATCACATGGACAGAGCACAAACATGACCTCTCAAGTCTTCTTTTTCCAATGACTGACCTGCTCCAATCCCCGCCCGCGCCACGATGCCAGAGGAGAGTGGTCAGCATCCGAAGGACTGGCTTTCTGTAGAGAAAAAGGAGAGAAAATTTGTTAGACATTTTTACCAGACTCTCCGTTGGACCACCGACCTGACCGGCGCATTCTGCTTCTGGTCTGGGCTTCAGGAAACTGCGTTTACCGCTCCCCTTGAACACATTGACAGGTTAAAACAGACAAAAGGATTTGTATCATTTGTATGAAATGAGCTGATGCATACCTTGGGGTTACTAACCTTGCAAGTCCACTCAAAAGGGTTGGTTGGACGAGGTGACACAGAGTGCCCCCTCACAACCACCTTAGGAGTGACCTGCCGGACGACAGGCCGGGGCGACGCAGGAGGAGGCGCCTGGACGACCGGCTCCACCAGCTGCTGGGAGGAGTACTCCCAGAGCAGGGAAGCCAGCACGACCATCCCTCCATCATCACTCAGGTGGACCTGGGGCACATTTAAACAAAAAAAAAATTGCTTTGAGACTTTTTGTGCTGAGAAAGTCTTTCAGCAAAAAATACAATCAGCGCTGTCAACTTACCCCGTCACGGGCCCACAAGGCCAAGCGGTCCAAGCTGAAGTGCTCAGCAACAGAAAGGTATTTAACCCCTGTAGAGAAATGAGTTAGTGAAATGTTCCAGCAGGGAATAATCTAGATAACAAACACAAAAGAAATTAGTACTATACCCATCTGTGCCGCCACCCGGTGGAAGTCCTGGCGAAGGAAGGTCTGCAGGTCCACGGGCACGGTCAGGCGCGGCGGGAAGTCCAGGACGAAGAGCTGGGAAAACAGTCCCACAAACAAACCAGAGTTGGCTGGAGTGCTCACACTTTGTGGTGCAGCCTCTCCTTCAGATGTGTCTCTTTATCATGCAGTGTTAAAAACAGACTTACCTTGGACCACTTGGACTGGAGCAGGGTCAGGAGCCGCCGGAAGTCCTGGGCCGCCTCAGGAAGGGTCCGGCTCGCCGTCAGGTTGTTGCTGGGGGCGAGAAGACACACAAGATCGGGGGTACGAGCAATCTTTGCGTGACTGACCTCGGTGTACAGCTCGGCTGCACTGGCGCCAGGTGTGGACATGAACCCGAAGGTCACGCCCCCACCCGCCGGCATCCGGACGATCCCGTCCACCAGGGCCCGAAGGTGGGAGTCTCCGACCACCAGGACGAACTGAAACAACACACAGTTGTTGTTATTGCAATAACTTAAATGTCCACAATCGTGAGTACACTACGTAACCGTATTTCACTGATTGTTTACCTTCTCCCCGTGAGACTCCGGTGGAACAAGGCATTTATGGCTCCGACCGGTGGCAGCAGAGATGGGCCATCTCCGTACGGGATGCCTACTCCCAGTGCCGGAGCCTGGGAAGCACAAAAGCAGCAAACACGTCGCGATTTAGATCACAAATACATGCCTCATCTCAGAAAAGATTTGGGAGCAGAATAAAAAGTACTGGTCACTTACGGGAGCTCGGAGCACTCGGGCTTGGATGGCCGTCGGGGGACCGGTCCATGGGGCGGAAGTTCCTGGCTCGGTTCCTCCGGTGCGCCTTGCCCCTCGCCATCTGCAAACAGATCATAAACACACACACACACAAAAAAAAAAAAAAAAGAAAAGAAAAAAAAAACAGAGAAAAAAACCATTTAGTATAAAATAATATTCAGACAGGTGCATCATAAAGCCTCTATTGTCTCAGGCATGCTGATGACGTCCAAGTACTCACAAAAGAAGCAGGGCGGGGCTGATTAGACTGGGTCAAAAAACAAGTTTTTAAACAACAAATACAGCAGGGTGGTGACGGAACATAACTTTGAATAACTCACAAGATATTCCATCTCTCATGCTATAGTCTCAACATTCTAGAGAAATACAACATAAATTTACATTACAGAGCTGAACTTAGAGGCAGGAATCCTAAAAAATGACCTTGGTCGCTTATAGAATTGTGTACGTAGTCCTGTAAACCCAGAGCTGGCTATCTGGCTAAAAATAATGGCAATAGGTTTAATCTATTGGCTATATTTATATTAAAAGTAAGCTAATGCAGACAATCCATTCTACTTCTACTTGGTGTTTAGAGGGAAATCGCAGAGTTGAATCGCATTTAAATGTATATAAAAATGTATATAGTAGTGCAATAAAGCCACAATGATCTGTTTGATTTGGCTTTTCTAGCATTTTTATTTTTCTACTTTCAAATATAGCAAACACTTTAAGTTAAATAATAGCTTACAAAAATATAGAAGCCCACAGATAAAGCAATACATACACCACATAAAAACATTAACATAAATCCACTCAACACATAAAAACCCTCACATAGCAGCAGCACACACTCAGCAGGTTGCCAAACTAACTCTTAGAAGTCTCAAAAACTCACATCTAGGGACAACTTACAGATACTGGTTGACCCATGAAATATGATTTTGGACAGTGGGCATCTGGAGAAAAGCCATACATGTACAAAGAGAAAATGCAAACACCACTATTTTTGCTTTTTGTTAGAATTCACCACCATGCAGCCATTTTGTTCACAAACAACTAGTAATCATAAAGTTTAAATTCGCAAATAGCCAACTTTGCTATTATTATTTACCTAATTACACCTCACAATCCAACATCCAGCTTCATAATAATAAGAATCCACACAAACATAGCTTCTTTCTGGGTCATAGCTGCTCTGATCTCAGCTCAGTATTTTTAAATATTGATTAAGAGAAAGAAAAAGAACAACCAGCGCTGAACAATGAAAGAAAAACGTGACATAACAACAAAAGTTAACAAGCTGCCCACTAGACTCCACTCGAGTTCAAACTACAGCCAGTGAGATCTGAATCCAGCTCCCCCCTCAACCGATAGCCACGAAGCACCTCTCAGCTAACCCATTTCAAATAAACGTTCATCAAACACACCAAGCCTAAACCATTATATACATTAAAGTGTACAGCCCGCGGGAAAAACTTGTAAGAACGAAGCTGGACTTTTAAGCAGATTCCTCAGTGAACCTTACGGCTAAAGCTAGCTAGCAAGCTAGCCGTCTTGCTAGCTTCACAAGACGGCACAGTCCTTTGATGTTACGGTAATCCACCACAAAAGCGACTCCGACGAAAATCACCATCAATTCCACAAATAATACACTCATTTACACAGCAGCACGAAAATCACGAAGCACAAACATTGTTTTCAAAAATACTCTTGAGCATTTAGGCTAAACAACAGACTTACCTCGACGTCTAGATGTTCAGTCCGGGTCAAAGATGGCGCCTGCAGAAACAGAGAGGGGGGAAGGGCGTACAGAAAACTCACGGAAAAACAGAGATAAAAGTTAACCCTGTTTGGTCCGAGTGTCCTCCGGGCAGAAGAAATCCTCCGATGAGCACAGCAGTCGCTTTTCTGGATTCAAATCCAAGGAAAACCGTTTCTCACAGAAGTCTGGAAAAACCGTCTGAACCCTCCGAAGCAAACGCTAAGAAGGGGACGAGGACCGCTACCAGAAGATGGTTGAGGAGACCTCAGCCAATCACAGGCAGCCACGCCCGGCCACAGCCCATAGAAAGTGGGATAAACCATTTTTGTAAAAAAATAAATCAAAAAAGCGAACCAGACCATTTTTTTTTTATCTCCATTGGACTTTAAAAACTTTAAATCACTATTCCCTTTTGTTAAAAAAAAAGGAGCATCTGTGAGCTTTATTCAGAAAATTGGAATGATTTAATATGAATCATTTAGCACCATAAATTCTTTTAAAATCCTCTACCATGTAAGTTTCACAAAATGGATGCTACCTCATGTGATGCAGACAGGTTTTTAAAGTTTACCAAATAGTTATAGATTTTAAATTAGGATTTTGTGACATTTTAAAGCATAAAAAAATCATTTGAATGTAAAAAATACAACTACGTGAAAGGACAATACATTTTAAGCCTACTTTTTCAGAAATAATTTTTTTTTAAGCTGGAAACCTTTGAATATGACTTGACTTTATTATAATTTATGAATTTATCATTTATTCTAATTTTTTAGGCTTCACAAAATATGTTACAGTGCAGAACACTTTAAAGTATTATATTTCAAACAGATAGTGTTTACTGTCCCTCTTATTCTACATTATTTTACAACCTACAATTCTGAACCAATTGCTTTAAACTGTTTTAAAATGTACTGCATTTAAGCAGCAGTGTAAAGCACCATTAAATCCAAAGGACTTGCAAGAAAATTATTATAATGCAGCATCACTTCTGATCCTTCATCCAACGACTGCATATAAAGAAGAGGAAAAGACAAGGAGCTGAAGAATGTTCATCCTTTAGGCTAAGTATATAACAGTATTCAGTACAGCTGATTTCAGTATACTAACTTAACCATGTAGTATGCTTGAAGTTAACTACAATAAGACCAATCTCAAATTTTAGCAATTTTTTTTTATTATTTCAAGAAACTAGAAATTCTTTGATGTTTCCAAGAAAAAACTGACATCCATTTGTGAAGCATTCTCCTTCTTCCATCTGAAAACAGGAACGAGTTGGCGTCCCAGAACCCCTTTTGAGGATTTATTTGGCACGTCAAGAGAAAAGAACAGGAAAACCTGTAAAAAATAAAATAAAAACATACAATATAATAAAACAAGCATTAAAAACAAAATAAAAACCCCACAACCAGTAAAAACCACAGTATCTACTTTAAATATCAGAAGCTTGGATTGTAAACGATTTACCAGGTATTGTGATCATCGAAGCTCCAGGGAAGAAAACATCTGAATCCCATCTGAGGCCAAAACACACATCATGACAGTACAAATGAAAAACAGTTCTTAATAAAATAAAATCTATTTCCTTTCAATAAAAAGTGAACAGCAGAGTGTACCTGTCCTCTGTAGTTGGAACAACGTTTGGTGAGGTGTTATCAATCTGTGGGTCCTGGATGGAGCTGAACACCAGCGTCTGCATGTAGCGTCTGCCCCGAGTGTTCAGGTTCCACGTCCTGACTCTGGATGAGTCGACTAAGAAAGAATCCAACAGATGCAGGTGTACTTGCTGATTAGAAAACACAAACAGGTTATAAAAATACACTCAATTCAGGTCGGTCTAACCAATTCTCCATCATTCCTGTGAAAAAACATGACAGGCTAGGAGAATGTTAGACTAACATAAGAATACTATTTAAAATGAGCCCAAAAAAGAATTCAAACCTCATTATGTGTACCTGGCACTTTGAAGTTTCCTTTAAACTACAGAAACAAATAAAAGTAAACTTTGATCTTTCTAAATTATATTTTAAATACCAATATTTGAAAATACCTACTTTTTTTACACCTTGTCTTATATCAGTTTAGTTACTGTTACGTGACTCTGAACAACATAGAGAAGACTTAGCACTAGTGTTTTAATGTGATAAAAAACAGAAAGGAAAAGAACAGTAACAATTGGTCACCAACGTTCTCTCTCCAGCACTTCCAATATTTTATCTCCATCCTCTCTGATTGGGAAACTCTTTTTACACCTTGTCTTATATCAGTCTTTAGTTACAATGAAAACGTAAGTGTTTCTTGACTGTTTTTTGGGATTAAAAGAAAGGAAAAAATGTAACAACTACCAACTTCCAACAAATTTATTTTTACTTCCGTGAAACTGGAAGTACTTGTTTCTTTGAACTGGAGAAACATGCAAACAGTACTCAGGACGTCAGTGACGTTGATATATCCAAAGCCACTACGATGAACCAAAGCTAATAACAGTGTTTTGATTTGGATTACAAATAACACTCCAGGCCAAATGCAAAATACAGTGCAGTAATCCCTCACTGTATCGCAGTGCACCATTCACAGAATATTGGAATTTTTTTTTTTGTGCAGTTTGGAATGTCTGTTTTATTTTAAATATTTTTCACAGTTTGTTAATAGTAGAAACTTGTATTCAAGACAAAGAGAAAGCATATTCAAAAACAAAAAGTTGTATTCAAAACAGACATGATAAACTTAAACTAAATTTTGTATTCATATTTTCCTGTAAAGATGTGCACAAAATATAAATGTGTGCACAACTTAGTATTTATGAATTTGACTTTATTTTTATAAATACGTTGCTTTTGACAATTATCTTACACCACAACAGTACGTGTGTGCTCTTACCAGGACGTGTTCCCAGTTCTGCATGAGGAAGATGTCTGAATGATCCACCACAAGCAGCTCGATGAATGACAGAGAGTCAAAGTCCTCTCTTTTCTCCTTCTGCTCCCAGAACAGCGAGCAGCCTCAGCAGAGATGTGATGATGATGTCACAGGTGTAGAGGTAGCTGTACGTTGTTTCTCACAGTGGACACCCCTGCAAACATGAGTCCACACAGCAAGACATTAGTGAGGTACTATGCATCTGAAAGAATTCACAGTTCACCTCACTTCTTCTACATGTTATTATGCCCAAGTGTTGAAATTCAGCCTCTCAATCTGTGTAACAAATCTCCAGTTTTTCCTCCTTGAAGACCCACTCTGAACATCTTTTGATGGATTTAAAAGCATTGCAAGTGCTCTTTTAATTATGATTATGATGTTTTTAGACAAAATAAAAATAAGAACTGAAGTTTTCAAGGATATAGATGTACCTGGATGCAGCAGGGAGCTTGTGTTCCATCCAGAAAATTTTCTGTCAGATATAAGCTCTTTTTTTTTCAAACTGCATGTTTTTGCCTGCTCCTGATTCCCACTGATTTGAAAAAACAAATACTCAGGATTGTTACTTTAACCTTCATTTTCTAATATATGTCCATTATAACCAGAAAGAGGTCACATGACATGTAAAAAGCACTTTTTTTTTTAACTAAATAGGTGTTTAACTAATACCCTAGCTGTCAATCAGTCATGGATAAAACAAGAACTGCTCGGTTTGCACTGGGTCAGTCCCGGTTTTCTGTCTGGTTTCTGGAACTCAGCAGCCAGATTTTTCTTCTCTGCTCACTCAGATTGAGGCATTTTGTGAACATGAGAGAGTTGGCCTTCAGACGTGAGAAGTAGCATGTGACAACAGAGACTGTAAGAAGAGTTAAGTGAATAGGTACGTTATTTTACAACAAAATGACTCATTCCACACCGTAGTTTGAGTTTTTCATTAGCTGCCAGATGTTGTCTTCTGCACAACTTCTTGTAGTCAAAAAATCTATCATTTCTCAATCCAAAGTTTTTTCCAACATCTGACCTTGGCTGTTGACCTATGCACAGTGTCCAGCTTCGTCCTGCTCATTTCTGTTCAGAATGTTGGTCTCATGGTGAAACTCTGACTCCTGCTCCTCATCAGCAAACTCTTCATCTTCATTTTGGTTCTCCATTCTCCTACTCTTTATTAGCAGGTTCTTCCAGCTCTTTCACGTCTTCTTCTTCATCATCATCATCACTTCTATCATCAGCTTCATCTCCGACATCTGTAACACAGTAAAAAATGAATGACTGTAAAGACCCAGAAACTTTGTTTTAACAAGTTCTTGTTTATTTTTCTGATAATGGGGGACATTTATAAGGAATTCTGAGATTCAAATCATGTTTATGAGTAATTCTTTATATGAATTGCTATAACTCAAGAGCAGATTCAGAAAAATATAGTTTAAAAAATTGCAATTGTTAAAAGTAGAAGCTATCAGCAGGCCAAGTGCTCCACTCCATTCTGATACATCCACTTGCAGACATAAAGATCATGTACGTCTTTGTTTTCCTTGTCTGAGCTGGAATCTGAGTCTAAACTGTACAGCTGTATAGTTGTGATATAGCTCACCGTTTCTGTTGTGACAGAGGGGTTGTGAGCTAGGGGGCTGAAAGCTAGTACGAGACAGGAGAGTGACAAGAAGTTGAGTCCTGCTGCGCTGCAGAAACTATGTCTTAGAAAACAACACACATTTCTAAAAACAGCAGAATAGTCATTAAAAGACCACTGAGAAAGAATTTACTGTGGGTCAAAAGATGATTGCAGTGGGGTTTTAAGGCTAAATATAGCCCAAAAAAGTATTTTTATAATCACCTTCATTTAGAAGTTCTTCTCTTCTCTTTGTCACTCTGTATGATCCCTGGACTGGTTCAAAGTTGAAAGTAGCCTCTGATAGGCCATTTTCTTCTTGACTCCTCTCTTGTATCAGGCTGTACAGCAGAATGTTCTGGGATAGGTGGTTGATGCAGACATAAAAGCGTTTCTCCTCAGAGGACATGTGATCTGTTGGATGACATAGACACAGCACACGTGTTGAACTGTTGGTAGAATCACAAGATAAATCATTCTTCTACAATTCACAATATCAATAAATCTCCAATATTTACATAAGTTGACCTAAAATGTTCATTAAAAAATATATATATATTTAATCATCACTGCTAATCAATCCTTTTAGCATTCTATCAACAATTTCACATCATATTTGCTGCACTTTATTCTCAGTGTTGACTGAAATAAACAAATACTGTAATAAACAAACACAATGTTTTCATAGTCTTTAATTTAACAAACATGCTAATGTTGACATATCTGTTATGCTTTGTTAAAATGGTAAAAAGATTTACGACTTCTTTAAGAATGACATAAAATAAAAAGGAGTTTTATTATATATTACAAGAATTACAACCAACAGACACATGCTAACTAGCACTGTTTGTGTTTATTTATTGTTTACCTTTTGAGAATAAAAAAACTATCTATATTCACTGACAGATATTAAAGGTTAGTGAGAATTAAAATCGTTTTCATATGGCATTCAACCATATAAAAACAAGAAGTTTAAACCACCTTCCTATCTCATACTCTTGACATGACTAGACCGCTAGCATTAGCGAGTTAGCTTTCCACACACTTTACACGATTCCTTGTAACACGCGGTTACATTCTCGCCAGATTAACTCGTGTTTTCTGTGACATCTTCGGGCTCAAAGTCTGCACATTAGTTTAACATAAAGTGTTTACTAACCTGAGGAACAGAATAGTGATAAACACACGTTCTGCTGGCATCACAAAAGGAAACTTTCTTCCTCTGCTGCGGGCCTACTCGACATCACAGCACGCACGCTACACTGCCACCCAGTGGACAATTTGATAATAGCACTAAATGAGAAAACCATGTAAATGACGAAACAAGTTCCGCAAAACTCTTCAGATCTACTGTTTCCATCCTCTCAGATTCTTCAGAAAAATTATGTAAAACAAAACAAAAAAATAATAAATAAAAACTAAAGAATAAATAAATAAATAAATAAATAAATAAAACAGAGAATAGTGTGTAATGCAGTTTTTGATATTTATTTAATATGTCTAAAAATATATATTCTATTTTTATTTTAAAAAGTAATATTATAAATATTATATTTTTTATGCTTTGCCTTCTATAAATGACTCTTTAATCAGAATAGTGTTACTGCAATCTGAACGCTAAACCAGCTGCAAGATCGGCTTTCAGAAAAGTCCCGCCTCCTTCAACTGTCTCCGCCAATCAATTGCTTGAGGCTTGATCATGTGTCATCAATCTGACCAATCAGACGTGGTTAACGTCCTCACTTCCTTGTTCCTATTAGGATGATAAAAGTCTGTCGGTTCCAACAGAAAAAGCAGCTAAAGCTCGTGTATAGCGGTGTAGCTTCCTGCAGGTTCTGTTTCAGACAGTTTCAAAAGTGAACAAAAGCATGAAGCTCCGAAACTTGAGTATATCCGGAATCCGCGGGAGTGTAGGCACTACATCCCCCATGATGCATTGGGATGGGACAATCTTTCTCAAATCGTGGGGCGCAGTGCGACCCGGGGATCATACCATTTATGTTTGTTACTAAACAGGTGATCGGAGGACAGTCAGTGACCGAGATATCCACACAGAGAGAGGAAGATTGAATTAAATCTCAATAATAGGCTCCGTGCACGTAACGAAGGAGTTCTACTTCCGCCGTCTTGAGTGTGAGGCCGACAATTTCCGGTTTGCGACTTCTATAGCAGCGACACGGCAGATTTTGATTGGGGAAGATGGCATATTTCACCCGTTGTCTACAAGCTCTCCCGAAAATCGACGTGAACGACATATACAGGATTGTCGACCAGTGTTCACCTGCCCCCGGTTGCAAGCGTGAAAAAGGATTTCGATTGTACATTTCAAGTTACATCCACAACTTTGAAGGTGAGTAGCAATACCTCAGCTAGCTAGCTGCTAGCTAGCAGCTAAGTATTTTAACTCTTATTAAATCGTGCCAATATTACGACATACTTTATTAGTGTTATTAAATACATTACGTTTATCTGATTATCAACTTGTTGTGTGTATTTTTTTATTTGCGATTTGTATTTCTTCTCAGTGTCCAAGAAAGATCCAGTGACAGGAGTAGTGTGTGTGAGACTGCGGTGAAGTTAGTTTTACGTTGGATATTCGACAGACATTCGGTCAGGGTAAACCTCGCACGCTCACGGGGTCCGGGTCCAGTGCAACTCTGAGAGCAGTGGTCTAACATTTTGAGAGCACCAGCATTGGGTCTACGGTGAACACGGTAACAGAAAACGGATGAAGCTTTTACTGACTTGCTATTTTCAAAATAAAAGGTGATATAGTTAAAACATCGGAGAGTGTTTGAAGGTGAAAGTGGCAGTAAGTAATACTTATAAAATTCCTAAAAAATTATAAACCAAAAAATAAATTTGAAATCAAGGGGCGTATCTCACATAGCTATTGTGGTACTATGATCCAACACTGATTTTGAGTCAATGGATCACATGACCTAGAAGCTATTGAGCTAAAATGCTCATTTTTATACATAAAAATTCATAAAAAATTTGGAAAACTTTAAAATTCAAAATCAAAAGGTGTATCTCGGCTAGTGAGGGGAGTACTATGATCCAACACTGATTTTGAGTCAATCTATCACATGACCTAGAAGCTATTGAGCTAAAATGCTAATTTGTACACATAAAAATTCATAGAAAATTTGAATTTTTTTTAAATTTAAAATCAAGAGGTGTATCTCAGATAGGGAGGGGAGTACTATGATCCAACACTGATTTTGAGTCAATTGATCACATGACCTAGAAGCTATTGAGCTAAAATGCTAATTTGTACACATAAAAATTCATAGAAAATTTGAATTTTTTTTAAATTTAAAATCAAGAGGTGTATCTCAGATAGGGAGGGGAGTCCTATTATCCAACACTGATTTTGTCTCAATTGATCACATGACCTAGAAGCTATTGAGCCAAAATGCTCATTTTTACACTTAAGAATTCATAGGAAATTTGAAAAGTTTTAAAATTTAAAATCAAGAGGCGTATCTCATGTAGAGAGGTGAGTACTATGATCCAATACTAATTTTGAGTCTATTGATTACATGACCTAGAAGCTATTGAGCTAAAATGCTAATTTGTACACATAAAAATTCATATAAAATTTGGAAATTTTTAAAATTTTAAATCAAAAAGTGTATCTCGGCTAGAGAGGGGAGTATTATGATCCAAGGCCAAATTTGACTCAATGGATCATATGACCTAGAAGCTATTGAGCTAAAAAGTTATTTTTTACACATAAAAATTCATAGAAAATTTGAAAATTTTTGAAACTTAAAATCATCAGCCGTATCTCATGTAGAGAGGTGAGTACTATGATCCAATGCCAAATTTGTCTCTGTTGATCACATGACCTAGAGGCTATTGAGCTAATTTAAAATCAAGACCAGGTGTCAGGAACATTTATGACATAAAGTGACAATTAAAAATGTTTTCCTTAGCAACGGTGCCATCACCAAGTAAAATGCAAACTCTGTTGTTCATTATTCTACTTCTCTTGTCATCATCGAAGTAAATCAGCTTTTACTGAATCACACAGGTGGTAATGCGGAGAGTTTTATGCCGAATGCCCTTCCTGGCAAAACCCTATATTTCTAAGGTATATAAATACCCAATTATGCAGCAGCATGAAGGGTCTTGTCTATGGACTCTGACTGGATTTTATTTCATTGCTGGCCTGGAAACTGAACGTTGTACATCAGTCATTTAGCTCAATAGCTTCTAGGTCATGTGATCAATTGACTCAAAATCAGTGTTGGATCATAGTACTCCCTCCCTAACCGAGATACGCCTCTTGATTTAAAATTTTAAAAATTTCCAAATTTTTAATGAATTTTTATGTGTTCAAATTAGCATTTTAGCTCAATAGCTTTTAGGTCTTGTGATCAGTTGACTCGAAATCAGTGTTGGATCATAGCACTCACCTCTGTACAGGAGATATGGCTGTTGATGTTAAGTTTCAAAAATGTTCAAATTTTCTATTGATTTTTATGTGTACAAATTAGCATTTTAGTTCAATAGCTTCTAGGTCCTGTGGTAAAGTGAGTCAAATTTGGCATTGGATCATAGTACTCCCCTCACTAGCCGAGATACACCTTTTGATTTTGAATTTTAAAAATTTCCAATTTTATGAACTTCTTTGTATAAAAATTAGCATTTTAGCTCAATAGCTTCTAGGTCATGTGATCAATTGACTCAAAATCAGTGTTGGATCATAGTACTCCCCTCACTAGCCAAGATACACCTTTTGATTTTGAATTTTAAAAATTTCCAAAATTTTTATGAATTTTTATCTGTAAAAATGAGCATTTTAGCTCAATAGCTTCTAGGTCATGTGATCCATTGACTCAAAATCAGTGTTGGATCATAGTACCCCCCTCCCTAGCCGAGATACACCTTTTGATTTTGAATTTTAAAAATTTAAAAAATTTTTATGAATTTTTTTGTATAAAAATGAGCATTTTAGCTCAATAGCTTCTAGGTCATGTGATCCATTGACTCAAAATCAGTGTTGGATCATAGTACCACAATAGCTATGTGAGATACGCCCCTTGATTTCAAATTTATTTTTTGATTTATAATTTTTTAGGAATTTTATAAGTATTACTTACTGCCACTTTCACCTTCAAACACTCTCCGTGTTTTAACTATATCACCTTTTATTTTGAAAATAGCAAGTCAGTAAAAGCTTCATCCGTTTTCTGTTACCGTGTTCACCGTAGACCCAATGCTGGTGCTCTCAAAATGTTAGACCACTGCTCTCAGAGTTGCACTGGACCCGGACCCCGTGAGCGTGCGAGGTTTACCCTGACCGAATGTCTGTCGAATATCCAACGTAAAACTAACTTCACCGCAGTGTGTGAGAGGGCGTTATGTCATCCGTCAATGGACAGATCTAGACCACCTCACATTTTAAGAGTGGGATGAGTGTAGCGTTAAGATGGTTACCCATGTTCCTGGGCTAATCGTGTTCTTTTGGTTCATTGTGTTACCCGTGTTCCTGGGCTAATCATGTTCTATTGTTTTTTGCTCTAGGTTAACCACGTTCATTTGGTTGACCATGTTCCCTATTCACGTTAAAAACGGACAGTGTACGCTTAGTCCTACGTTACTATGTTATGTTTTTACTAACAGCAATCAGTGATGTAGTATAGTTTGTTTTTACAGGTATACTGAACATCCCAGGGTAAATGTGAAACACATAAGATGGGTATAGTAATATAAACCTGCTAAGTTTAAGTAGGTATACTGCAATCTTGGTACTTTTTAAGTGGGGATTCTGAGTGTACCTGCAAATCAAATAGACTGCTCCACTGACCACATTAAAATAAAAAGATTATTAATCTATTTACTAACAATGTTTACAAGAAAAAAGTTAAAATGTTACTAGCTTTTTTAACAGTGTACAAAAATAAATAGGAGCTTACTTGAGTAGCCCATATTAATATATGACAAATTAGTTATGCCACTTTTTTAAAAATATTTTTTAACATCTTGTTACAGGTGGGTCTGAAGGACTCCATCCCTGTTGAGCTGGCCCATCACAGCTGTACATGTGTAGCTGGATCAGTGCTCTGTAACCACTGTGTGGCTCTACTTTTCCAGTCTGCACATTATTCTCAGCTTGACATTCCAGTTGTTCCACCAGTGCTGAGCTGTACGGAGAGTGAACAACAGTGGCACAAGCCAAGAACCTTGGTAAGACTTGTAACAATAATTTCAATACTACATCTACACACACATCACATACGCTCATCACTGCTTGTTGTCTATATTCACAGGGTGTTAAACCAGGTCCCGTCGAGAAGATGGCTGTGATGTCTGCCAAACCAAAGCAGAGGACCATGCTCGAGGAGTAAAGTGAGAATTTGGCTAGTAGTTAGTAATCTATTAATTAATCTTGATTAATCTTTTGACAGCCCAAGGTTAATCGCATCCAAACGTTTGTGCTTACATTAAGGGATAGTTCACCCAAAAAGGAAAATTCTGTCATCATTTACTTACTCTCATGTTATTACAAACCTGTATAAATCTCTTTGTTATGATGAAACACACACGAAGGAAAATATTTTGAGAAATGTTTGTAACCAAACCGTTTGTGGACCCCATTCACTTCCATAGTAGAAAAAAAGAATAGTATGGAAGTAAATGGGGTCCACAAACGGTTTGGTTATAAATATTTTTCAAAATGTCTTCCTTCATGTTTACCAGAACAAAGAGATTTATATAGGTTCGTAACAACATGACAACATGGGTGAACTATCACTATAACATATGTGTGTGTATGGTGTGTAAATATTATGTATATATAAATACTCATACATTCATGTAGACATTTAAGAAATATTTGCATTTATATGCTGTATATACATTTACATAATTTATATTATATATAAATATTTTATATATAAATATAACCTTTTTTAAATATATACATGATTCTGTTTGTTTATATATACATAAGTTACACACCGTACACACCTATGTTATGTAAACACAAACTTTTATTTTGGATGTGATTAATCTTTTGACAGCCCTAAATTAACCCCTTCAGACCTAAATTGTTACAAATTGTAAATTTTCCAGCTCACGAGGCTTCTATAATTGAGACCAAATAAAAATAAAATGTTTGGCTTTAATTGTAATTTTTTAGTCCATTTCAATAAACGTCAGCTCAAAACAGGTGTACTTTTTGTAGTTGTACAAAAATATACCAACATATAATTAAATAATAAACATTTTGTTGGTTTGAGGTTTTTGTGGGAATTTTATAGTCTATAGTTAGAAAAAATACTACGGAAGTTAATGGCGACTTTGAACTGTCTAGTTACCGACATTCTTTAAAATATCTAATATTCATTTGTGTTTCTCAATTTTTTTTCAAATAGGTCCACATTGTACAAAGCCATCAGTGGAGAGTTGCTGGACCTGTCTCCTCTCAGTGTGTCAGAGACCTACAAAGAGTTCACCCCTGTTTCTGCACCAACCATCTGTACAGGGTCATGCCTACTACTGGCAGGTGCAGGGTCAGCTGCTCCTAACAGGGGTGGAGTGGTGCGATTTTGTGGTGTTTGCGGAGGAAGACACCCTGATTCAAAGAATATACCGGGACAGTGATGTGATGCAAAAAATAAGAGAGAGAGCAGACTTCTTCTTTTTCTACACATACCTCTGTAAATATTTGCTGTAATAAAATGAATTCTCAGTAGAACTGTCTTGTTCTTGTTGATATCTCATTATAATATGAGCCGTTTCAAATTATTTAAATTTGTCACGTAAATGATTAGAAAATATGAGCTAAACAGAGTTGTAATACTTTAAGAATTTACCACTTAAATATCTTTGTTCTGATGAAACACACATGAAGATATTTTGAGAAATCTTTGTAACCAAAACATTTGTGGACTGCAATCTCTTCCATAGTTTCATTTTATTCATACCATGGAAGTGAATGGGTTCCACAAACGGTTTGGTTACAAACAATTTTAAAAATATCTACCTTTGTGTTTATCTGAACAAAGAAATTTTTACAGATTTGTAACTACATGAGTGTGAAAATTATGAACTCATTTTCATTTTTGGGTGAAGTGTCCCTTCAAACTAATATTCACTAAGTCAGGCTGACTTGAGGGGAAATTAAATAACACAAAATGAGACCAAGGTAATATAGATTTCAAATAAATCATTTATTAATTTAAAATGTCAGTAAATGTAAGGCAAAACTGAATTGTGGTGTGAATCAGTAAACAAAAAAAAAAAAAGGTAAATGAGGAAGAGGAGCAGCCAGCCATGAAGCAAACAGTCAGATTTCTACCTGGCTCTGATGTTCTCTCCAGTCTTTGACCAGAGGTCCATTTTGGTAGTTGGACAAGATGCAAGCTACAGTGAAAAGCTGGCTAATGCTTCCTGAAATAGACAAAGGGATTACAGAGTCAAAAAGTTTGTTCTCCTTAACCCGCCTGATTAACCTTTCAACATGAACTCGCAGCCACGCAATTGATTGGGTCTCCAGGACGTCCTGTGCTGCCATTTGATTGTTGTTGGAGCGGAAGGCAGGCCTGTGCAGTTTTCCTGGCACAAGGTTTTCCACCCTAAAGCCCTTGTCCACCATCACAGCCATGTCAGGGGACAGGAGAGGTATAATGCCCGACAATCTGAAGAGCTCACGGTCACTAATAGAGCCCCCGTAGAGTGCAGAAACAAATGTCAGAGGACCATGTGGTGCCATGCCAATCATGGCCTTGAAGGTACAGTGTGATTTGTAGTGCGAGTACACCTCACTCTGTAACACAAGTGAGGATGGAGTTTGGCACCGCAGTTCCGTGCAGTCAACAATGACCTGAGTGTCTGCATAGTCCTTGAACTCAGGAGGTAGGTTAGCTGTGATTGCTTCAGGTGTCATCCAGATGCAAATAGCTCCCAGTACACAGTAAAGAAAGTTGGCCCAGGTTGTGATGATCCTGCTGGCTGTTGTCCGATGGATATTAAATCGGTGCCCAAGCTCTCTCTGTGTGCATCCAGTTGATAGATAATTTAGGAAAAGAAATAACTCATCTATGGGCAGCAACTTAGTTGATCTGTTTGCTGTTGTCTTCTCTGCCACAGAGGCCGATGCTTCTCTAGCCACACTTGTCACACGGATCATCCTTGATGTTGCTGGTTCGATGAGCCTCCAGAATGCCATCAGGTGGTCATAAGAATGGAATCTTTAAAACAAAATACACAAAAATAACATTGTTGTTAGTCATGCTAGGCTAATTTAGTTACAAATAATAAATTATCTATTTTTCTCTACTTACTACATTTACTTAACATGAAGACAAATAAAAGGTTGTGTCTATGCATCTGACTATGTCAATCATTAATTACTTTACTTTTGATATGTGATGTACACTTGAAGGAAAATACTCTTCCTCTTGTAAGGTGGACTTTTAGTGGAGCAACATTTTACATGTGCGGTAGCCCGTCTTTACTTTCACTTAAGTCAGGGGTGGGCAAACTACGGCCCGGGGGCCACATGCGGCCCCTTAAGCTACTTAATGTGGCCCTCCAAATTAAAATACATTGAATCAAAAATCCTAATTATTGTTTTATTTTCATTGTATTTCTGGTTTCTTCCCATGAATGATGTTGTTTCTCTGACGTTCGTGTGTGTTCCTTTCTGAGTCAGATGGTGATCTTTCGGATTATTCCTACACCACATAAATGCAGCATTTCTTTGAGTTCACATTTTCCTCTGAAGAACATCAACCCATTGGATCACCCAAAAGAGAACAAAAATCAAAATTTAGAAATTAAAACTCCCAAATTTTCTGTTTTTAAATTAATATATGTGAATTTGAATCCAAATTAAAGCATGTTTTTCTCTAAATTCCATATTATTTTTTTAGTTTATGAGGTTGATTACCCAATCTCTCCTTCCATCTGCTCCTTGTCCGGCCCTTATGCCAAATTTTAGAACCCTTTGTGGCCCACGAGTCAAAACAATTGCCCACCCCTGACTTAAGTGCATGTCTTTGTACATGATTTTCTGTCCATCACTGTTAATATGGTACAAGACATCAGCTTCCTGCAATTCAAAAAAGCCTTAATTATGACATACCTGGTATAAAATCGGATGTCCTCGTCCGATCCTTCAAACCGCTTCAGTCCAAAACAACTCCGCAGCCGGAGAGCTTCAATGTGTAGTTCGAGCTCCTTTACTTTCTGGCGAAGTGTATCGTTTTCCTCAGCTAACTGATGCGACCATTGCTGTTGTAGGAGTAATACAATAATCATGATCTGGTGCCAGTTCCATCTCTTCTTCTGAGTCGATGTCATGGACAGGAGGAGGGGGGCTATCTGGTCTGGGTCTCCGCTCCCACACGCTCGCCCTCTGTGGCGGTATTTGAAAATCATTCCAGGAAAAAAAGGGAGGAATGGCCCTTTCTTCAACTTTCTCAATTTCCCGGGTTGTTAACAAAATCGCCCTTTTGGAATGCCTGCTGCAAACACGACTCGTCTTGCTTGGGGTGAAGTCCTCCCGCCGTACTCTTACCATCCATTCGGCTCTCACCGACACATCTACTGGAAAGCTATGAAAGCTTATAGTACTGTTGTACTTTGACGAATTCGCACACAGGGGAACACAACAATGTTGTGATGTCTTTGTCACGCGTTGAAACACCAAACGCCTCTCTTTTACCCGAAGTACGCTCATGTTTACTCAAAACTAGCAACTAAACAAAACTCCCCACCACAATAACACGACCAACAGGAAGTTGTCGGCCTCACACTCAAAACCCGGAAGTTAACCGGAAGTTCTATCATGCACGTAGGCAAAAAAAGTAATATTATAAATAATATAAATATTATATTTTTTATTCTTTGCCTTCTATAAATGACTCTTTAATCAGAATAGTGTTAATGCAATCTGACCGCTAAACCAGCCGCAAGATCGGCTTTCAGAAAAGTCCCGCCTCCTTCAACTGTCTCCGCCAATCAATTGCTTGAGACTTGATCATGTGTCATCAATCTGACCAATCAGACGTGGTTAATGTCCTCACTTCCTTGTTCCTATTCGGATAATAAAAGTCTGTCGGTTCCAACAGAAAAAGCAGCTAAAGCTCGTTTTTAGAGGTGTAGCTTCCTGCAGGTTCTGTGTCAGACAGTTTCAAAAGTGAACAAAAGCATGAAGCTCCGAAACTTGAGTTTATTTGGAATCCGCGGGAGTATAGGCACTACATCCCCCATGATGCATTGGGATGGGACAATCTTTCTCAAATCGTGGGGGTGCGCAGTGCGACCCGGGGATCATACCATTTATGTTTGTTACTAAACAGGTGATCGGAGGACAGTCAGTGACCGAGATATCCACACAGAGAGAAGAAGATTGAATTAAATCTCAATAATTATGATGGAAAAATATTTAACAAAGATGAAAAGAAAAACGGAGAGAAAGTGAGAGAAAGTGCGCGCGCTGGGTGTGGTGGGGTGGAGTGGGAGGGGGATACAGCAGCACAAAGAGTAGAGAGAGAGAAGGGGGTCATCTGTGAGCTTTATTTGGAAAATTTGAATGATCTAATGTGAATCAATTAGTGCCACAAATCCCTTTAATAATCCTCTACCATGTAAGCTTCACAAAATGAATGCTCTCTCATGTGATACAGACAGAATTTAAAGTTTACATGGTAGTTACATATTTTATTTAAAATAGAATTTTGTGAAATTTTAAAGCATTAAAAATATTTTATTATAAAAATACAACTAGTTGAATGGACAATCAGTTTTAAGCCTACTTTTTCAGAAAGAAATATTGTTTGTTTTAGCTGGAAACCTCTGAATATGACCTGACTTAAATATAATTTATTTATTTTCTTATCTATTTAAAGCATAAAAAAATTTTAATATAAATACAACATCCAACGACAGCATATAAAAACATATTTAACGTGTTTAAAAGGAAAAAAACTTAAAGTATAGAGTTAAAAACTGAATAGTTAATGGTTCTTTTTTTCATTGATTTTGTATATTCTATCTGGAAGGGATAGATAACAACATAAACATAATATACACTTTAAATGAATGAAAACATGTTTACATTGTGGACTTGGTGCATAATCTTATATAGTAGTTTATTGTAGTTCTGACAATTAATACCATTGTCAAATTATTTTTTTCCTACTTAAAAGGGAATTCACCCACGGTGAAACTGGAAAAAGGATTTCACTCACCAACTCCAGACACAACTCTCCTCTTCCTTTCATTATCAAGTGTTTAAGTAAGTCATTATAAAAAATAGAGGCCTGCAGAGTTAACACTGCCAGAACAGGGGCATGTCATGGAGCATGAGCCATTTGAAATACAGCTATAGGTCCTCCAGTTGACTCCTTCAAGCAGAGACAAAACAGCTTGACAACAAAAACGTTCATGCTTGCATAAAAATGAGACAAATCCAAACATTAACCTGTGTTGCTAAGGAAATCCAAAACTGTACTTTTGAAGATCCTTATGAACTGACATCAATCTGTTCAATAACCTCAGGCAAACAATACATAAAATGGTTGCTATGGAGATAAAACAAACAGAAAGCCACCATTTTAATAAAATGACTTTTCAGTCAATTTCTCACATACATCTCAGACCAGCTGTAAAGAAAGAGAAGGGGGGGGGGGGGGGGGGGTAGGGGTACATAGTGGCTGCTTAGCAAGAAAGCTAAGCTAAGCTAAGTGGGGATCAGGGGCAGCGATGGTGTGTATGGGCGGGCACCAAGGGAGAGTGTGGGTGGCGAGGGAGAGGGCGAGCGGCGAGGGAGAGAGAGGGCGGCGAGGGTCCGTATGGGTGGGTGGCGAGGGAGATGAGGGAGAGGGCGGGCAGCGAGGGAGAGGGCGGGTAGCTGGAGGGAGGGCGGATAGCGAGGGAGAGGGCGGCGAGGGGAAGGGCGGGTAACGAGGGAGAGGGCGGCGAGGGAGAGGGCGGGTAGCGGGAGGGAGGGCGGATAGCGAGGGAGAGAGCGGCGAGGGGGAGGGCGGGTAACGAGGGAGAGGGCGGCGAGGGAGAGGCTGGGTGGCGACTGCGGGCCATCCAACGCCGCTTGCGGCTTTAATTATTATTATTTTATCTATCTGGCACTTTGAGCCAAAATTACACCCCCGCCACATGAACGAAAAGTACCTCAAAATCGGACCACACCTAGGAAAATTGAAAATGAAATTTTTGGCATAGTGCGCGTTACCCCGCCCAAAACGATGACATCATGGCGAGCGTTTCCGCGAAAAAAATGAATGGGCCGAAAAACGTTTATGGGGCCAAAAAAAAATATTTCGAAATACGAAAAAAAAGGCCAGTGACCCGTGTCGGGGATAAGCCCAAGAACATTTGAAATCATTATGGGATGGCCAGACGTCCCGCCACCCTTGGCGGCAATGTGGCGGCGGGAAAACTGAAAAATGGCGTTTTCACGGTTTTCATCAATATGGGGGAAAACGACACTTTTGTTTGTCCGATTTTCGCAAAACTTCACAAGCATGTCCATAGCCGGAGACTACAAACACCCAAGAAGTTTGATTGACCTTTGACCTTGGGAAGTTGCCGCCATCTTGAAATTAACAAAAAAAGCACGTTTGCTACGAGCTACAAAAAGAAATACCTCCTAGGGGGTTTTGTCGACTGTTTTGTAACTTAGTTGGGCACTAATGGGAACCTACTGGGGGAAAAATGTTGCAATTAGAAGTTGTAGAATATGAAATGGCGTGCATGTTGCGAGGTCGCGACCGACACGGTTTTAGCTAGGTCGAACATATTTTGCCCGATTTGCCTAAAAGTGGTATTCACGCGTCCGGAGGCCCAAGCCGCACGAAATGACATAACTTACGAAACCGAAATGCGTGCGGTGCGCCTCTGGTACGCAAAAAACCGTCGCGAAAAAAAGTGCTGACTCAGCAATTTCAATTTTTTATTTCGCATTTCACAAACGAAACCAACATACCTTTGTTGGATATAACCATGGCTATTTTTTACATTATTATGGGATGTCTCCACGACCTACGGTTTGGCGGCCATTTTGTTTCGAAATCTGAAAATTTGGGATTTCAGAGAGGTGAAACGAACGTTTAGTTTGTCCGATTGTCACGAAATTTGACCCACATGCCGCTAGCACGAGTCTTCAACAACCCCTAAAGTTTCGTTGACCTTTGACCTTGGGAAGTGGCCGACATCATGAATTTACCAAAAAACGAGCGTTAGCATTAGCTTTAATCACATTTCACTTGCAGGGACTTTTTTCAATCGTTTCCTAACGCTTTTGGCATCAATGGGAAGTCATTGGCAAAAGAAAAATGGTATCACAAGCTATAGATTTTGAATGGCGTGGGCGTGGCGAGCTCACAAAGTGGCGTAGTCTTAATACACGCTCATATTTCAATGCATTCCTATGGGACTTTAATATGTTGACCCCAGACTTAAGCTGTAACTGGCATAATAACATAGAATATGACCATATAAGGAATGTGGGCGTGGTTAGCGAATAATCCCCTGTTGCTAAGGTAATCCAAAGTGTACTTTTTCCGATCCTTATGATCTTGATGTCAAACTGCTCGGTGACCTCAGACGAACAAAACATAAAATGGTTGCTATGGAGATAAAACCAGAAAAAGCCGCCATTTTGAAAAAAGTGCTTTTTTAATCAATTTCTCACATTCATCTCAGACCAGCTATACAGAAAGCGAAGGGATGGACTTAGGGTTCCACAGTGAGTGCTAAGCAAGTGAGTTCGGGGTCAAAGGTCACCGCCAAAGGCGGCAGTGGTGCGTAGGGGCGGGCGGCAGGGGCGGCGGCGGTGCGTGTGGCGAGCGGGGAGGGAGAGGGCGGGCTGCGAGGGGGAGGGCTTGTTGCGGAGAGGGGGAGGGCAGGCGGCGAGGGTTAGGGCGGGTAACAACTGCGGGCCATCCAACGCCGCTTGCGGCTTTAATTAATAACAAATTTGAGTTTTCTTTAAAAAGATTGAATTTTAGACAAAAAATAGAAAAAGAAACAAACTTCTTCTTTTCAAGTAAATTTTTTTTAAGTTAAGTTATCTGAATCAACTGTCTTGCTAATATAATAGACCACATGTTTTGGCTGTTAACCCTTCTCGCTGGCGATGTGTAAATAACACATGCTCTTTGACATACCAGATTTTAAGATACATTCTCTCCTTTACAAAAGCTTCATGCAAATGGTGTGCAGGTCATGTAATTTTCCATAGGTCACTTGTAGAATGTCTGCACAAACAACCCTCTGGTCGTCTAATTTCCCCATTTATAACAACTACGGGAATGCCAAAATATAGAAATTGCGATATATCACGATATTTAGCCCTGCGATTGATTCTCGATGGGTTCTCACCAAGTATCAGTCTTTTATTTTTTATTTTTTGACGAGACTGGGACCTTGATATTTCGTACGGCAGCTGCACTACTTGCACAAGTTTGCCCATTTTTCACACGCTGACACCCTGTAATCTACCTGTAAGGGCAGTTAAACTTAAAAATCCCTGTGGTTCTTCATCTTTGATGCCCTCCTCACTTCCATTTCCTCTGTGACAAAGCTGAAATTTGTTGACCAAACTACAACATTTAGTATTGAAGCACCCAAATAAAGCATCCCTCTCTTTCCGTTAACTGATCAAAGTTCTTCTCAAAGTAAGGCCATATTTGAATTCT